>QXTE01000209.1:525312-580853 GCA_003942145.1 Platysternon megacephalum | reverse complement strand
TGCGGGGGTTGGGGGGGGGGGGGGGGGCTAGAGCCCCCCCCCCCCCGCCCTACCTCAATGTTGCCCCTGATCCCTGTATTTGAATTCCCTCTTAACTTTGATGTTCAAGCACTGCGGATTGAACAAGTAGCCAGTTGTCAAAAAATTGAACCATTTTTCCAGATATTGGACCGACACACCATAAAAGTTCATGAAGTCTTTCCGGAGACATTCAGCCATGACCGACAGCATCTCGTTTTTCAGCTTTGGATCTGAAGAATTTGTCATTCTTCCATTGCTGAAGTTTCTCAGAATATTCATTATGGCATAGACGTCACATGCTGTCACACTTTCGTTTTCCAAGCACAGCACAGTATCACTGAAGACTTTCAGGACATTCTGGAGGAAAAACAGATGAACCTTGACTTTGCTAGGCCCCTCACCTTGTTCTCCATTTCCCATGTTGTAAAACAGCATCCATAGAGATTTTGGATACTCGTTACTGCCCAGACAAATTAGCTCTTAACAGCCTGCCATGTATTTACAAGCCTGTTTACAGCTGGGAAAAGACTGAACCAGTATGTCAGAACATGGTGCAGTAAAGTGGCATAGTCCATATTCACAAAGTCAAACACATCCTTCAACACTGCTACTCTCTTAGCAGAACTGCAGAAATGACTGAATGTCTTAATCACCAGAGTCTAGATATCAGGTTGCAGGATATTGCTAACATGTTTCACGGCATTGTGCAGATCATGGGCTGGGCAATTTGCAGGCAAGGTACACTGATTGTCACTTTCCATAATTCATGTTTGCATTATCAGCACAGTAGGAAGACACTTTGTTCATGTCTAGTTTGTGTGTGGCAAGTTCTTCAAGTAATGTGCTGTTTATTTCCTCTGCAGTCTCTTTGCTTTGCTCATAGAATCTAACAGTTTATGTTGCACCCTGTGTTCGAGTGTACAGTATCTCAGTGATACCGAGTAAGTTTTCACGTTGCCCTTGTCAGATGTCCTTGTTAAATAGGGACCGTCTGGCTTTCTGGGGTCTTTTGAAAATTCTGTTGAGAGCAGCGACAGCACATATTTTATGAATGTCTCCACTATAGTCCAGCCGCAGCTGACATGCTTCGCAATCCTTGAATCGAGATACAAGGTAGATGCTGGTTTATGTTTGCAGTCACACGAGTGATAGGAGTGTTAATGGACTACTCTGTGGCAAACTTGATTTAGCTCAGCAGCGATAACCTGGTTATTGAAGGGTTAATTTGGCCTGCTGAAAAAATTGAGACTAGGGTATTGCTCTTGTGAGTCTTGATGTTTAGTTCATGATTTTTTTAAATCAATATGATGCTTAATATTGGACTCACCGCCATGGTATTTGAAATTAAAATTGAAAAATCATGTCCTGGAGTTTACATGGGTCAGACCATTTTCCATTATGAATAAATTTTCACCTACTTTAGTGCAGATTAACAGGGGGAAAGGGAAAGTGGGTCCACACATCACAATTAAAGTTATGGCCTGAAGATTAAATAGCGTTGTTTTCTTTTAGCTTATTTTACAGAGTTGAAGGAATGCCCAATTGCACCAGAGATTATCTGATCCAGACCTTGGATTTGAAGTGTGTATATGGTGCTACAATTTTTGTAATTAATATATGGAGATATACCTATCTCATAGAACTGGAAGGGACCCCAAAAAGCCATTGAGTCCAGCCCCCTGCCTTCACTAGGGAAGAGTAAGTACTGATTTTGCCCCAGATCCCTAAGTGGTCCCCTCAAGGATTGAACTCATAACTCCTGAGTTTAGCAGGCCAATGCTCAAACTACTGAGCTATCCCTCCCACCAATTAGCTTACTGCTGATGCTTGCTTGGCTTTGCATTCTTTGTTTAGCAGAAAGATTGTGTTGTGTGCATTATATTTTAGCAAGCAAAATAAATACCGGAGCTCAAGCAAAGATAAAAGATGTTAGTGTAAGTATTTAGAATAATACGTCTGGAAGCATCAGACATTATTCCTATGGAATAATGGCCATGGCTTCAGTATTAAGGATCCTAGTAATTCAGGGGAAATGGAAAAATTAATGGCATCCTGAAGGGTGGAAATATAGTTTTTGGCCTTTATGTTTTTTTGAATATTTGGGGAAATGTAGGGGTATGTGGATATAGATATGGGAGTAGCTCTAGGATGGAGGTATGGTTCAAAGAGGATAATACATTTGACTACTCATGGGACAGGATGGGAAAAACAGGACCAAACAAAACCAGATGTGAATAGAAACCTTTTGAGATAAAATTTGAGATATGATGGGAAGATGGCAAAAATGTGACATGGGAATATCTAAAACCAAAAGATTTGGAAGAGCAATGGAGATACTTGTATATTCTAAGGGGGGGGAAGGTCAACTAATGTTTAGATTTAGTTATGATGAGAACAATCTGAATATGAGTACTCTGAACAGTACCTTTTGGAGTTCTGGATTTGATGTAATCACCTTAGATGTAATTCAAGAACAAGAACTGGCTAATATTCATGTGGGATGGAATGAGTCAATGGCTCTCAAAATATGGGAATATAGTAAAATAGTGGATTCTTCTATAATGATAAGATTGATTTGCTTTAGGAAAATTAATGGGGGAGTAGATTTTCAGGGATATGGTCCGTTTTTTATGTTTATCAATCAAATACCAGAAAAGAAGATTGAACCAAGAATAATAGCAGATGAACACCCATATAGAAAGGGAGAAGTAATTAAAGCCCCAACCATTGTGGACCAATCAGTCTGGTTGGAAGGAATGCAAATAAACCTAAATACACAACATTCAGAGTGTATACCATTTGCCTTACCTCTACTACAAGCATGGCAACAATGGGGAGATGGGACTATATGAAATAAAACAGGTAAAGGGGAATATATTGTAGGTGGCATTGGTGTTGGAGCTGGATTTTTAAACTCATTTGATATTGAGACGTTACATGGGGACATGTCAGCCTTGGGTAAGATTTTGGGGTTATACAGACACATGTGAAACAAAATTTTGGTGCATTCTCCAAGCAAGGAATAAGAAGTGTGGAGCTCCAGTTGACACAGGGCCACGCCTTAAAAATGTCTCTCAATGTGAATTTATGTGGTGTGTCTGGAATTAACAATAAAACTATACTAGCAATACAATATGTACAGATGCAAACTTATGGGATACAATACAGAGAAAGTCAATGTGTTCAGTAAGGGGCAAAGGCCTTTTGAATGGCTCTGGCCCCAAACTCCCCACTGTAGCTGAGCCCTGGCTCCCCACTGGCACAGCTGGTCTGTGCTGACCCGGCTGCCTGTTCTGGTCTGCTCCAGCTGCAGCCCCCCAGCTGTGTCTCAGCACCGCTGCTCAGGCTCCAGCCCAGATCCACCTTCTGGGCTGCTTCTCTGGCCCTTGTTTCTTACTCCTACTGCTCTGCCTCTAGCTCAGCTTGAGGTGCTGCTCAAGTTTTCCAGATGTCTACTGCATTAATAGCCCATAATCACTGAAAACTTAACCTAAAACCTTCCTTAGAGGTTTTTAAGGCCCGGCTTGACAAAGCCCTGGCTGGGATGATTTATTTGGGAATTGGTCCTGCTTTGAGCAGGGGGTTGGACTAGATGATCTCCTGAGGTCCCTTCCAACCCTGATATTCTATGATTCTATGATTCTAAAAGTAGTCCCATCTATTTCTTGAAACAAAGGGTTTTTTTTATTCACACATTCATTTATACATCAAATAACAAATGAAAGCTTTCATTACATAACTACTACAGATTTGATTTTTTTTAAAAGGTACAAGTCCCAGCAGGAGTTCATCCACATTAGCAACAAATCTATGAGACAACAAAGAAATTGAAAATCAAAACCACAATGCTGGTACTTGTATCCTGATTCAAGGTTGGCAGGGGTTTCAAACAAAAAACAGCAAATACCGGTGTCAAAAAAGACCCAAAGTAGTCCAAAATGTATGTAGTGTAAAAACAACAATAGCATTATTATATAATTTATTTCTATTTGCATTCAATGACAGTAGTGAATGTTCATATTTTGAGTTGAATTCGTTTGTTACTGTTAGTCTCTAAAAGGTAACATTTCATCCTTGCTGTCTTCGTCAGAAGTAGAATGCTTCTGCTGCTGGTCATACATATCACCAGTGACCAGTGCAATCATTTCTTTCATTGCTGCAAACTGTTCACAATAGATTTTGTGTCGCTGCATGTACGTCCAGAATTTTCTCTAAAACTTCCACTTGCATCTTGTTGAGCTGTTTAGTTTTTATCAAGTTCATCCGAATAACATCCAACTGCAGCATTGCTAAAAGGTAGCGACACCAATGAAAGAGCAAACAAGCCAAGTTTGCTAAAGTCTTTGTCCTCAGCAGCATCCGTGTGTTCGAGGAATTCAGCCCAAAATTGCTAAACTTTGTTGTCCTGAGTATGAGGCCTCTGAACCATAGGCAAAACTCTCCACTGCTGCTTCAACTCTCCAAGGTCTCCACAAAACAATGGCAAAAATTAAATATCAACCATTCTAGGTTGAGAAGGTCTTAGTACTGCAAACGATTCAATCACCTGGACTTTTAGTGGCAATCTCAGTTTAATCCATTTCACACACTCCAAGATGAAATCTCAACACCTACTTTTGACATCTTTGACAACGGGAATGGTTAGTGTGTATTTTGAAAGTTCCAGCTGAAAGCATCTCCTAAATCAACTGTGCAAAGTGGTAAGTTATTGGACCCCAAGGTGATGTCATAGTTTCTAGAATCCCCAGCAGGGGTAATTTAACTATTTCACTGCAGACGGTCTCCAGAATAAATCAGTGGGAACCCAGCAATTCTGTCTGATCAGGAATCAAATGCAAATAATCATGCAATCGTCTAACTCTGCAGTTTATTAGATTTAAGCATACACAGACATAAGCAATAGGTTTAGAACATCCAGGCTATTTTACCTAACATCTGGAATGGTGTTGAATAATTAACAGCAGGTTTGCAGTGGCCAGTTGCTCACCTGCTGGGGAGAAACAGTGTCAGGAAAAAGTCTCTCAAGATGACTTCAGAGGACTGCTCTAAAGTACACTGTGTTAGCTAATCTTTAATAACTTCTACAAAACACATAGGATCGTCACTTTTCCTAATTTTCGATAAACTTCTAATGTAAGAGGTGTCTAGACTCAAGGTTTTCATGCATTTATCTTCTTTCATTCAGCATTGTAGCTGATTTCTTTGTCTTTGGCTATCTGAAAGTGTAGCTTCTGTTCTTCAAACTGATCAAGAACACTTTTTCACACAGGGACTAATGGAAAGACACCTTGCATCAGAAAGCTACAGTGTCTTCTGGTGATCTGGAAGTAACAGACAGGATGAGTGACAGGTTTTGGGGGGGATCAGAGCTAATGGGTGATGCTGAAAGTGCTCAGGTGATGGTGAGAGTGAGGGAAATCAGCAATCAATAGATCAGTGCTTGATGATGGAGTGATAAGACATTAGATGAGAGGAACTTCTCAGACTGAAATTCCACAATGCTGAGCTCAGCCAAACTAGGTGAGAGCATCCATGATTAACAAGGAGATATCCTTTCCCCCTCTAGTCATGCAGGTTTAAAGTCAGTGGCCTCCCAGCAAGCATATTCTGAAGGTGTATTTGCCCACTTTGTCACGAAGCTCTTTGGTTTTGACCCCATAAATGATAGGGTTGAGCATGGGAGGGATAAGGAAGAAGAGGTTGGCCAAGATAATGTGAACATGGGGAGCAAAGCCCTGACTGAACCGGTGTGTCAGACTGGAGAAGAGGAAGGGAGTATAAAATGTAAGCATTACACACATGTGAGCTGTGCAGGTATTGAGGGCTTTCTGGTGGGCTTTCTTGGAGGCGATTCTGAGGACGGCCCTGATAATCAGACCATAGGACAGGGCAATGAGTGTCAGGTCTAACCCGATGACTACAAAGGCCATCACCAAGCCATACGTCCTGTTTACTGTGATGTTCCCACATGACATCTTCACCACAGCTATGTGCTCGCAGTATGTATGGGGGATAATGTGGTTGGCACAGAATGGCTGCCCGCTCAGGAGCAGGGGCAGGGGTAGAATGATGAGAACAGCTCTTACCAAACCCACTAGCCCTAGCTTAGCTATTCGTGCATTGGTGAGGATGGTGGCGTATCTCAGAGGGCTACATATGGCAATGTAGCGATCGAAGGCCATTGTCACAAGGACGGCTGAGTGCATAACAGAAACTGAATGAAGGAAGAACATCTGAGTGAGGCAGCCACCCACAGTAATGCCTTTCAAATTGAACCAAAATATACACAGTGCTTTCGGTATGACAGAGGTAGACGTGCTGATGTCTGTGAGTGCCAGCATGCAGAGCAGCAGGTACATCGGCTTGTGCAGGGTCTGCTCTTTGCCTATAACAAACAGAACCATGACATTTCCCAACAGTCCAATAGTGTAGAACATGGAGAAAGGGATGGAAATCCAGACATGGGCAGGTTCCAGGCCAGGGATTCCTGTAAGGATGAATGTTGAAGGGTCAGAGGGGGTCACGTTGAAAACTGCCATGAGATGTTCAATGCATCGATCGGGCTCAGAAAAGCTTAAAGTGCCTGTGAAGGAAGAGAAGCACAACAAGGGGGATTACATATTTTGGAACAAATAGCACAGTAAATATTTTATAGTTATTACAAATCTAGGAAGGCGGTGAACAGTGACGTGGTAACATCTGCAGATGACACCAGATTACTTAGGTCACAGCCAAGTGTAGAGTAGTCCTCAGAGGGAGCTAACAAAGCCAAATGAAGTGTCAGTAACTGCAACTTGTATGCCCTTTGAAGGGAAAACTTGAACTCCTCAAACACCTTACCAAATTCTGATTGAACAGTCTGTAGCCTGATTTAGGGTGTACTAATAATATTAATTTAATTCATCAATTTAATTCTTGTTAATTTAATTTAAATAATTAATATTAATAATACTTAATTGTTAATATTAATAGTATGGCTTTTTAGGCTCACCAATCTGTTTGATCAGAAGATAAAAGTTCTTGTCCCGGATCAGGCTCCACAGAATTTACAAAGGACCCTTGGGGGTATGACAGGAAGCTCACATTGAGACATATATATCCTTAAAGACTTTTTATTAAAATCAATAATAGTAAGTAAATGGTAAAATAATCAGAGTTACAAAGTTACAATTGCATTACTGCTATTCAAAAGATACATACGATAATATAGTATTATATGCTATAAAGCTTTAGTTAATATACTCACACCCTTCCTTGATAACCTGGTGGTAAGAGACACCGGATCAGCCTTGCGGTTCAGGTTTCTCAATTATTGAGTGAGGGATGCAGTGCTTAGGAGAAACTAATGCTAAGAGTTCTTAAAGCAAAATTAGGGTTTACTTGACTAACTTAAACTTAAAGTCAAAACCTAATAAACAAATTAAGAATAAAAGCCTAGGGAAACCAATCTTAGCCTAGTTCCCTTGAAACTTAGAAAGTTTAAGAAGAACAAGTACAGCCTACTAATAGTAGTAGTCATAGTAGATAGATAGAATAAAATAAAATAGAAAGAGTGAGTAAAAGTAAGTAAGATAGAGTAAAGTGGAGTGAGTAAGTGAGAATGGAGTACTCTAGCGAGGTGGGTCACCTCTTTTATAGGGCAGAAGTGCCAGAAATCCTTCCTCCTATACCCACATTTCATTTCTCATCCACAAAATGTTAGGGTAACGCTTACTCCATAGGCTAGTATGTTTGTGCATATTGATGACATGTACATACGCACATACGTTTCCTTGTGGTGTACCTGTTAAGTCTGTGGGTACAAATTGAACCCCCCGCCCCATGTCATTCTTCAGTTATCTATTGGTCTAGATCATAGAATCATAGAATCATAGAACTTGAGATCAGAAGGGACCATTATGATCATCTAGTCTGACCTCCTGCATGATGCAGGCCACAAAAGTTGACCCACCCACCCCGAAATAATTCTCACCCTTGACTCAGCTGTTGAAGTCCCCAAATCCTGATTTGGTGACTTCAAGCAGCAGATAATCCTCTAGCAAACAACCCCTGCCCCATGCTCGGAGGAAGGCGAAAAACCTCCAGGGCCTCTGCCAATCTACCCCGGAGGAAAATTCCTTCCCGACCCCAAATATGGCGATCAGCTGAACCCCGAGCATGTGGCCAATATTCTCTATCCTGACACTTAGGAAAAGACTCCCAATATCCCAACATTTAAAATCGGTACTAACTCCCAGGCGGCACATTATTGACCTATTGGGTAAATCAAGTTATCCTATCAGATCATCCCTTCCATAAACTTATCAAGCTTAGTCTTAAAGCCGGAGAGGTCTTTTGCCCCCACTATGTCCCCCGGCAGGCCATTCCAGTATTTCACTCCTCTGACGGTCAGAAACCTTCGCCTAATTTCAAGCCTAAACTTCCCAACTGCCAATTTATATCCATTTGTTCTCGTATCCACATTAGCACTGAGCCGAAATAATTCCTCTCCCTCCCCGATATTGATCCCTCTGATATATTTAAAGAGAGCAATCATATCTCCCCTCAACCTTCTTTTGGTTAAGGAAAACAATCCGAGCTCCTCAAGTCGCCTTTCATACGACAGGCTTTCCATTCCTCGAATCATCCTAGTGGCCCTTCTCTGTACCCTTTCCAGTTTAAGTTCATCCTTCTTAAACATGGGAGACCAGAACTGCACACAGTACTCCAAATGAGGTCTCACCAGCGCCTTGTATAACGGGACTAGCACCTCCTTATCTCTACTAGAAATACCTCGCCTAACGCAACCCAAGACCGCATTAGCCTTTTTGACGGCCACATCACATTGCCGACTCATAGTCATCTTGCGATCGACCAGGACTCCGAGGTCCTTCTCCTCGTCCGTTACTTCCAACAGGTGCGTCCCCAGCCTATAACTATAATTCTTGTTAGTCATCCCTAGATGCATAACCTTACACTTCTCACTATTAAATTTCATCCTATTACTAATACTCCAGTTTACCAGGTCATCCAAATCTCCCTGGAGGATATCCCTATCCTTCTCCGAATTGGCAATACCTCCCAACTTCGTGTCATCCGCAAACTTTATCAGCCCACTCCTACTTTCGGTTCCGAGGTCAGCGACGAATAGATTGAATAACATCGGACCCAAAACCGAACCCTGAGGAACCCCACTGGTAACCTCCCTCCAACCCGACAGCTCCCCTTTCAGTGCGACCCTCTGCAGTCTCCCCTTTAACCAGTTCTTTATCCACCTCCGGAATTTCATTTCGATCCCCATCCTTTCCAATTTACGCAGTAATTCTTCATGCGGTACCGTATCAAACGCCTTACTGAAATCAAGATATATCAGATCCACCGCATTGCCCTTATCTAAAAAATCTGTTACTTTCTCAAAGAAGGAGATCAGGTTGGTTTGGCACGATCTACCTTTCGTAAAACCATGTTGTAATTTGTCCCAGACGCCATCGACCTCAAGGTCCGTAAGTACTCTCTCCTTCAATATTTTTTCCATGACTTTGCACACTACAGACGTTAAACTAACAGGCCTGTAGTTACCCGGGTCACTTTTTTTCCCCTTCTTGAATATAGGAACTACATTAGCTAATCTCCAGTCCAGCGGTACAACCCCCGAGTTTAGGGATTCATTAAAAATTTTCGCTAACGGGCTCGCAATTTCACTCGCCAATTCTTTTAATATTCTCGGATGAAGGTCATCCGGACCGCCCGATTTACTGCCGTTAAGCTTTTCAAGTTTGGCTCGTACCTCGGATACCGTAATGTCTACCCCCCCTCCTTCATTCCCATCATTCACGCCGCCACTATTCCCAAGCCCTTCAGTAGCCTCATTAAATACCGAGGCAAAATATTCGTTCAGATATTGTGCCATGCCTAGATGATCTTTAATCTCCACCCCGTCTCCATTCTTAAGCGGTCCCACTTCTTCTTTCTTGGATTTCTTCCTATTTATATGGCTAAAAAACCTTTTACTATTGTTTTTAATTCCCTTCGCGAGATCTATCTCCACTTGGCTTTTGGCCTTTCTAACCGCATCCCGACACCCTCTTACCTCCATAAGGTAGGTTTCTTTGCTGATCCCTCCCATCTTCCACTGTTTATACGCCTTCTGTTTTTTCCTAATCACCCCTCTGAGACGCTTGCTCATCCAGTCCGGTCTAAAACCGCTACCTACAACCCTTTTTCCCTTTCTCGGGATACAGGCCTCAGAGAGGTCCTGCAACCTCCACCTAAAATAATCCCACGCCTCTTCCGCCTTTAGATCTCTAAATATGTTTGCCCAATCCACTTTTTTAACTAGCTGCCTTAATTTAGTAAAGTTAGCCCTCTTGAAATCATAAACCTTAGTCTCAGATGCATTTTTATTTATCTTTCCATTTAGTTTGAACCGGATTAGCTCATGATCACTCGAGCCAAGGTTGTCCCCTACAACCATTTCCTCAACGAGGTCCTCACTACTCACCAAAACCAAATCTAAAATGGCATCCCCCCTCGTCGGTTCAGCAACCATTTGGTGAAGGAATTCATCAGCTATCACATCTAGGAAAAGCTGAGCCCTATGATTATTACTAGCGTTTATTCCCCAATCTATATCCGGGAAGTTAAAGTCTCCCATGATCATACAGTTCCTACCAGTATTGACCTCTTTAAAAACATTAAAGAGTTCTCTATCCATCTCCAGGCTGGATCCCGGCGGTCTATAGCACACCCCGATCACTATCCCAGGGGAGGCTCTAGTATTTTTCTTCCCCAACGTGACCCTTGCCCAAACAGACTCCGTATTATCTATTCCATTACTATTTATTTCATTACACTCTACCTCTTTATTGACATACAAGGCAACCCCACCCCCTTTACCTTTGTTCCGGTCTTTCCTAAAAAGAACATACCCTTCCATACCTGCACTCCAGTCGTGGCTACCGTTCCACCACGTTTCAGTTATTCCCACGATATCTGGTTTCAAATCTCGGACCAGGAGCTCCAGTTCCTCCATTTTGTTACCTAGGCTTCTAGCATTAGTGAACAAACATCCTAATTTTTGCCCTTTGGCTTCTCTCCCCTTTGTTACCCTCTTTGGTAGGGACACCGTACCGTCAGTATGACGTATCGGTCTAGTATCCCTCCCCCCCCTCTTTCTTATGTTCAAACCCTTCCCTCTGTCAATATCAGTTTTTATCCCTTCGTCCACCCTCTCAATGTTAAAGCCTGGCGTGGAGAGTGCCCGTGCATCTCCCAACCGTCTCCCCGCAATTCCTAGTTTAAAGCTCTCTCGATCAGATGCGCCAGCCTCCCTCCCAGAAGTCTATTTCCCTCCCTACTCAGGTGGAGCCCATCCCGCGAGAACAGTTCTCTGTTCCCGAAAGCCTCCCAGTGGCCATACATCCCAAAGCCCGTCTTATAACACCAATCTCTGAGCCAACTATTTAACATCACAATCCTGTCCCCCCTTTGCTGCCCTTCTCTAGGGACAGGCAAAATCCCACTAAAGATTACCTGAGCCTCGATTTCCTTCAGCGTCTTACCCAGTCTGGCATAATCTCCCTTGATTCTCTCCAGCGAGAATCTGGCCGTGTCATTGGTTCCTACATGAAGGATGAAAGGTCCTAGACATAGGCGTGAATACTTATCTATTTAGGTAACAAGATATAGGTCAACTTTACTTTCCTGGGTAAAAGGTCTTAATATAGATATGCTAACTTTGCCTTAGCTTAACATACAGGTTTTGGCCTGTAGGTCTTTTGCATTACAGCCAAACTTACTTTAATATAAATCTATAAACCTATTACAATAAACCGAATACTTAAACTATAAGAAAAGATATATATGTATATGCAAGCAAGCAGGTTAGTCCTATAGGCTCAAAACAAAAATCTGGGAGTCATGATACACAGCTCTGAGAAACCCTTTTCACAGCGCAAGCACAGAAACAAACTAAGCAAAACATTGGGATCCAGGAGGAGTGGGATGGGGAATCATACAGAAAATACTGGCAAGAGATCAGTCAGTCAATGTTTCACCCTCCTTTGGACTCCTCTGTGTGGTACTGGGCACCCTTCTCACACAGGGCATTGCAGAACTAGAGGGGTTCAGGGAAGGGCAACGAGAATGATCAAAGGACTGGGGAAACTCTCATACGGAGAGAGGTTGAAAAGCCTGGGATTGTTACCTTTACACACTAGGTGAATAAGAGGGGACATGAGAAAAGTCTAGAAAACACTGACTGGTACAGAGTAGATCAAGAATGTGGTCTCCCTTTCTCATAATACAAGATCAAAAGAACATTCAATTAAATTGAAATGTGGCAAATTCAAAAGAGATTAAAAAAGAATGGTTTCTTCAGTTAATGCCTAATGAGGAATTCGTTTCCAAAAGTAATTGTTGCTGTGAGCTACGCAAGAATCAGGAAGCATTTGGACATTTACAGAGGTAGTGAGACTATCCAGTTACAATTCTTACAGATAAATAAACATTATGGAAAGCCTATATGCCCACATGTTTCAGGGCACAAGTCAATCTCTAGTTGTTAGGCATTATGGTGACGCCATCAGGACTGTTAGGTCATCCCCCCCATCCACCTACTGCTATTTTCTTAAACCTTCTTCTGCAGCTCCTGGGGATGTGACGGTCAGAGAGAGGACACTGGAATAGATAGAAAATAGGTCTGATTCATGATGAAATTCCGATGTAAAGGAGCCAAGTTTCCCCCATGGAACATTCCACCAAGACTGTAACATGGTTCAAAAAAGAACTAGATAAATTCATGGAGGATAGGTCCATCAAGGGCTATTAGTCAGGATGGGCAGGGATGGTGTCCCTAGCCTCTGTTTGCCAGAAGCTGGGAAAGAGCGACAGGGGATGGATCACTTGATGATCATAGAATCATAGAATATGAGGGTTGGAAGGGACCTCAGGAGGTCATCTAGTCCAACCCCCTGCTCAAAGCAGGACCTAATCCCAACTAAATCATCCCAGCCAGGGCTTTGTCAAGCCTGACCTTAAAAACCTCTAAGGAAGGAGATTCTACCACCTCCCTAGGTAACCCATTCCAGTGCTTCACCACCCTCCTAGTGAAAAAGTTTTTCCTAATATCCAATCTAAACCTCCCCCACTGCAACTTGAGACCATTACTCCTTGTTCTGTCATCTGGTACCACTGAGAACAGTCTAGATCCATCCTCTTTGGAACCCCCTTTCAGGTAGTTGAAAGCAGCTATCAAATCCCCCCTCATTCTTCTCTTCTGCAGACTAAACAATCCCAGTTCCCTCAGCCTCTCCTCATAACTCATGTGCTCCAGCCCCCTAATCATTTTTGTTGCCCTCCGCTGGACTCTTTCCAATTTTTCCACATCCTTCTTGTAGTGTGGGGCCCAAAACTGGACACAGTACTCCAGGTGAGGCCTCACCAATGTCGAATAGAGGGGAACGATCACGTCCCTCGATCTGCTGGCAATGCCCCTACTTATACAGCCCAAAATGCCGTTAGCCTTCTTGGCAACAAGGGCACACTGTTGACTCATATCCAGCTTCTCGTCCACCGTAACCCCTAGGTCCTTTTCTGCAGAACTGCTGCCTAGCCACTCGGTCCCTAGTCTGTAACAGTGCATGGGATTCTTCCGTCCTAAGTGCAGGACTCTGCACTTGTCCTTGTTGAACCTCATCAGGTTTCTTTTGGCCCAATCCTCTAATTTGTCTAGGTCCCTCTGTATCCTATCCCTACCCTCCAGCGTATCTACCACTCCTCCCAGTTTAGTGTCATCTGCAAATTTGCTGAGAGTGCAGTCCACGCCATCCTCCAGATCATTAATGAAGATACTGAAGAAAACCGGCCCCAGGACCGACCCTTGGGGCACTCCGCTTGAAACCGGCTGCCAACTAGACATGGAGCCGTTGATCACTACCCGTTGAGCCCAATGATCTAGCCAGCTTTCTATCCACCTTATAGTCCATTCATCCAGCCCATACTTCTTTAACTTGCCGGCAAGACTACTGTGGGAGACCGTATCAAAAGCTTTGCTAAAGTCAAGGAATAACACATCCACTGCTTTCCCCTCATCCACAGACCCAGTTATCTCCTCATAGAAGGCAATTAGGTTAGTCAGGCATGACTTGCCCTTGGTGATGATTACCTGTTCTGTTCATTCCCTCTGGGGCACCTGGCACTGGCCACTGTTAGAAGACAGGATACTGGGCTAGATGGACCTTTGACCTGACCGAGTAGGACCATTGTTATATTCTTATGCTCTTATGAAACAGACATTATCATGCTGGGCTATAACTTAGTGCTAAAAATGGACACTAGGGGCACAAGGGTCTTGGTATTTAGGGCTATAGGCCTGTACCTCTGTTACTTCCCTTGATTCTTCTGGTGAAACACTTTCTTGCTGGCAACTGGCTTTGTCTGAGACGTAATTTACAGGTGTTAACTGACAAGTGTAAGCAGAGATATGTGTCTGCAACTCAGCTCCTAACCCTTCACATGCCTGAGTATCAGTGAAGTTTTCAGATGACACAAAAAATGGGGAATTGTAAATAATGAAGAGGACAGGTCCCTGATTCAGAGCAATCTGGATTGGTTGATAAATTCGGTCAAAGCATACGACATATATTCTAATATAGCTATTCAGACATCTACATCTAGGAACAAAGAATATAGCTGATGCATACATGCTGGGGTACTATTGTGGGAAGTGCAATGACTCTGAACAAGATTTGGGGGCGTGAAAGGAGAATTAGCTTAACCTGACCTCCCAGTGTGACCATGTGGCCAACAGAGACAATGTGATCCTTGCATGATAACCGGGGAATCTCAAGGAGAGGTAGAGAAGATATTTTATCTCTGTCTTTGGTGCTGGTCACAAGAATTATAAAAAGATTAGAAAGCCTGTCTTATAGTGATAGACAAAAAATCTCAATCTTTTTAGCTTAACAAAGATCGTTATGTGTGACTTGAAAACAGTCTGTAAGGACCTATATGGAGTACCATTATTTCATAACAGGCTTTTCAGCCTAGCATTCAGAGGTGTAACAAGATCCAATGGCTGGAAGTTGAAATTAAAGAAATTCTGACTGGAAATAAGGCATACATTTTTTTTTAAAGGTGAGAGTAATTAACCATTTTTTTTTCTATTCGTGACCATATTCAATTTAGCCCTATGGGGAGAATTTCTCATGTGACTGCAGCACCTTGGGAATATTTAAATAGGTGTGTACATCAGAAGGCTAAGGATCACGTGAGGCACTGCTTGGATGAACACTTTAGGTGAGAAAAATAATGACTTGAGCCCATAAAGTGTTTGTAGTGAGGAATGAATGTGCAACCATCACCATGAATGACTAACAGAACCAGCTAACAAATGGTCCCAGAGAATCCTGGGTTTAACATTTGTGTGCCAGTGGCCCCCTGTTTCAATCACCTACCACTGGTTCCTGCACATGGCAGCCATATTTATCTAGGCCATCACATGTCCCAGAGTTGCCCGCTCTCATTTTATAATGTGCATACTTCTCAGTTTGTGAGTTATTCCTGTGTAGCAATCCTTGAAACACCACACAGGTGAAGCCAAACAGGTGCATCCCTTGGCATTTGCCACTTGTGAGATTTCTCACTGGTGAGACACAGTCACTGATCTCCCCCCCCACCCCCACCGAGCTGAGGGAGCAGTCCTGATGGGAGGCACCTCACCCCCTGCAGGGGAAGAATTGTGGGCAGTGTGGGGTGGCTTGAAGGTTGTGGGTGCCAGGGATGACTTGGAAACATGGAGAAGACACTGGCGAACTGCTTGCTGTAGGAATCGAAGCAACCTGGGATGGGGAAGGAGAGTATGGACAGGGGGTCAGAGTGTGATGGGAGATTGAAGCAGCTGAGGATCAAATTGTGACGGGTTCCCCCCAGGGTGACACCTGGAACTTGGTTACCACTGAGCCCTCTGACTGACCAGCCTGGGCTCCCTCTCTCAATGTGCTGCTATGACAAGTTGCAGACCGACTCCTGGTCCTACACCTCCAGCAGCATTCACACAGGCAGGTACACACACAACTGCAGTTATATGCAGGTCCTTTGACCACCCTCTGCATGAACCAACAATAGAGAGGCTACTGCAAAAATAGCCACCAGCTCCCTAGCCAAGGAGCCCAGAGCTGTACCATGCTGCCATGGTCCAAACTCCAACCAGTATGAATTAGTTACCCAGTTTGCTCCTCCCTCAATGTGGGGAGCACAGTGTATACTTGTGGTAACCAAGCTGAGATTTTACCCCTAGACATTTTACTTAACAGCATACTGGGTTTAGATTAAATCATAAAACAAGTTTATTAACTACAACAGATAGATTTTAAGTAATTATGAGGGATAGAAAACAGATCAAAGCAGATTACCTAGCAAATAATCAATAAAACAAACTAAGCTTAACACAATAGTTAGATTGAGTATGAATTAGCAGTGTATCAAACTGATTCATGATACAAGCAGTCTGGCAAATTCTCAAGGCACAAGCTGCATTTGCTTTGCAGCTTGGGTTTCTCAGGTTTCCATACACAGGCTAGAAATTTCTTTAGCCTGGGTCAAGCACTTCTCCCAGTTCAGACTTTTGTCCTCAGGTGTATCCAGTAGTCCTCTTGGGTGGGGAGTAAGGAACCACAATGATGTCACTTCCTGCCTTATATAGCTTTAGCGTATGAAAGGAACCCTTTGTTTCAAAACTTGGTTCCCAGCCCAGTTTGTGGGAAAATACAGACTCCCCAAGATGGAATCCAGAGTTATGTCCAGTTANGGACTCTTCGGCTTGGAAAAGAGAAGACTAAGGGGGGACATGATAGAGGTATATAAAATCATGAGTGATGTTGAGAAAGTGGATAAGGAAAAGTTATTTACTTATTCCCATAATACAAGAACTAGGGGTCACCAAATGAAATTAATAGGCAGCAGGTTTAAAACAAATAAAAGGAAGTTCTTCTTCACGCAGCGCACAGTCAACTTGTGGAACTCCTTACCTGAGGAGGTTGTGAAGGCTAGGACTATAACAGTGTTTAAAAGAGAACTGGATAAATTCATGGTGGTTAAGTCCATAAATGGCTATTAGCCAGGATGGGTAAGGAATGGTGTCCCTAGCCTCTGTTTGTCAGAGGGTGGAGATGGATGGCAGGAGAGAGATCACTTGATCATTGCCTGTTAGGTTCACTCCCTCTGGGGCACCTGGCATTGGCCACTGTCGGTAGACAGGATATTGGGCTAGATGGACCTTTGGTCTGACCCGGTACGGCCGTTCTTATGTTCTTATGTTCTTATGTTCTTATGTGGGCTGGTCACATGCCCTTGTAGAGTCATAGCATCCATTTCTTAAAGGCTGTTCTCAGAAAGGCTCACCAGGTGGGAGTTAAGTTTCTCCTCAGGCCTATTGTTTTCCCTAATGGCTCATTGCCCTGAATAGGCCCTTCCCAACCAGGATCTTGCCTAGTGGGCGTTACCCAGGTGTAACTACATTTGAAATACAGATACATAGTCAATATTCATAAATTCATATAAAAAATGATATGTTCACACAAATAGGATAATTATATTCAGAAAATCATAACTTTTCCAATGACATTTTCAAGACATTTTTCCTGTCTTGAAAAAAATGCATGATAATTATGCCATAATTGTATCATAATTATATCACTATGAAGAATATGGGGTGCAGTGTCACACAAAGATCAAATGTTCTTTCCATCAGTGAAATGCCTGAAGTTACATAACAACAACGACAACACCTGGAAACAAAAACGGAGTAAACGTTGTGACACCCAGGCTACGGTTCTGTAGCTTGCCATGGGAAAGAGACCCTGAGACCAGCCCAAATGCACACCGGACCAGGAAAGATCCCAGCACTGGCCTTGGACCAACAATTAGAAAGACAAATTCAATTTCAGCAGTGCTTCCCACCACTCCATGTACATGGCACTCCCTAGCCCCACAAACCCAGCATCCTTGCCTGCCTCCACAAATCTTAGCACTGCCTGCTTCTCTGTGTACACCTCCCTCCCTACCCTCACAAAACACAGCATTGCCCATCTGTCCTTGCACACCCTGTTCCCTGCTCCCATAGCTCTCAGTGCTACCCGCCTGCCCATTTATATCCCACTCCATACCCCAGAACCCCCAGTGCTGGCCGCTTGTCCATGTAGGTTCCCCCAACCCCCAGAACCAAAACCAGGTGCCACATCCCACAGCAGCAGGTCATAGGAAAACCTCCTCAGAGGAGGTTAAACTCAGTGTCTGCCTGCACTGGGGAAAAGGGGGAGATCAGCCTGAACTGCCTTTCAGGGGGGGAAGGGAACCCCAGCAGCAGCTCGGCCTGTGCAGGGAAGGAGAGAGGGACAGACCCGGCGGGAGGGAGAGAGGACGTGGAGACTAAAAGGAGCCAGTGTGAGTAACTCTTTCTCAGAATGACACAAAGCTTTAACGTATTGCAGCCCACTAGAAACCCAGACACCCCTTCCTGAGGCTGCTTTTCCATCTTGGCAATTGCTGACATTACCACGAGGCTGAACTAGAGATGCTCATGTGAGGAGGGATGTTCCAGATTAGAGATGGTGTCAGAGACAATCTGCTGCAGTGTGGTCCACATTACGTTACAGTCTGAGACACCCCCCTACCACTGTAGGCCTCGTTACGCCTCTTTGGTCTGTGCATTAAGCAGGACGTCCATTCCCTGTTTCGCCTAGTTTCAGGACTCCGCGCCACTGTAATCTGGATGCTGCACATTCCCCGCACACACCCACACCCATGTGCACGTACACACACACACACACTGTGCATTCCTGGACTCCCCCCATTGAGATTTCCAACACTGTCTGGTTTCCTCTAAGCCATAAATATGCTGTTCTTTTTACTGTCTTCTGGGACTTCTCATTCTCTCCAGATGTAGAGATGCAGGGGCATAGGGATACCCAGACCCTTCTCCCTCTCTCAAAAAAAATTGATATCCTAACTATTCTAAACGTCTACGTCTGTGAGTCTGATATTTCAGCAACCCTCTGTCCATTCTTCTTTAGTGCAAACAAGCTCAAACATCCTTAGAGGCCATGGGACGACTCCAGTTGAAGTCCTTGGAGAGTCATGGCCGATGTAAATCAGGCCATTTATTTACATCCCCTCATGTAGAATTAGGTTGAACTCCTGACTGTGTTGAGCTCTGAGCTGTGAAAATCACAGCTTCAGGTCCTGCTACAGAGAGTGCTACTCTGTTAGGATGCTGAAAGTGTCTGAACTAAACCCTCAGTTTTTGTGACATTCTGAGACAGGGAATGAAAGACGGGGATCCCAAAACACCCGGGCCCTGATTTTGCTCTCGGTCTCAATCTGGAGTGACCCACTGAAGGCAGAATGTGAGAGCAGAATCTGGCCAGTGTGTGATTCATTCTTGTTGTGAACCCTCTGGTAACACAGATACCCACTGCAGAGAGTTTGGCTCCACTTACTAACAGAGCAGTGAATTTGCTGAATTGGAAAACTTGAGTGAACCCGAGGAAAATCCACATAAACTCAAAAAGGCATGCTACTGAGACAGGTAGAAGGACACAATCAGAGACAAGGAACTGATCTTAAAAACAAATATTTGTCTAAACAATTTCTAGTACATGTGTAGATCCAATTTTGTCACATAAATCCTTTGGTGTTTCTGACAATACTAAACAGTTCAAGTTGCCGTGCTGGTGAATTCCTGCCAAAATGGTTCTTGACTTGAACCCTGGTATCCTTCCTGAGCCCTTAGCACTAACTTTAATGCAGAAACAGGCAACTCACCAAAATCCTGCTCAGCAGAGAGAGGAAATCTTCTTATGGCGACAGGAAGGCAGAGCCCTGAGAATCAATGTATGAATCTCACATGTCTGACACTCCCCATACTTTATGGTTCCCCTGAACAGTCCCTACAGACTTAGTTTGGCAGGACTCCCAGACAATTCCCTCAGCTCCATGAGCAGTGGGACAAGAAGAAAATAGACCCTGGAGAACTTCAGTTTGAGAGCCTCCCCTGGTAGTGAAGAAATATTTCACTGACACAAGGGGCTCAGATTGTCAGGGCAAACTGAGTCTTGCAGACTGTTCAGCCTAGCTATTGACGATGGTTTTCTTTTCTGTATGGTTACTGCTTTCTGCACTATGTGTGGGAATGCTGCCAGAAGATACAAGACAACAACCATTTTTAATTGCTTGTAGCAGCACACCACTGTATATCATCCATTAGCCTCTGAAAAGTCATAGCCACCCTAAGTACTTGGAAAAGGCTTTCTTCACCCAGGATTGTGGCATCAAAGGTATTTGCCAGTATTTCTTTGTGAGGTCTAAAGTGGATAGATATCTGGCAGCTCAAACTGTTCTAATAATTCATCCCCGCATCAGGAAAACAGCAAATTTCAATAATGTGTTGAGTTTTCAGAAATCGATGCAGAAATTGTGCTATCCTGCATCGGAACTAGTACTATGGGAGTTCTCCTCTTACTGTGTGATTCCTTTACCTTTCCCAGAGCCAAAATGACCTGGAGTTCATCTCACATGGTATTCCACTTTTCATGAGGGAACAGCCACAGAATTTGGCTGATATGTGGCTCTGTGACCATTTCAGTATGGTGGTATTTTAAGTAGGTGTGAACACAGGGGTAAAGGAATTGAGAACACAGGGGTAAAGGAATCAAACAATTGCAATTGCTATATCTTCATCTTCTGTTCAGGCTACAGTCCCTCCCCCATGCTAATTTGGGTTCCAGAGAGTATGAGTGTGATGGGTTGTCACCCCCGGGGTATAGTCTGGGAACCATAGGAACTGTTGCGCCCCTCTAACCACCCTGCTGGACTGGCCCTTTTTCACACTTAGGGTGACCAGAAGTCCCGATTTTAAAGGGACAGTCCCGATTTTTGGGTCTTTTTTTTCACATAGGCACCTATTACCCCCCACCTCCTGTCCCAATTTTTGACACTTGCTATCTGGTCAGCCTACCTTTGCTGGTGATTCAGCCTCTCCAGGCCCTGTTATCACCCAAGTACAAACAGCAGATATCAGCTAATTTCCCAGCTCCCCAGGCTCACCACTCCCCACTGGAATATGAACCCAAAATTATACCTTCCTGCTCAGGGATCTGTACAATGTAAGCTCATTCATAGAGTTCGCCCTCTCCCCGATGTGGAAAGGATATACAACAAGCCTGTGTTAACCAAGAAACTAGTGAGGAAATGGCAAATGAAGTGTAAAAATGTAATTAGAAAGGCCAAAAAAGAATTTGAAGAACAGCTAGCCAAAGACTCAAAAAGTAATAGCACAAAAATTAAGTACATCAGAAGCAGGAAGCCTGCTAAACAGCCTGTGGGGCCACTGGATGATTGAGCTGCTAAAGGAGCACTCAGGGACGATAAGGCCATTGCGGAGAAATAAAATTACTTCTATGCATCGGTCTTCATGGCTGAGGGTTTGAGGGAGATTCCCAAACCTGAGCCATTCTTTTTAGGTGACAGTTCTGAGGCGGACTGTCCCATATTGAGGTATTATTAGTGGAGGTTTTGGAAAAAATTGATAAATTAAACAGTAATAAGTCACCAGGACCAGAATATGAAATTGCAGAACTACTAACTGTAATCTGTAATTTATCATTTAAATCAGTTTTTGTACCAGATGACTGGAGGATAGCTAATGTGACACCAATTTTTAAAAAGGGCTCCAGAGTCTACACAGCTTATTTCAGGAGTTTTAGAGAGAAAAAGGTAACCTGGGTTGATGGTAGGGGAATCTGGCTCCTTCTCTCTCTCTGCAAGGTGTTTCATCCCCATCTTCTCCATACTCTGAAACAAAAACTGAATGAGATGCAGGTTGATAATTGACAAGTGTCAAAATCAAGTGATAGTGCATATCTTAACTGTGGAAACCTATTTCTTTAAGAGCTCTCAGTATTCTGCCCTTCTTAAAGGTGGGTGATTTAATCTTAATTCAAGTAATTTTCTCTGAAAAAATAAACAGAAATCTGCTTTCAGTAAGGTTTAGTCAAATAAGCCCTTGTGAGAAGGCAAACTCCATTAAACAGTTTCTCTACCATATGGAATGCTGGTTCTTCTCAAGAGGTTGTAGATGCTTTGCCTTTCACACCACTATACCTCAAGACCTTAGGAAACATTTGTCCCAATAAATCATCTTTGGCCCAGGATTTCTGCCATGAGCTCTTTAGTTGTCCTGCATCTTGCTTCATCTCTCACAGATGCAAGCCTGATTTCAGTTCCTGGCAAACTGGTTGAAACTATAATAAAGAACAATATTGTCAGACATATGGATGAACGTGATTTGTTACGGAAGAGTCAACATCGTTTTTGTAAAGGGAAATCATGCCTCGCCAATCTATAAGAATTCTTTGAGAGTGGTCAACAAATGTGGACAAACTGGATCCTGTGGATATAGTATACTTAGATTTTCAGAAAGCCTTTGACAAGTTCCCTCACCAAGTAAGCAAAGTAAGCTTTCACAGGATAAGAGGGAAGGTCCTTTCATGGATTTGTAAATGGTTAAAAGATAGGAAACAAAGGATAGGTATAAATGGTCAGATTTCAGAATGGATAGTGGTAAATATTGGTGTCCCCCAAGGGTCTGTAATGGGGCCAGTCCTGTTCAACATATTCATAAATGATCTGGAAAAAGGGATAAACAGTGAGGTGGCAAAATTTGCAGATGATACAAAATTACTAAAGATAGGTAAGACCCAGGCAGCCTGCGAAGAGCTACTAAAGGATCTCTCCAAAATGGACAACAAACTGTCAGATGAAATTTAATGTTGATAAACGCAAAGTAATGCACATTGGAAAACATAATACTAACTATACATATACAACGATGGGGTCTAAATTAGCTGTTACCACTCAAGAAAGAGATCTTGAAGGCTTTGTAGAGAGTTCTCTGAAAACAGCCACTCAATGTGCAGCGGCAGTCAAAAAAGCAAACAGAATGTTGGGAATAATTAAGAAAGGGATAGATAATAGGACTGGAGCCAGGAGCACTGAGCCAGAAGAGCCAGAACTGGGCCAGAGGCAGAGCAGCAGTGCTGAAACAGAGCTGGGGAACCACAGCTGGAGTAGGCCAGAACTGGGAGATGGGTCGGCACAGATCAGCTGCGCCAACGGGGAGCCAGGGCTCAGCTACAGCGGGAAGCTGTGAGGCCAGAGCCAGGATAGTGGATGCCGGCCATGCCACAAGTAACATGGCAGCCAAGCACATTAAGCAGCTGGGGAGGGCATAGTCGGGCCGTGGGCAGAGGGTTTGTATGGGGAGATTTTGGCAAAGCAGTAAAGTGCCTGAAACCACTATAGCTTATTGCTAAAACAGCCAAGTCAGCAAGCTGTAAATTGGCCATTCAGCAGCCTCAGCTTGACCAAGGCAGGAGGAAAGGGAGTTTTGGGTGCCACAGAAACGGCAGCTTGACCTCACATCCTTCCTGATAAGAACTGTATTGAAGTTGCTGATACATGCATTTTAGAAGAGCAGGATGTGCCCCAGGAATGTCTATTAGGACCTCAAGGCTGCAAACTCTGGAAAAACCGACACCTGGTTAATCAATAATCAGAAGGAACCTCTTGCTTGACCATTGAAACTGCTGACTTAACAAGTTTTCTTTAAGGGACATGGCATTCTATTACTAATGTATAAATAAGGGGGGAAAGTTTGAGGTAGTTGGACTCTTCTGGACTCTCCCTCTGGATACATCTTGCGGTCCCCACTGCCAGACGGAGGATTTGGCCACCGGAAGCCTGTCGCTGTGTCACTCGAGAGCCACTCTCAGCTTCGGTAATTATCGAGGGTTGGGGGTGTTTTACTAACCTGTTGCGGACGTGTGTAAGTGCTTGAGACTAAGTAAAGTTCATCTTTAAGTGAAAGCACTCTTGTGTTGTCCTGTTTGTGCAGCCATCGATCGGTCGGACGCCCCGTGTCTCCCCTGACTTATTTCCTGACACCTCCTCGCACAGAGTAAAAGTTACCAAGAGCTTTGGGTTGCAAGAACCCCAGGTAGCAGGTTCAGACCAAGGAGACATCACCAGACAAGAGGGGCTTGAAGGCTGGACTCAGAAGGGGGGACATGAATCTCATGGGGAGACAGATGCTGGGGAGAAGGGTCCTGACACCTAAAGCCTGAGGGTGTGTGGCCACTGCCAGTGTGGGCAGAAGAAATTGTGCCACCGGGGGCTGCTGGAGGTCAGAAAAGGGGGATGTGTCATTTCCAAATTAGACCTAAAACCCTGCTAGCAGCAAAAGTTTCACCTGCAGGATGGATGGGGCTGGAGCGGGTGTGGGAAAGAGGCAGCCAGCACAATTAACCTTCTGTAGCTTAGGCGGAGCTACTGCGGAACGAGCCCAAATGTCTTGCCCTCTGTTTTACTCCTCACCAGCAAAAGGAAAACCTGTTAAAGTCTTGGAGAGACATGAAGAGGCACGCCAGGGAATGAGACCGTCAGCAGAGACTTTGAGCCGGTGAGGGAGATCTCCCATTGTTATAACAGAACTTGGTTATTTTTTATAGTACTTGGACCATACATTTCCTGTTTCAGGTGGATGCTGTGCTGGGCAACTGTACCGGATGGTGGTGTGATGTTGTGCAGTCTATATGGTTTTATAAAAACATGATAATAAGTGAGTATAATGTAACTGGAATATGCTTCATGCAAAAGGTATCACCACAAAGCTTATAATCTACTGAGAGTGCTCATCCTATTTGTATAAATGTACCACTCTTGTATCTAAAACTAGAAATATAAAATATAACTCTTAGGGCCTATTGTAATTATGCAAAGTGTGGGCCATTAATGGTGGTTTGGAATCGTAATGGCTCCCATCAACCAGGACAATTGACTGGGGCTCTGTTTGCAAGCAAGCCTTCCTGTGAGTCAGGCTGGGAGGAATAAAGGCTTGGGGTCTTAGTGACATGTGATCATGTCACCTGAACTGGAATCCATCTTTAACCTGGTGCTTTTCCAGGGTGGGGGGGGATGGAAACCCAGAGGGACAAAGGATTCCCGCCTTATGCAAAAGATATATAAAGGAGTGGAAGAGAACAGAGGGAGAGAGGAGCCATCATGAAGAATCCCCTAGCTATCACCTGAGCTGGAACAAGAGCTGCACCAGGGGAAAGAATTGTGCCCAAGCCTGGAAGGTGTCCAGTCTGAGAAAAAACTTACTGAAGCATCTCTGAGGGTGAGATTATCTGTATTCAGTGTTTGTTTAGACATAGATTTGCGCATTTTATTTTATTTTGCTGGGTAACTTGCTTTGTTCTGTCTGTTACTACTTGGAATCACTTAAATCCTACTTTCTGTATTTAATAAAATCACTTTCTACTTATTAATTAACTCAGAGTATGTATTAATACCTGGGGGAGCAAACAGCTGTGCATATCTCTCTATCAGTGTTATAGAGGGCGAACAATTTATGAGTTTTTATGAGGTAAAACGGATTTATTTGGGTTTAGACCCCATTGGGAATTGGGCATCTGAGTGCTAAAGACAAGCACACTTCTGTGAGCTGTTTTCAGGTAAACCTGCAGCTTTGGGACAGGTAATTTCGACCCTGGGTCTGTGTTGGAGCAGACGGGTGTGTCTGGCTTCAGCAAGACAGGGTGCAGAAGCCACTGAGCTGGCAGGGAAAACAGGGATAGAAGTAGTCTTGGTACATCGGGTGGCAGCTCCCAAGGGGGTTTCTGTGATCCAACCCGTCACAGGTGGATTCTGAGGCAATATTATGTATAATTTTTTTGTGCTCCCCCTTGTCCTGCACCTCAGTTTTGCCCTTTGCTGGGGCTCAGGCGAGAGCTCTGTCTTTCCAGGACTTTTCAGACAGCATTTCACAGAGTGAAACCTTGGGGCTATTGCATGAAAAATAGTAATAGTCATACTACTGTACATCTAATAATGGAGATTCTCTACATCCCAGTAAGGAGGAGAAGATGGAAGATGATAACATACAAGTAGGATCTGATGAGAAACAGTCAAATGAAAAAGAGTCCCAAAAGAATTTCTTCTTGGATCATGGCCTGCATTCGCTTCTGCTATGACCCAGTGCAGGTGCCACCTCCAGCGATTGTCACTGCCCAGGGCGCAGGCCTCCTCGGCAGCTTTTCTGGCCCATGTGCCTCTTCAGGACATCTGAAGAGCAGTCACCTGGTTGTCTGTCCATACTGTTATGCCCCACGATGTGCTGCCCCAGGACAATGCTGGGTTTGGCAGGGCAGTACTGCGAACCGCTAAGCTGTAAACTCTGAGCCCACCTCCATGGACACTGTGTGTCACCGAAAATGGAATCGACATGAGCAAGCACTCGAAGAAGAAAAAACAGTGACCTACTTTTCTGTAACTATTGTTCTTCAAGGTATTTTCCATTCCCCACCCTCCTACCCCTGTATCAGAGTTGCAGGCAAGAAGGAACTGAGAGAGCGCAGGGCCATCGGTGCCTAATATACCACCGCATGGGAATGCCACTCTAGAGGGCGCTACAGCCGACCCTACGGATACAGCTAAGGCAGAAATTTCTGACAACTGTGCACGTGGGTGCACAAACACCTAAAATGAGGAGAGGCTGAGGGAACTGGGATTGTTTAGTCTGCGGAAGAGAAGAATGAGGGGGGATTTGACAGCTGCTTTCAACTACCTGAAAGGGGGTTCCAAAGAGGATGGATCTAGACTGTTCTCAGTGGTGGCAGATGACAGAACAAGGAGTAATGGTCTCAAGTTGCAGTGGGGGAGGTTTAGGTTGGATATTAGGAAAAACGTTTTCACTAGGAGGGTGGTGAAGCACTGGAATGGGTGACTTAGGGAGGTGGTGGAATCTCCTTCCTTAGAGGTTTTTAAGGTCAGGCTGGACAAAGCCCTGGCTGGGAGGATTTAGTGGGGATTAGGTCCTGCTTTGAGCAGGGGGCTGGACTAGATGACCTCCTGAGGTCCCTTCCAACCCTGATAGTCTATGATTCTATGATTCTATGAACACATCTCTAAGAACAACAGTTACGCCAGTGTACGTAACAATTTTTTCTCCAGATAATTTATGAATATGTTGAACAGCAGTGGTCCCACTTTTTCTCTGATATTTGACTGTGTGTGTGTGTTCTCCATGTGTACTACCCGAGCGCTGCACAGATTTTGACACAGCAGACCTCGCACGAACTGCCCAATGACCACGAGATCTACTAAGGTACGCAGGCATTCAACCAGGTTTGTTGTCAACAAAGCATGATAATAGCACTTGGCAGACTCTACAAGTGTACTAAGACTGGAATGGGTTACCTAGGGAGGTAGTGGAATCTCCTTCCTTAGAGGTTTTTAAGGTCAGGCTTGACAAAGCCCTGGCTGGGCTGATTTAGTTGGGTTTGGTCCTGCTTTGAGCAGGGGGTTGGACTAGATGACCTCCTGAGGTCCCTTCCAACCCTGAGATTCTATGATTCTATGATTCTATGACTTGTATGCCCATGACAATGGAAGCAGTTCAGTCATGGGTTGGGACTTTTCACTGCCCCCTAGGCTGGCCAAAAGATACTCCATCTGAGATACATCTTTATACCCTGATACAAGCCATTTATGTACTGTACTCCTGACCGTATCTTTTAGCAGGGGTCAGTGTGTTCCTGTTATCCTTGGAGAATGCTTTTGTACCATCCTTGATATTGGGATGTTCTGATATCACTGAATATCGAGATGTGTTTGCGAGAATACTCTGTACTTAGCTCTCCTTAGGAATATGTATTTCTGCAATATCAGCCCTGTTCTTGCAAACTGCTGTGAGCTGATCCTGCCTCATACCAGGCCTTTGATACAAGGGCTTATGTCTCAGGCTCTCTTCCTACTACACTAGTATATCATCTGGTTCTGGTGATTTATTACTGTTTCATTTACCCATTTGTTCCAAAATCTCTTCTAATGACAGCTCAATCTAGGACAGTTCCTCAGCCGTGAAAACTGATGCAAAGAATTCATTTAGTTTCTCTCCAATGGCCTTGAGTGTTTCTTTAGAATCTCCACCATCCAGTGACCTCATTAGTTGTTTAGCAATGTTCCTGCTTCTGATGTACTGCAAAAAATTGACAGAGAGTCCTGTGGCACCTTTAAGACTAACAGATGTATTGGAGCATAAGCTTTCGTGGGTGAATACCCACTTCGTCAGGGAGCATACATCTGTTAGTCTTAAAGGTGCCACAGGACTCTCTGTTGCTTTTTACAGATCCAGACTAACACGGCTACCCCTCTGATACTTAAAAAAATTGATGCTCGTACTTTTAGAGTATTTGGCTACTTGTTCTACACATTTTTTTTTTTGGCCTTCCTCATTGTATTTTTACACTTCATTTGCCAGTTTATGCCTCTTCCTATTTTCCTCACTAGGATTTAACTTCCACTTTTTAAAAGATGCCTTTTTGCCTCTAGCTGCTTCTTTAACTTTTTTTGTTTAGCCATGGGAGCATTTTTTTGGTCTTCTTTCCATGTTTTTTTTTTTTTAATTGCAATAGAGATTTAAATTGAGCCTCTATTATGATGTCTTTAAAACGTTTCCACCTAGCTTGCAGGGATTCCACTTTTGGCACTGTACCTTTTAACTTCTCTTTAACTAACTTCCTCATTTTTGTGTAGGCCCCTTTTCTGAAATTAAATGCTACTGTGGTGTACTGCTGTGGTGCCCCACATCCCCAAATGGGATGTTAAATTTTATTATGTTACGGTCACTATGACCAAGCAGTTCCACTATATTCACCTCTTGGACCAGATCCTGTACTCCACTTAGGACTAAATCAAGAATTGCTTCTCCTCTTGTGGGTTCCAGGACTAGCTGCTCCAAGAAGCAGTTGTTTAAGGCAGTGCTTCTCAAAGCCGGTCCGCCGCTTTCCACAGCCCCCATTGGCCTGGAGTGGCGAACCGCGGCCAGTGGGAGCCGCGATCGGCCAAACCTGCGGATGCAGCAGGTAAACAAACCAGCCCGGACCGCCAGGGGCTTTCCCTGAACAAGCGGCAGCCTGACTTTGAGAAGCACTGTTCTAGAGGAAATGAAGTGCATACCAGCATAAGAAGAACTTTCGTTGGTATAGGCAATTCTCCTCCTCGAATGATATTGTCAAAAGGACTCTTTTGCTGATATGATTGTTTTTATGGGATGTACTCCTGGGTGAAGCCTGGAAGCTGTTTGAACCGCTGTGCTGCCTAATTATTCAGCTGGGTTGGCCTCTTACACTACTCTGCTGATGACCCACTGCCAGATCCTCCAGGTCTTGTTATCACCCAACACAAGAGCAGGTGGCGCCACACCCCGAACTGAGTTACATGAGTGCTTTACCTGAGCACTCATGGACCAACAATGCAGGCACCAGCCAATTTCGCAGCTCCCCAGCCTTGCACCCCTCCTGGAGCATAAACCCAGAATTAGACCATCTTACTGTGCAGAGGGTTCTGTATTGTGCATGTTCATTAATTATCCCGCTCCCCCCTCGACGGGGGAAGATATGCACCAGCCTTTGCTAACAGAGTTAAGATTCCCAAACACTTCACTCAAAAACACACTGGTTAAGATAAAACATAAATCAGGTTTATTAACTACCGAAGGATAGATGTTAAGTGATTATAAATGATAACAAACAGATCAAAGCAGGATATCTAGGAAATCAAACAAACTTGCAATCTACGACTTGTACACAGTAGATTGGGTTGGAATCATCAATATCTCACTCCGTCTGATGATACAAGCAGGGTTACAGATTCTTCCAGCTTACTGGAAAGTCTATGCATGTGGCCACTCGCAATGGCCAAACATTCTCCATTGTCTCCGTGCCCCCTCCGAGGAGGCTTCCTTACACAGAGTTCCTGTGCTAGTGGATTCTTCCCTCAATGGGTGTTGACAACAGCAATTAACACTGTCTGGCTACTCCATTGACATACCCGAAAGGCTGGTTTTGGGTGTTTCCAGCCTCACATCACACTTTAGTAACTCACACATAGCAGGATTTCATAGCTTCACATACAATGCTCACACATACAAGCCAGCTTTCCTTGAACAAGCGGCGGCCCAACTTTGAGAAGCACTGGTTTAAGGTGTCAAGAAACTTTCTCTCTGCAACCAGTCCTGAGGTGACATGTACCCAGCCAATATGGGGATAGTTGACATTCCCCACTATTATTGAGGTTTTTAAACATTTTTATAGCCTCTGTAATCTCCATGAGCATTTCACAGTCACTATCACCATCCTGGTCAGATGATATCCCTACCGCTACACTCTTATTCAAGCATAGAATTACTCTCCATACAGATTATATGGCACATTTTGATTCATTTAAGATTTTTACTTTATTTGATTCTATGCTTTCTTTCACATATAGTGCCATTCCCTTGCCAGGATGACCTGTTCTGTCCTTCTGATCGAATTTTGTACCCTGGTATTACTATGTGCCATTGATTATCAGCTATAAGTTTCTGTGATGCCTATTATATCAATAGTCTGATTTAGTACAAAGTACTCAGATTCACCCACCTTATTATTTAAACTCCTATCATTTGTATATAAGCACTTAAAAATTGTCACTCTTTAGCTGTCTGGCATTACATGATGTATTTTAATGGGGCTCTTTTTCATTTGACTGTTTTTCACCAGATGATACTTGTATTTTCTCATCTTCCATCCTCTCCTTCTTATTAGCATATAGAGAATCTCCATTAAAAGATATATGCTTCTCTCTTCTTGAAACTGACCAAGAACTATTACTTGTAGTATTTTATATACAATAGCCCCAAGGTTTCAATCTGTGAAATACTTTCTGAAAAGTTCTGGAAAGACAGAGCTCTGGCCTGGGCTCCAGCAAAGAGCGAAATTGAGGTGCAGGACATGGAGTATAAGGGAGTTATACATAATATTGCCTCAGAATCCCCAATCTAGTACAGTTGCCCACTTGAGACTGGAAGTGGATGATCCAAGTGTTATGAAAAATCACCAAACTCTGTTCTAAAAATATGGGACCTTCCTCACAGGCTCAAAGTCTCTGCTGAGAGTCTCAGACCCTGCGGTGCTTCTCTGGGTCTCTCCAATACTTTAACTGGTGTTTCTTTGCTTGTGAGGAGTAAAACATGGAGCAAGACATTTGAACTCCCTTCGTGTTAACTCCGCCTAAGGTGCACAACGTGAATTGCCAGGGGGAAGGGAGGGTCAGAAGTGACAGTCCTGGCTGCCTCTTCCATGCACCCACTCCAGCCCCATCCATCCTACGGGGGAAATCTTTGTTGCTTGCAGGGTTTTAGGTATATTGTAGAAATGAAACTTCCCCGAATCTGGCCTCCAGCAGCCCCTGTTGGCACAATATCCTCTGCCTGCTCAGCATATGTGCAGCTGCCGTGTGGGGTATTGTGGGTTTGGCTGGGGTTTGTTGTTAGGTTCCCAATGCTGGGAGCAAGACGCACGGGCACAAAGGGGGCAGTTGTGGAGGGATTTGATACCTTGTTGAGGTGCTGATGCTTTGATGAGGTTCTGAGCCAAGCTCATCCTGGACACTGATTCCAAGTTCTGAAGAACAAAACTCCAATTGGGCCCATTTTATTGGTCCCTCAGTGAGCTGGTCTGATTCTCTTGAAGGTGCATCTTGTGCATCACAATCCCAGTTTTAATTTAAAACCAACAAACCTGTGAATCTGCAGCGCTTCCATTTGCAAAGGGACTTTCCCCATCATAAGCCAAGTAGAACAGGTGCAGCGTTGTACCATGGCTGACCAGCGCCTAACACGCATACCACTATTTATATCATTTCTGCATTTGTCCTTCAGTCATTCTAAAATAGCCTGAGAGAATTGCTGGGCCCCTGTCCCTCCTATCAGGGTGTTACCACAAAAGCCCAGCGATGATCCTTGAAACACGTGGCCTTGTGAACTATTCCATTGTTAAAGGTGGCAGAGGGGGAAGAGTTTGTATAATGAAGATATCCACACCCTACTGTGAGTGGCACCCAACCTCTACACAGGGGCAGCAGAGCCCACAGACTCTTGGACTTTCTTCCCAGCATCTGCCCTCCCATTGGGTTCATGCCCTACCCCCCAAGTCCAACATTCTAGGCCCTCCTGTCAGGTAACATCTGCCTGTGCTGGGCCCCTTTCCCATGGCCCCACCTTACACTCTACAGCTGCTTATTGTGCTTGGCTGCCATGTTACTTGTGACACAGCCAGCATCCACTATCCTGGCTCTAGCCCCTCAGCCCTGGCTCCCCATTGGTTCAGCTGGTCTTGCTGCCCCATCTTCTGGCTCTGGTCTGCTCCAGCTTCATCTCCCCAGCTCTGCCTCAGCACTGATGCTCTGCCTCCGACCCAGCTCAGTCTTCTGGGCTACTTCTCTGGCCCCTCTGGTTGTGACTGGGGTTGCCAAATTTCTACTCCATTAATAGCCCAAAGTCACTTAAAAACTAACCCAAAAGTAGCCCCAGCTATTTCTTGAAACAAAGTTGTTTTTTTTAATTCACACATTCCTCTTTATATATCAAATAACAAATGAATGATTTCTTTGGATACCTACTAGAGATTTGACTTTCAAAAAAAGCTACAAGCCCCAGCAGAAGTGTGTCCACGTTAGCAACAAACCTATGAGATGACAATCAAATTCAAAATCAAACCCCCAGTACTGGTAGTTGTATCCCGATTGAAGGTTGGCAGGTGGTTCCCAGCTTGGAATAATCTCCAGACTTTATATGTGTACTCTCCAGGCCATCATCTAAATCATTGATGAAGATATTGAACAGAACCGGACCCAGAACTGATCCCGGCAGGACCCCGCTTGTTATGCCCTTCCAGCATGACTGTGAACCAGTGATAACTACTATCTGGCAACAGCTTTACAACCAGTTTTGCACCCACCTTATAGTAGTTCCATCTAGGTTGCATTTCCCTAGTTTGTTTATGAGAAGGTCATGCAAGACGGTATCAATAGCTTTACTAAAGTCAAAATACACCACATCTACCACTTCCCCCCTATCCAAAAGTCTTTCTACCCTGTCAAAAAAAGCTACAAAGTTGGTTTGACACAATTTATTTTTCACAAATCCATGCTGATTGTTACTTATCATCTTATTATCTTTTAGTTGTTTGCCAATTTATTGCTTAATTATTTGCTTAATTGTCTTTCCGGGTACAGAAGTTAAGCTGACTGGTCTGTATTTCCCCGGGTTGTCCTTATTTCTCTTTTTATAGATTGGCACTAGATTTACCCTTTTCAAAAATTCTGGAATCTCTCCTGTCTTTCTTTACTTTTCAAAGATAATTGATAATGGCTGAAATATCTCCTGAGTCAGCTCCTTGAGTATTCTAGGATACAATTCATCAGGCCTGATGACTTCAAGACATCTAATTTGTCCAAGTAATGTTTAACTTGTTCTTTCCCTATTTTAGCCTCTTCTGATCCTACCTCATTTTCACTGGCATTCAGTATGTTAGACGTCCAGCCACCACAAATCTTCTTGGTGAAAAATGAAACAAAGAAGTCATTAAGCAACTCTGCATTTCCACATCTTCCTCTTGCTACTAATGTATTTGTAGATTATTTTCTTTTATGTCTCTAGCTAGTTTGTTCTTGTTTTGTGCCTTGGGTGATTTTGTCCCTACATTCTTGTGTTATTCATTTATACTCATCCTTTGTAATTTTTTACTGTTGACAAACCCCGGTCGTCGGTGAGCAGGATTGAACCCAGGACCTGTGGACCTTAGTGCACGAGACTCTACTGAATAAGCTAAAAGCCTCTTCGCTAAGGTTATAGAAAAGACTCATTTTATTTCTCTCTCTTAATAGTCTCAGTGCCACTAGATGGGACAGAACACCTCACCCAGGGAGTCTGTGTGTTTTGACCTAGCTTCCACTTTTGGTAGGACTCTTTTTTTATTTTTAGATCATTGAAGATCTCCTGGTTAAGCCAGGTTGGTCTCTTGCCATACTTCCTATCTTTCTTATGCAGTGGGATAGCTTGGTCTTGTGTCCTTAATAATGTCTCTTTGAAAAACTGCCAACTGTCTTCTTTTTCCCCTTAGACTTGCTTCCCATGGGATCTTATCTACCAACTCCCTGAGTTTGCTAAAGTCTGCCTTCTTCAAATCCATTGCCTTTATTTTGCTCTTCTTCCTCCTACCATTGCTTAGAATCATGAACTCTACCATTTCATAATCACTTTCACCCAAGCTGTTTTCCACTTTCAAATTCTCCACTAGTTCCCCCCATTTGTCAAAATCAAATCTAGAACAGCCTCTCGCCTAGTAGCTGTCTCCACCTTCTGAAATAAAAAATAATGCCTCCAATACATTCAAAGAACTTGTTGGATAATCTGCACCCTGCTGGGTTATTTTCCCAACAGATCCCTGGTGTCCGAAGTTCCCCATCAGCACAAAACCAGAAGTAACCAGCAGACAGTGTCCTCCCTGTGACAGAGCCATATTCTCCTCCTCCGGTGGTGTGACAGCAATCCTCTGTAGCTGAATGGCTCTATGTGAATACTCTTGAGGAATTCCTCAGGGGCACAGATGATCCTCAGCCCAGCCACCTCCTTCTGTAGCTCTCCCCCCTACTTCCTGAGAGATTCAACTAACAGGTACCTTTTGCACTAGATAGTCCCCCCAGGCTTGCTTTCTGAGAGTGGAAAATGCAGGCCACTATCTCTGCAAATCCACACCAGAATATTGGTAGAGTCCTCCATGGTTAGGTTGTCTGTCTGGATACAGTCACAAGTGGAGGAGAGAGGAGCTGCGTTGGCACTGGTGATGTGGCCCTTCCTAACCATAGTGATTCTATTATGTCTATCTCTTAGAAACTCCCTCTCAAACTCCCCTGTTTGCGGTCCCCAGTTCCGCCTCGGCTCATATGGCTTGCATTCCATCCCTTTGGTCATGTTTGTCTCTTGCCTCTGGATCCTTTCCAGTTTCTCTACATCCTTCCTATCCATGGGTGACTAAAATTGGACACAATATTCCAGCTGAGGCCTAAGCCTGTTTGCAGTCCCCAGTTCACTAGTACCCCTTGGTCACATAGCCACTGGCTTTTAAAGCTTTCTCTCCTAGGTTAGCCCTACCCACTCACTAATCACACCGGGGGAGGGTGATCACAAGGCTGATTGAGGCTGATTAAAAGATGATCAAGGATGATCCAGAGTACAAAGACTCATAGACTTCCCAGACCCACAATCCCAACTGACCCAGTAACTGAATTAACTGAAAATAACTGTATTTTTCTCTCTCTTTCAGGTTATTTCAAACAGCCAAACAAATTTACTCACCCCAAAGTTAGCAGTCACACCTTGCTTGTTAAGCAGGGTGATCTCCTCTCAAACTCCTCTGTCATAGGTTTCACCCCCACTCTAAACTTTAGGGTACAAATGTGGGGACCTGCATGGGAACTCATAAGCTTAATTACCAGCTTAGATCAGTATGCTGCCACCACCCAAATATTGGAGTCATTTGGGAAACTCTTTCTTCTCCCCCAAAAACCTTTCCCTCCCAAGTACTGTAATNGAAACTGTCCCAAAACAAAGGGAACTTCCCTCCTTCCTTTTGAAACATCTTGTCCCCCCATTGGTTCCTTTGGTCAGGTGTCAGCTAGGCTGGGTGAACTTCTTAACCCTTTACAGGTAAATGAGGCATTAACCCTTAACTATCTGTTTATGACATCCTCTGTTTGTGGTCAATTGTACACTAACTACCTTGGTTGCTTAGCCTCTGGCTCTTAAGGCCTTCTTTGACAACGTGAACGGATTGTGTGTGTTTTTCAGTTCAAAATGAAAAGCGACTGCACAAGGCCGTAAGATATTTGACTCAAAGGTGATGTCATAGTTTAACACAGCAGTCCCGTTATCAAAAATACATGGTTTAATAACTGTCACCAATAAGCTCTTGGAGAATATCCTCAATTCCTGCTGCAGCTTTCCACTATTAGCACTTTCTAATGGATTCCTGAAAAATTGGATGTAGACAATCATGTAGACTTTCTTCACGGGATCACTGCACATACAGTAAAAAAGTAGATGCTTTGTTTGTCTTTGGCTACGTGAACACATAGCATTAGTTCATCAAACTGATCAAGAAGTGAGTTCACAGAGTTTAATAGAAAGCCAACTTCCGTCAGAGGGCTGCAGTACCTTGTAGTGATCTGGAGGTCATGGAAAGGCTGAGTGACAGGGTGGGGGGCTGATGGGTGATGCTGAAAGAGATCAGGTGATGATAAGAGAGGAATGGAGAGAGCAGTGCTTGGTGATGGAGTGATAAGATGTTAAGTGTGAGGAGCTTCTCACACTCAAACTTCCACAATGCTGAGCTCAGACAAACTGGAACAGAGCACCCTTGATTAAGAAGGAGATTTCTTTCCCCCCTCTTGTCACGCAGGCTTAAAGTCAGCGGCCTCCCGGCAAGCATATTCTGAAGGTGTATTTGCCCACTTTGTCACGAAGCTCTTTGGTTTTGACCCCATAAATGATAGGGTTGAGCATGGGGGGAATGAGGAAGTAGAGGTTAGCCAAGATTATGTGAATGTGCGGAGCAATACCCTGACCAAACCGGTGTGTCAGAGTAGAAAAGAAGAAGAGAATACAAGACATCAGCATGACACAAATGTGAGCTGTGCAGGTGTTGAGGGCTTTGTGGTAGGCTGTCTTCGAGGAGAGTCTGAGGACGGCCCTGATGATTAGACTGTAGGACAGGGCAACGAGCATCAGGTCTAACCCTAAGACTACAAATGCCATCACCAAGCCATATGCTCTGCTGACTGTGATGTCCCCACACGACATCTTTGCCACAGCCATGTGCTCGCAGTACATGTGGGGGATAGTGTGGTTGGCACAGAATGGCTGCCTGCTCAGGAGCAGAGGCAGGGGCAGCATGAAGAGAACAGCTCTTATCAAACCTAGAAGCCCTAGCTTAACTATTCGTGCGTTGCTGAGGATGGTGGAGTATCTCAGAGGGTTACATATGGCAACATAGCGATCGAAGGCCATTGTCACGAGGACGGCTGACTGCATAACAGAAACTCCATGAAGGAAGAATGTCTGGGTGAGGCAGCCAGCCACAGTAATGCCTTTCAAATTGAACCAAAATATACACAGTGCCTTCGGCATGACGGAGGTAGATATGCCAATGTCTGTGAGTGCCAGCATGCAGAGCAGCAGGAACATCGGCTTGTGCAGGGTCTCCTCTTGCCATACAACAAACAAAAGTGTGAAATTTCCCATCAGGCCGATAATGTAGAACATAGAGAAAGGGATGGAAATCCAGATATGGGCAGCTTCCAGGCCAGGAATGCCCATTAGGATAAATGTTGAAGGGCCAGAGGGGGTGAGGTTGGAAGCTGCCATGAGGTGGTGGATGTGTCAATCAGGCACAGAAATGCTCAAGGTGCCTGTGAAGGGAGGGAAACAGAGATGCGGGGTTACACACTAGATAACAGTACAGTAAATATGAGAAAGGAGGATAAGCAGTGATGTAGCAATGTTTACAGATGACACCAGATTATATAGGTCATTGTCTAGTCCAGAGAAGTCCTCCGAGGGAGCTAACCATGCCAGGTGAATGAGTAGCATGATGGCAGATGGATTTCGATGTCAGTAAACTGCAACATGTATTCCCATTGTAGGGAATACTGGAACTCCTCAAACACCTAACAAGTTTCTAATTTAAGTGTATGAACTCAGAAAAGGGTCCTGGGCAGCATGGTACACAGCTCTGTAAAACCCTACTCACAGTGCAAGCATGGACAGAAACTAAGTAAAACATTGGTATCCAGGAGGAGGGGGATGGGGAATTATACAGAAAATACAATGCCATGAGATCAGTCAAGTCAATATTTCACGCTCCTTTGGACTCCATTTCATGCTCCTCTGGACTCCTCCGTGAAGTACTGGACACCCTTCTCACACAAGATATTGCAGAACTAGAGGGATCCCAGGATCACATTGGCTATTTTGCCCACATGGTCACACTGTGACCACATGTTTTAGCGAATTATCCCTTCAGGCCCCCAAATCTAGTTCAGAGTCATTACATATCCCACTATAGTCCCCCATCGTGTAAGCATCACCTACATTCTTTGTTCCTAGATGTAGATATCTACACAGCTATATTAGAACACATATTGTCTGCTTTGACCCAGTTTACCAACCAATCCAGTTTGCTCTGAATCAGTGACCTGTCCTCTTCATTATTTACCATCCCCCAATTTTTGTGTCATCTGCAAACTTCATCGATATTCAGGCATGAGGATGGTTAGTATCTGAGTTGCTCACACGTGTCTCTGCTTACACTTGTCAGTTAACACCTGCAACTTATGTCTCAGACAAAGCTGAGTGTGTGCCAGAAAGTGTCTCACCAAAAGACACAAGGGAAGTAACAGAGGTGCAGACCTGTAATCCTAAATACCAAGACACTTGTGCCCTTCATGCCCATTCTGCTGAGCACAAAGTCATAGCCCAGTGTGATAACATCTGTTTCTATGGGGTAAACTTGGCTCCTCTCCAAAATAGGAACTGCATCATGGATCAGACCTGTCGTCCATCTAGTCCAGTGTCCTCTCTGTGAAAGTGACAGCCCCAGGTGCTGCAGAAGAAGATGAAAGAAACCAGCGGTGGGTGGATGGGGTGGGGATAACCTGAACATCATGAGGTTCTCACCCTAATCATTTACAACTTGATATTGGCTTGTGCCCTGAAACACATGGGTGTATAGGCTTTCCAAAATATTTATTTAGCTGTAACTAAACAGTTTTACTGTCCGTGTAAATGCCCAAACCCTTCCTGATCATAGAATCATAGAATCATAGAATCTCAGGGTTGGAAGGGACCTCAGGAGGTCATCTAGTCCAACCCCCTGCTCAAAGCAGGACCAAACCCAACTAAATCAGCCCAGCCAGGGCTTTGTCAAGCCTGACCTTAAAAACCTCTAAGGAAGGAGATTCCACTACCTCCCTAGGTAACCCATTCCAGTTCTTCACCACCCTACTAGTGAAAAAGTTTTTCCTAATGTCCAACCTAAACCTCCCCCTCTGCAACTTGAGACCATTACTCCTTGTTCTGTCATCTTCTATCACTGAGAACAGTCTAGATCCATCCTCTTTGGAACCCCCTTTCAGGTAGTTGAAAGCAGCTATCAAATCACCCCTCATTCTTCTCTTCTGCAGACTAAATTTTCTCTTCTGCAGACTAATCTGACTGATCCTTGCTTAGCTCATGGCCACAACTACTACTTGTGGCAATTAGTTCCTCAGTCTCATTAAAAACAACAAGGAGTCCTTGTGGCACCGTAGAGACTAACACATTTATTTGGGCATAAGCTTTTGTGGGCTAGAACCCACTTCATCAGATTCATAGAGTGGAAAATACAGTAGCAGGTATAAATACACAGCACATGAAAAGATGGGAGTTGCCTTACCAAGTGGGAGGTCAGTCTAACAAGACAATTCAATTAACAGTAGGATACCAAGGGTAGAACAATCACTTTTGTAGTGATAATGAGAGTGGCCCATTTCAAAGAGTTGACTTATCACGGCAAACCTGGTGGCTGGACCCATGGGAAGGAGGCCCTTGAGGAATTCCACACGGATTTCAACAATTTCCACCACACCATTAACCTCAGCCTGGACCAGTCCACACAAGAGGTCCACTTTCTAGACACTACAGTGCTAATAAGCGATGGTCACATAAACACCACCCTATACCAGAAACCTACTGACTGCTATACTTATCTACATGCCTCCAGCTTCCATCCAGACCACATCACACGATCCATTGTCTACAGCCAAGCTCTAAGATACAACCGCAGTTGCTTCAATTCCTCAGACAGAGACAAACACCTACAAGAGCTCTATCAAGCATTCTTGAAACTACAATACCCACCTAGTGAAGTGAAGAAACAGATTTACAGAGCCAGAAGGGTACCCAGAAGTCACCTACTATAAGACAGGCCCAACCAAGAAAGTAACAGAACGCCACTAGCCGTCACCTACAGCTCCCAACTAAAACCTCTCCAGCGTATCATCAAGGATCGACAACCTATCCCGAAGGACGATCCCTCACTCTCACAGACCTTGGGAGACAGGCCAGTCCTCACTTATAGACAGCCCCCTAACCTGAAGCAAATACTCACCACCAACTACACACCACACAACAAAAACACCAACCCAGGAACCAAACCCTGCTACAAACCCCGGTGCCAACTCTGTCCACATATCTATTCAAGGGACACCATCATAGGACCTAACCACGTCAGCCACATCATCAGGGACTCGTTCACCTGCACATCTACCAAAGTGATATTGCCATCATGTGCCAGCAATGTCCATCTGCCATGGACATTGGCCAAACTGGACAGTCTCTATGCAAAAGAATAAATGGACACAAATCTGACATCAGGAATTATAACATTCAAAAAACAGTAGGAGAACACTTCAATCTCCCTGGTCACTAAATAACAGACCTAAAAGTGGCAATTCTTCAACAACAAAACTTAAAAAACAGACTCCAATGTGAAATTGCAGAACTGGAATTAATTTGCAAACTGGACACCATCAAATTATGCCTGAATAAAGACTGGGAGTGGTTGAGTCATTACAAAACCTAAACCTATTTTCCCCCATACTAATTTCACCCTACTGTTACTCACACCTTCGCGTCAACTGCTTGAAATGGGTCACTCTCATTACCACTACAAAAGTGATTTTTTCCTCCCTTGGTATCGTACTGTTAATTGAATTGTCTTGTTAGACTGACCTCCCACTTGATAAAGCAACTCCCATCTTTTCATGTGCTGTGTATTTATACCTGCTACTGTATTTTCCACTCTATGCATCTGATGAAGTGGGTTCTAGCCCATGAAAGCTTAGGCCCAAATAAATTTGTTAGTCTCAAAGGTGCCACAAGGACTCCTCATTGTTTTTGCTGTTTCAGACTAACACGGCTACCGCTCTGACCTCAGTCTCTTTAGGCATTGAGTGAAGAAATAATTCTTGTTTTTATCTGTTTTGAATTTGCCACATTTCAGATTAATTGAATGTTATCTTGATCTCATCTTATGAGACAGGGAGAAGACACTCTCCATCTACTCTCTGTCAGTCGGTATTTTATGGACTTTCCTCATGTCCCCCCTTATTCATCGCCTTAGTAAGGTAACAATCCCAGTCTTTTAAACTTCTCTCTGTGTGAGAATGAAGGACAGGGATTTCAAAACAAGACAGGGATTTTGCTCTGAGGGAACACAGTGTCAGTGATCCACTGGAGGCAGAATGTGAGTGAAACCCTGTGCATCCCATTCTTGTTGTGAATCCTTTGGTAGGGGTCACAACAAGATACCCACTGCAGAGGCTTTGGCTGCACTTCTTAACAAGGCAGTAAAGTTGCTGAATTGGAAAACTTGAGTGAACCAGAGGAAAAACCACACCACCCAAAAAAGGAAGCTACTCAGACAGACAGCAGGACACAGTAAAAGTGAAAGAACTGATCATAAAAACCGAATATTTGTCTAAACTATTTTCAATAATATTTGAGTTCCAATTTTAATAGGTCAATCCCTTGCTGTTTTTGACAATTCTAAACAGTTCAAGTTGCTGTGCTGGTGAATTCCTGCCCAAATGGGTTTTGGCTTGTACTCTTGAACACTTCCAGAGCCCTCAGCACTAACTCTAATGCAGAAACAGGCAACTCACCAAAATCCTGCTCAGCAGAAAGAGGAAATCACCTTACAGTGACAGGAAGCAAGATCCCTGAGAATCAGTGTATGAATCTCACGTCTGACATTCGGCGTGCTGGGCAGTGACCTTTATGATTCTCTGTATAGTCCCTGCAGACTCTCAGGTTCCTCAGGACTCCCAGACAATTCCCTCAGCTCCATAAGCAGCAGGAGGAGCAGAAAATAGACCCTGGAGAACATCAGCCTGAGAGCCTCCCCTGGGAGTGAAGAAATGATTCGCTGATAACAAAGGCTCGGAGTGTCAGGGCACACAGAGTCTTGCAGACTTGATACAGTTTTCCAGCATTACAATAACACCTGAGAGAAAAGAAAGAGCCAAAGTTAAACATACTCATTTATCTATCAGCATTTTCATGCTGCTGCCCATCGTCATAGAATCTCAGCATCTCCTCCTCCAGACTGAGGAGCCCTGCGTTGAATCCCTGAGAATGTGACAAGCAATGGAAAGGCTCTGGAAAATCATTGTTTCAAACACAGAGTAATAGCCCCTTCCCATCTGATAGCCTCTGTCTGACCAAGGGCAGCACAGATTGCTCCTGCTCAGTCATAAACCCCCCATAGTGCAATATCGTGCCATGGGCAGGAGCAGTTTCCTGACTCCCTTCAGCGATCAGCATGTGCCCTGAAGCCTGCGGACTACTAGAGTAACTGCACAGGCTGTAATTAGGAGAGGGAGGGTGGAGGGAGATGTTCAGAGGCACTGGTGTGAGTTAGGTACTAAATGTCATCCACATTCTGTGGGACTCAGGTTGTTAAAGGCACAAAGGCAGTAGGCACCAATTATAGTCTTGGCCTCCACAACATCCTCTGGCAAAGAGTTCCACAGGATAGGTCCAAAGAGTCCCTCAATGGCTATTAGCCAGTATGGGCAGGGATGGTGTAATTAGTTACTCCACACTACTGTTCATTCATGTTATAGGTTACCCATAGTTCTGGTTGTCACCCTCTGGTAAACTTTAATGGGCAGGAAACAGGAACAGCTTCTCTTAGGGGGGAGGGATAGCTCAGTGGTTTGAGCATTGGCCTGCTAAACCCAGGGTTGTGAGTTCAATCCTTGAGGGGGCCACTTAGAGATCAGGGGCAAAATTGTTCCTGCTAGTGAGGGCGGGGGGCTGGACTCAAAGACCCTTCGGGGTCCCTTCCAGCTCTATGAGATAGGTATATCTCCATATATTTTTATTTTATTTTATTTTTTTTCTCTGATCCATTGGTTGCATTGCTCTGTGATACACCAGTAGCTGATGTAGATCCAGTTGTTTCTTATGCATGCTGTCTTTCAGATAATCTACTGAATGGACAGTAACCAATTCATTAAATAATGCTGTTCCAGGATTTAGTGTTGGTACCCAGATACTGAACAAGATTGTTTTGAATAACATGTGCCTTACTTAGGATATAGTGTTACTAACCCCAAAGTATGACTGGTACTATCAGGGGATTTGTTTATCCACTTTATAGTTACTATGTAATTTATTTTTGTTATCAATTTGTTTTTTCCAAACCTTCATGTTGTTGGCTGCCATTCATTTGTTCATTTTTACCTATGTGTTGGTTAAACAGTGTAGCAATGTTATGCACATTGTAAAGGATGTACAACAAAAATACAACGATAATACAGTTGCTGTTACATAGTAGCCAAGTTTAACTTAACTGGCAATGTTTTCTAGCTGATTGCCAACTTCACTGTAGTGGGCCACTTAGGGATCTGGGGCAAAATCGGTACTTGGTGCTGCTAGTGAAGGCAGGGGGCTGGACTCAATGACCTTTTGGGGTCCCTTCCAGTTCTATGAGATGGGTAAATCTCCATAATGTCCCTGTAATATATGGTAGGTTCTCTTCCCACTACAGTCACTAGCAGGGCAGCGGTCAGCATCCTGGTCCTGGGTAGTGGGAGAGGTGTCTTCTCCATGGTCCCAGTCATGTCTGGCTCCCGGAACCTCTGAGCTGTCCCTCGCTCCCCACAACTCTTCCTCTGCAGGGTGTGAGGAGCCTCACGTCATGCCTGCTCCCTTGGCTGAGTGGAGATCCGTGACTGTGTCTAACCAGTGAGAAATCTCACACAGAGAAAGGCAAATGCCAGGGAACCTGTGTTGCTGCTCTTCGTGCACCCATACACACCGCGTCATGCTTCGGGGACTGCTACACAGGAGCAACTCACAAGCTGAGATATTTGCACATTAAATAATGATAATGGGCATCTCTAGGACATGTGAGGGCCTAGATAAATACATCTCCTATGTGCAGGAGCCACTGGCAGCTTCCTGGAACAGTGGGCCACTGAGACACAGACGTTAAACCCAGGACTCTCTGGGATCATTTGTTAGCTGTTAGCCGTTCACGGTGATGAGGATGATAATACATAATACAGATGTTTTGTACAAGGAGATGAGTGATAACTACTCATGTCAGGGACAGTAACGAATGATATCAGAAGGGTATGAAACTTCTTTGTATCGGGGTATAAAGATGTATCTCACAGGGAGTGTCTTTGTCTAGCCTAAGGAGGAATGGAAAGTCTCGCCGTTCACTGAGCTGGTCCATTGTTATGGGCATACATGTATTAGTGGTCCAGTAAAGTCTGAAGGATACTAGGCTAGATGGATCTTTGGTCTGACCCAATATCGTCACTCTTATGACTAAGGGGAATATGATATTGACCTATGCGACTGTGACTGTTGTGGAGAAAGTGTATACAAAAGAGTTGTTTACTCCTTCACATAACACAAGAACTAGAGGGCACCAAATTAAATTAATAGGCACCAGGTTTAAAACAAACAAAGGGAAGTATTTCTTCACACAATGCACAGTCATCTCTTTCCTAGGGGATCTTAGAATCATAGAATGTCAGGGTTGGAAGGGACCTCAGGAGGTATCTAGTCCAACCCTCTGCTCAAAGCAGGACCAATCCCCAGACAGATTTTTGCCCCAGATCCCTAAATGGCCCCCTCAAGGATTGAACTCACGAACCCTGGGCTTAGTAGGCCAATGCTAAAATCACTGAGCTATCCCTTGTCTGGAGGACAAGACTGTAACAGAGTTTAAAGAAGAGTTAGGTAAGTTCATGGATGATAGGTCCATCAACGGCTATTAGCCAAGTTGTTCAGGGACACAACCTCATGCTCTGGGTGTCCTAGCCAATGAACGCCAGATGCTGGGACTGGATAATAGGGGATGGATCCCTCAGTTATTGCAATAAACCTGGCTGGGTGCCTTCGTCCCTTAACAGATCTTGTACTTATTGTGCGGTTCGCTCGAGGTCTGCTGTGCCAACTGTCTGCGCAGAGCTGGGACAGCACACAGGGAGAACACACACACGCAGCCAAACATCTAACCTAAATGACCAGCATGCTGTTGGCATCGGGGCAGCGTGGGATGGGGATGGAGAGTACAGTCAGGGGGTGAGAATATGATGGAAGATTGAACCAGCTGAGGAGCAAAGATCAGTGTTTTTTTCCACTGGTGAAATGCCTGAAGTTACATAAATAACATTCAACAACAACAATTGGAAACCAAACTGAGTATAGGTTGTGACACCCAGGCTGCAGTTCTGTGGCTTGCCAGGGGAAAGAGACCCAGAGACCCACTGCAGGTACTCGGAGCCATGAAAGATCCCAGCACTGGCCTTGGAGAAACAATCATAACACAAAAATTAATTTCAGTAGTGCTGCCCACCTGTCCGTGTACACCTCCCTGCCTGCCCCACAACCCGCCATGCTGCCCGCCTGTGCACACCCCCATCCTACTTCCGCAAACTACAGCATTGCCCACCTTTCCATGTACACCCCACTCCCTACCCCCAAAACTCCCAGCACTGCCTGCCTCACCCCTACACCTTCCAGACCTGCCACACACTGATACCCCTCACCCAGGACAAAAGCGTATAAGAAAGGAGTCCAGCTGCAGGAGTTCAAACTGGGTGGTTGACTGTTAGTGGTACTACTAAGCTTGCTGTTCAAATTAGTGGTTCGATAGCAGGGAACATTTGAGGTATTGAGGTATGCGGGCCCCGTCGACTATGTCCAGCATCCAGAGAAGAAAAAGGAGACTCAGATTGGAACATTTGTCTGATCCAATGTGGCCAGTTTTATGTTCTTTTTAGTTCAGTATCTTGTCTTCTGACAGTGGCCAGGTGCTTCATAGGGAAAGAATGGAATAGGGCAATTATGAAGGGATGCATCTCCTGTTAACCAGTCCCAGCATCTGGCAGTCAGAGGCTAGGGAACCCCAGAGCATGAGGTTGTGTCCCTAATCAAACTGGCTAATGGTCTAGACAGTATTTGGTCCTGCCATGAGGGCAGGGGACTGGACTCAATGACCTCTCGAGGTCCCTTCCAGTCCGAGAATCTATGAATCTATGAATTAATGGAACTATCCTCCATGAACTTATCTAATTCTTTTTTGAACCTTGCTACAGTCTTGGTCTTCACATCCTCCCCTGGCAAAGAATTCCACAGGTTTGCTGTGCATTGTGTGAAGAAATAATTCCTCTTGTTTTAAACCTGCTGCCTATTAATTTTTTTTGATGCCGCAGTTCTTGTATTATGTGAAGGAGTAAACAACACTGCTGTGTTCATTTTCTCCACACCATTCACAGTTTTATAGATTGATATCCTATCTCTTCTTAGTCATTAGAACATTATTCGGCCATACTGGGTCAGACCAAAGGTGCATCTCACCCAGTATCCTGTGTTCCGACTTCATAGGGCTTCATAGGGACTGAACAGAAAAGGTAATCATCGAATGATCCATCCCATGTCCCACATTCCAAGCTTTTGTCAACCAGAGGCTAGGGACACCCTCCGTGCCCATCGTGACTAATAGCCATTTATGGACCAATCTTGCAGGAACTCTTTGGACCTATCCTGTGGAGCTCTTTGCCAGAGGATGCTGTGAAGGCCAAGACTGTAATGAGTGCCTACTGCCTTTGTGCCTTTAACAACCTGAGTCCCACTGAATGCAGATGAACATTGGGCACCTAACTCACATCTGTGCCTCTGAACATCTCCCTCCACCCCCACCCCATCCTATTTACAGCCTGTGCAGTTATTCTAGCACTCCACATGCTTCAGTGCCCAGGCTGATCACTGAAGGGGCTCAGGAAACTGCTTCTGACCATGGCGTGATATTGTGCTATGGTGGTTTTATGACATAGCAGGGGCAATCTGTGCTATCAGACAGAGGCTATCAGATGGGAGGGGCTATTACTCTGTGTTTGAAACAAGGATTTTCCAGAGCCTTTCCATTGCTTGTCACGTTCTCAGGGATTCAGCGCAGGGCTCGTCAGCCGGGAGGGGAGCAGGAGATGCTCAGATTCTACGACGATGGGCAGCAGCACGGAAATGCTGATAGATAAATGAGTACGTCTAACCCTTGGCTCTTCCTTTTCTCTCCGGGGTTTCAGTGTTGCTAGACAACTCTATCAACTCTGCAAGACTATGTGTGCCCTGACAACCTGCGGCTCTGTTATTGACAAATCATTTCCCAGTGGATGCTCTCAGACTGTAGTTCTCTAGGGCCTATTTTCTGCTATTCCTACTGCCCATGGTGTCCTGGGAGTCCTGGCCAACCTGAGAGTCCACAGGGACTGTACAGGGGAATCATAAAGGTGGCTGAGTGTCAGACATATGAGATTCATACACTGATTCTCAGGGCTCTGCATTCCTGTTGCAGTAAGATTGCATCTCTCTGTTGAGCGGGATTTCGGTGAGTTGCCTGTTTCTGCATTAAAGTTAGTGCTAAGGGCTCAGGAAGGGTTCCGTTCCAATAACATCTGGGCAGGAGTTCACCAGCATGGCAGCTTTTACTATTTAGTATTTTCAGAAACACCAGGGGATGTACCTGGTAAACTTGGATCTACATAATTATTGATTTTAAGATCAGTTCCTTGTCTCTTACTGTGTCCTTCTATCTGTCTCAGTAGCTCTTTTTGGGGGGCTGTCTGTTTTTTGTCTGGTTCTTTCCAGTTTTTCAATTCAGCAACTTTGCTGCCCTGTTAAGAAGCACAGCCAAAGCCTCTTCAGGGGGTATCGGTGTTACCAAGGGGTTCACAACTGGCCAGATTCTGCTCTCACATTCTGCCTGCACTGGGTCACTCCAGATTGATGCTGGCCTCCCTGACAGCAAAATCAGGGTCGCCACGTAAACTGGGATTTCCTTAATAAGAACATAAGAATGGCCGTACTGGGTCAGACCAAAGGTTCATCAAGCCCACTATCCCGTCCTCTGACATTGACCAGTGGCAGGTGCCCCAAAGTGAATGAACAGACAGGTTATCATCAAGTGATCCATGCCCTGTCACCCAATCCCAGCTTATGGCCAACAGAGGCTAGGGACACCATTCCTGCCCCATCCTGGCTAATAGCCATTGGTGGACCTATCTTCCATGAATCTATCTAGCTCCTTTTTGAACCCTGTTATTGTATTGGCCTTCACAACACCCTCTGGCAAGGAGTTCCAGAGGTTGACAGTGCGTTGTGTGAAAAAATACTTTCTCGTGTTTGTTTTAAACCTGCTACCTATTCATTTCATTTGGTGGCCCTTCAGACTCTTTCACCTCCGTAACAGACTAGCACTCTCTGTAGCAGGACTGGAAGCCGTGATTTTCGTAGCTCGGAGAAGGACCCACTGAGTTCAATGGCAAAACTCTCAACACGGCCAGGAGTTCACCCTAGATCCACATGTAGGGACTGAAATAAATGGCCTGATTTACACCAGCCATGAACCTCCAGTGACTTCAACTGTAGTCGTCCTGTGGCCTCTATGGACGGGTGAGCTCATTTGGACCACAGAAGAACTAACAGGATAGTTGCTGAAATCTCACACTCAGAGGCTTAGAGGTTCAGAAATCAGAGACGGAGGGCATCTGCTCTCTCTGTGCCCTACATCTCTGGGTCTGGAGAGGACGAGAAGCCCCAAAAGGCAGTAAAAAGTAAAAGCAAGTATCTGGCTCAGAGGAAACCAGGCAGTGTTGGACATGTCCCCGGAGGAAGCCCAGGAACTGTGTGTGTGTGTGTGTGTGTGTGTGTGTGTGTGTGTGTGTGTGTGTGTGTGTGTGTGTGTGTGTGTGTGTGTGTGTGTGTGTGTGTGGTGGGAGCTACAGTATCCAGATCACAGTGGCACATCCTGTCTAATGCACAGACCAAAGAGGCGTAATGAGGCCTCCTGGGGTGGAGGGTGTCTCAAACTGTAACGGAATGTGGACCACATCATAGCAGACTGTCTCTGACACCATCCCCCATCCCAACCACCCCTCCTCCCATGATCTGCCCCACTACAGCCTCGTGGTAATGTCAGCAATTGCCGACATGGAAAAGCAGCCTCAGGAAGGGGTGTCTGGGTTTCTAACGGGCTGCAAAACGTTAAAGCTTTGTGTCTTTTTGAGGAAGAGTTACTCACGCTGGCTCCTTTTAGTCTCCACATCCTCTCTCCCTCCCGCCGGGTCTGTCCCTCTCTCCTTCCCTGCACAGGCAGAGGAACTGCTGGGGTTCCCTTTGCCCCCAGAAAGGCAGATCAAGCTGATCTCCCCCTTTCCTGGGGTGCAGGCAGACACTGAGTTTCACCTTATCTGAGGAGATATTTCTGTGGCTGTTGCTGTGGAATCTGACACCTGGTTTTGGTCCTGGGTGAGGGGTATCACTGTGTGGCAAGGCTGGACATTTTGGGGGTGAAGAACTTACATGCATGGACAAGCGGCTAGCTCTGGGGTTAATGGGGGCATGGAGTAAGGTATACACAGACAGACTGGCAGCGCTAGGGGTTCTGCAGGTGGGAAGCAGCATGCACACGGACAGGCGTGCAGTGCCAGAGGTTGTGGTTCAGGCAGAGGAGTGACCCCAGACATTTAAAAAACAAGTTCACCTTAGAATGAAAGAAAGATGGACACCAAAGTCATCACACCTCTCTCAGAATCAATACAAAAGAACTGACAGAATTATACCAGTATTTTATAGTAATAAATGCACAAAGAATCTAAACAATGTGTGTTGCTTTTAGGATAGGAAGAAAATAAGTCTATGGATTATCAGTTTTATACTCTGCCCCTTCTTTGCAAGGGTTGGATAGGAAGTGAAAGTAATATACTTACAATTTATGGAAAACAACAGTTTCAAACAGCATATAAAGTTATAATGACAATTGCATCAAAGCTGGAAAGGGGAAAAACAAGAGGACTGGTTTGTAGAATGAGGATGGAGGAAGTGAACTTAATGTGTGTGAGGAAAGGGGAGGAAGATGAAACTTACAAGAAAGAAGTATGTTCACAATTCATTTATCCACTCCCGTCTCTTGTAGTGTCTTCCTCCATGCTCCCAGCTTTGCAAGACTTGACTGCCCACTCATGTGAGACTTCTGCAAATGTCATCTTGCTTTCTTCCACATAGACTCTTATGGATACATGGTCCTCTTTGAACTAATCTGTAAGGCTGCTACCCTCTTCTCCAAATGTCTTCCCAAGACCTGTTTCTGTCTCAACTCCTAACACCAGCATTTAAATAATTAAGCTGAAGGCCATTTGGAAAAAGTCAATATGTACTAATGCAAATAAAGTAAAAACAAACAAACAACTCTCTTCCCCCCTCCCCCTTTTTCTGTATGTTCTCCATCTTAGGCCGTAAGCTCTCTAGACCAGGCACCCTATCTACTTTTATTTCTGTAGCACACAATGTAACAGGACTGCAATACTGATCAGAATATCTGGCCACTACTCTAATACAAATAATATGTTGTATTCCCCCTTTTATCTTATCAAACAATGTGTTCTTCAGGATAGGAACTGTTTCCTCTGATTAGGAAAAACTTACTATTCTTTGGGTGCTACCATAATCTTAAATAATAATAAGGAATGGAAACCTATCTCCTTAAAAGATGAGTTAGAGAAGCATTTTGAGTGTTTTAGGAGAACTAAAATGTTGTTGTTGTAATAAAAATAATCTTGAACAATAACCCCCCCATCAAGAGCCATTTCTCCACATGGGCTTCCAGGATATTTGTGACTTCATATTTAAGGTTATAAATTCCGACTCTCATAGCTTTCCAAAAACCCTGGCTTATTTTTCTGGGAGGAAAAAAAAAACCCAGCAACTTCTGCTAGAACTGTCACAGGCTGAGTATAGGAATGTTGGGGATTTTTTTCTTTTTTAAGTTTGAGATAAATTGAACTGAGATTCTGAATATTCTTTTCATTTTGAAAATAGTTTCCTTTTATTATCCAATAATAATTTAAGTGACATGATGTAAAAACTTCTGTATTGCTGAAATCTTAAATGAGAACTGCTTTCTATAGCTTGTTATTGTAGTAATAGGTAGCAGGTTTAAAACAAATCAAAGGAAGTATTTCTTCATGCAAAACACAGTCAACCTTTGAAACTCCTTGCCAGAGGATGCTGTGAAGGCCAAGACTATAACAGGGTTCAAAAAAGAACTAGATACATTCAAGGAGGATAGATCCATCAATGGCTACTAGCCAGGATGGGCAGAGATGGTGTCTTAGCCTCTGTTTGCCAGAAGCTGGGAATGGGCGACAGGGGATGGATCACTTAGTGATTAGCTGTTAGTTCATATTTGATCACATATTGTTTGCTTCAACCCAGTGTACCAAACATTCCAGATTGCTCTGAATCTGTGACCTGTCCTCTTCATTATTTATAATCCCCCAATTTATGTGTCATCTATAAACTACATTAATATTTAGGCATGAGATGGGTTAGCAGCTCAGTTGGTGACATGTGTCTCTGCTTACACTTGTCAGTTAACACCTTTAACATATGCAACCGACAAAGCTGGGTGCTGCAAGAAAGTGTCTCACCAAAAGAAACAGAGGAGGTAACAGAGATACAGGCCCGTAGCCCTAAATAGCAAGACCCTTGTGCCCTTCGTGCCCATTCTATTGAGTACAGTCATAACACAGCATGATTATGTCAGCTTCCATGGGGGAAACTTGCCTCTGTTTCAACTAGGCATTAGGGTGACACCCTCTTGATGGTCAATTCACACATACCCCTTCCACCTACTGCTGGGTTTCTTACACCTTCTTCTGCAACACCTGGGGCTGTCACTGTCAAAGAAAGGAACGGGACTTCATGGACCATAGGTCTGATCCATGACACACTTCCTAACAGCTAGATGTTGGCTTGTGCCTGGAAACACGTGGGCATAGAGGTTTTCCAAAATATTTATTTTGCTGTCATGATTGTAGCTGTATAGTCTCACTATCCATATAAATGTCCAAACCCTTCCTGATTCTTAGTTATCTCATGGACTCAACTACCTCTTGTGACAATGAGTTCCTCAGTCTAATTAGGCATTGAGTGAAGAAAGCATCTTGTTTTTCCTGTTTTGAATTTGCCAAGTTTCAGTTTAACTGCATGTCCTCTTGATCCTTAGTAGACAAGGAGAACACATTCTGGATCTGCGCTGTACCAGTTTGTATATTATTTTATAGTATTTCATATCACCTCTTATTAATCACCTTACTAAGGTAACTATCCAAGTCTTTAAACCCTTCTCTGTATGAGAGTTGGAATCATACAATCAGAGCAGGACCAACCCCACTCCACTTCATATCAGCTGTTTTCCTGGGCCCTTGATCATTCTCATTGAACCCCTCTTGCTCTGCAATACCCTGAGTGAGAAGGGTGCCCAAAGGAGGGTGAAACGTTGACTGACTGATCTCATGGCATTACATTTTCTGTATTTTTTGAATGATTTTCCATCCTATTCCTCCTACATCCAAGTGTTTTTCTTAGTATCTGCCCATGCTTGCACTGTGAGCAGGGTTTCACAGAGCTGTGTACTATGATATCCACGTCCCTGTCCTGAGTTCATACAAGTAAAATTATAACCTACTAAGGTGTTTGAGAAGATCAAGCTTTTCATTCCAATGGCATAAATGTTGCCATTTTTGACATCAAAGTTAATCTGCTATCATACTGCCCATTCACCTGGCTTGGTTATCTCCCTCTAAGGACTTCTCTAGACTTGACAATGACCTAAATAATCTGGCGATATCTGTAAATGTTGCCACATCACCGTTCACCCTCCTTTCTCGTATTTACTGTACTGTTATCAAGTGTGTAACTCCCCCCCATCTCTGTTTCTCTCCCTTTGCAGGCACCTTCAGACATTCTGAGGCTGACGGATGCTTCAACTACCTCATGGCATCTTTCAACCTCACCCCTTCTGACCCATCAGTATTCATCCTAACAGGCATCCCTGGCCTGCAAGCTGCTCACATCTGGATGTCTATCCCTTTCTCTATGTTCTATATTATCATCCTCTTGGGAAATTTCACGGTTCTGTTTGTTGTAGGCAAAGAGCAGACCCTGCACAAGCCGATGTACCTGCTGCTCTGCATGTTGGCACTCACAGACATCAGCACGTCTAGCTCTGTCATACCAAAGGCACTGTGTATATTTTGGTTTAATTTGAAAAGCATTACTGTAGGTGGCTGCCTCACGCAGATGTTCTTCCTTCATGCAGCTTCTGTTATGCACTCAGCCGTCCTCGTCACAATGGCCTTCGATCGCTATGTTGCCATATGTAACCCTCTGAGTTATGCCACCATCCTCACCAATGCACGAATAGCTAAGCTAGGGCTAGTGGGTTTGGTAAGAGCTGTTCTCTTCATTCTGCCCCTGCCCCTGCTCCTGAGCAGCCAGCCATTCTGTGCCAACCGCATTATCCCCCATACGTACTGTGACAACATGGCTGTGGTGAAGATGTCGTGTGGGGACATCACAGTCAGCAGATTGTACGGCTTAGTGATAGCATTTGTAGTCAATGGGTTAGACCTTATGCTCATTGCCTTGTCATATGGTCTAATCATCAGGGCTGTCCTCAGAATCTCCTCGAAGAGAGCCCACCAGAAAGCCCTCAACACCTGCACAGCCCACATCTGTGTGATACTGATGTCTTATACTCCCTCACTCTTCTCCTCTCTGACACACCGGTTTGGTCAGGGCATTGCTCCACATGTTCACATCATCTTGGCCAACCTCTATTTCCTCCTTCCCCCCATGATCAATCCTATCATTTATGGGGTCAAAACCAAAGAGCTTCGTGACAAAGTGGGCAAATACATCTGCAGAAAGTGATCACGTGGAGCCACTGACTTTAAACCCATGTGACAAGAGGGGCAAGGATATCTCCTGGTTAATCAAGGGTGCTCTGTCCCCGTTTGGCTTAGCTCAGCATTGTGGAATTTCACAGTCTGAGAAGTTCCTCACATCTAATGTCTTATCACACCATCACCAAGCACTGCTTTCTCCATTGCTGAGTTCCCTTTCCCTGAACATCACCTGATACCTTTTAGTGTCACCCACCAGTTCCCACTCCTATCCCCTTGTCACTCGGCCTGTCCATGCCTTCCAGACCACCAGAAGATAGTGCAGCTTTCTGATGCTAGGTGGCTTTCCATTAGTTCCTGTGTGAATAGGATTCTTTCAGATAGCCAAAGACAAGGAAAGTAACTACAGTGCTGAACTTCTTTATCATATTCACAGTGATCCAGTGAGCAAAATTTACCTGATTTTAATACGTCCAATACTTCAGGAAGCCTGGAGGATAAACCAAAGTTTTCCACTGGAAAGTGCTAATACAGGAAACATGCTGCAGGAATTGAGGTCTTGGTGAGAGTTGTAAAACCTTGGTGAGAGTTGTAAAACCTTGGTGAGAGTTGTGAAACCGGACTTTGCTGTGTTAAACTATGATGTTACCTTGGTGTCAAATTACTTGCTGCTTTGTGAAGTGGATTTTGGTATTGCTTTTAAGCTGGACCTTACAAAATATATACCAGCCTTTCCCATGCTGGAAGATGTCAAAAGTCGGTATTGAGATTTCATGTTGGAATTTGTGAAAAAGAGATTGCCACCAAACGTCCAGGTGAATGAATTACTTGCAGTACTAAATCCTTCTACTGTGCATTACCCTGCATGGCCTCTATTGGCTGATATCTCATTTTTGCCATTGTTTTCTGGAGACTTTGGACAGTTGGAGCATCAGTGGAGAGTTTTGCCTATGGTGCCTCATACTCGTGACAACCACTGAAGGTCTCAAATACACAAAAACTGAAGGTCTCAAATACATAGATGCCGCTGGAGACAAAGATTATAGGGAACATGGCACATTTGCTCTGTTGTTTCTGTCACTACCTTTTAGCAATGTGCAGTTGAAAGACTGTTTTCCCAGATGAATTTGATTTTAAAAAGTGTAACAAGATGCAAGATGGTGTTACGGCATACAGACAATGACACAAAATCTGTTGTGAACATTTTGCACCAGTGAAAGAAATGATTGCACTGGTCACTGCTGATATGTATGACCAGCAGCAGAAGCATTCTACTTCTGATGAAGACAGCAAGAATGAAACGTTGCCTTTAGAGACTAACAATAAAAAACTAGTTCAACTCAAAATATAGACATTGACTACAGTTATTTATTGGAATTCGAAATAAATAATATAAAAATGTTCTTGTTGCTTTTACACTATCATAAAACCATACAAGATTAGGGTTGGAAGAGACCTCAGCAGGTCATTCAGTCCAACCCCCTGCTCAAAGCTGGACCAACACCAACTAAATCATCCCATCCAGGGCTTTGTCAAGCCAGGCCTTAAAAACCTCTAAGGATGGAGATTCCACCACTTCCCTGGTTATCCCATTCCAATGCTACACCACTCTCCCACTGAAATAATTTTTCATAATATTCAACATAGACCTCCCTCACTGCAACTTGAGACCGCTGTTCCTTGTTCTCTCATCTGCCACCACTGAGAACAGCCGAGCTCCATCCTCTTTGGAACTC
>QXTE01000209.1:473634-510975 GCA_003942145.1 Platysternon megacephalum | reverse complement strand
GGCTGTTTTCTATGTTCCTTGCAGACACTTTTCCAGTGGCTCGACAGACTCTGCATTCACTGAAAACTAAGAAAGAGACTAGAAAAACATAGGAAAAAAAGCTTCAGAAATATATACCATCTGCCATAGAAAAACACTGCTCTGAAAAGTGGCATTTTTTCAAACAGCCAAAGAAGTGGGCTGTATAGTAGCACAGTTGTCAAATTCACACAAGAGGGCGCTAGATGAAACCAGCGTCTATCCTGCAAGAATCACCAATGTACTGCTTTCCCTGGCTGAGCAAGGAGCAGCCATGCCAGGGCAGGATGAGAGAGAAGAATCAGCAAACTGTGGAAACTTGCTGGAATTATGGAATTTCTTCCACAATATGATGAAGCCTTCACACACACACACACACACACACACACACACACACACACACACACACACACACACACACACACACACACACACACACATTAAAATTAAAATTAAATTTAAAGCTGATACATTAGATTTGGTTGTAGTTGAGGCCTTCCAAATAAACTGGACAGCAACACTATTTTTTCACACACCAGAGGGCTTCTTTACCTTCTTTTCACAGCCTGGCACAAACCATGCTCACTTAGAGGGTCAGAGGACCCTTGGAGTGAACCTGGAATTGTCCAGTTTAAGTGACACGAGATGGGGATGCAGATGGGAAAATGCAGCTGCTGTAAAAAGCTCCATGAGAGCCCTTCTCAGCAGTTTGTTGGGACTGTCAGAGCCTCTGTAATGAAGATTTATTGAAGCGTTCAGTTTGTTGAAGAATGGGCAGAAAATAGATTTTTGTGTGATCGAGGGGAGGAAGAACTCTATTAATGGGCTTACAATCTACAGATCCCTGTGCAGGGCAAGACAGTATAATTTGGGTTTATCCTCCAGTGTGGGGTCTGAGTCTGGGGAGCTGGGAAATTGGCTGATCTCTGTTGTTTGTACTTGGGTGGCTTAGGTAAGCTCTCACATAGTTCAGCTTGGGTGTGTTGTGCCATCTGGGGTTATGTTGGGAGATAACGGGTTCTTGAGATGATGAATCACCAGTAAAGCAGTGTGAAAAAAGGCCAGCCCAGATGGGTGGTTAGAGGGGTGCAGCAGTTCCCACGGCTCCCAGTGTGAACCCCGCGGCTGACAATCCATCACACTCACGCCTGACTAGGATACCACCGTAGAGAAATGGCCCCAGGGCAACACATCAGTCAAATTCCATGTCTGTTTCCTCATAGAATGTGGGATACCATGTGAGATGAACTGCAGGTCATTTTTGCCATGAGAGTCGTGAAGGAATCTCACAATGAGCGGAGAATTCCCAATGGACTACTTCTGACCCAGGATAGCACAACCCGTTTCTGCATCAATTTCTGAAAGATCAACGCAGTTTTAGCATTTGATGCTTCCCTGATGCAGACAATAGATGAACACTTAAAAGAGTTTCAGCTGACAAATATATGTATCCACTTTAGACCTCACAAAGAGATACAGGCAAATACCTGTGATGCCAGAATCTTGGGAGAAGAAAGCTTTCAACACCCTTTGGCTTTCATCAATTCAGGATCATGTCATTTGGCCTGTACAGAGTGGCACTGACTTTTCACAGACTAATGGATGGGATTTTACAATTGCATGGGCGGTATGCAGCGTGTACGCTGATATAATCTATTAAACATAGGTTTTGGTCCCGCATGTTGTGGCAGCATTGTCACACATAGTGCAGTTGGCAATACATTACACAGCCTTATTATCGGCCAATCATTCTCCGCTCCCGGGGGAGGCTCTCAAGCTGAAGTTCTCCAGGATCTATTTTCTGCTCTTCCCACTGTTCACAAGTCTAGGGAATTATTCGGGAGTCCTGGGGAACTGGAGAGTCTGCAGGGACTGTTCAGTTGAATCATAAAGGTTGCTATCTGGCACGTTGAGTGTCAGGCATGTGAGATTCATACACTGATTAGCACCCTATGTTGAACAGGATTTTGGTAAGTTGTTTGTTTCTATATTAAAATTAGTGCTAAGGGCTTAGGAAAAGTTCCAGGTTCAAATCAGGGACCATCTGAGCAGGAATTGACCTGCACGGTGACGTGAAATGTTTAGTAGTGTCAGAAACATCAGTGGATTTATCTGGTAAAACTGGAACTACAGAAGTATTGGAAATAGTTAGGATGAATATTTTTTTAAGGACAGTTCCTTGTGTCTTACTGCGTCCTATCTGTCGCAGTAGCGTCCTTTTTTTCTTTTTTTAGTTTATGTGGATTATCCTCTGATTCGCTCAAGATTTCCAATTCAGTAACTTCACTGACCTCTTGGGAACTACAGATAACGTCTCTGCAGTGGGTATCTGTGTTGCCAGGGGGTTCACAAGAAGAATGGGTCGCACACTGGCCAGATCCTGCTCTCACATTCTGCCTTCACTGGGTCACTCCAGATTGACACAGGCCTTCCTGAGACCAAATAAGAACGTAATATCAACATAGGGGGCTCTTTCAGCACCCTAACAAAATAGCTCTTTCTGGAGCAGGACTGTGGCCGGGCAGGGGTAAACCCACTTGAATGCCCTGCTAAAATGCCGGCTAAGCCCTGCTTTCTGGTATGGAGGCCAGGGGCGGGGGCCCAGGCAGTCAGCAGAGAGCCCAGCTGCAGGCCCTAACGAGATCTGCCTCACTGCTATGAGTTGAGTTAAGTAGTGACAGCTGGGCTGAGGAGGAGGAGGGCTATAAAAGCCCTGAAGAAAGCTCAGGAGGGGGATAGGAGGCTTACAGTGCTGTCTCCTCACCAGAGGAAAGAAGCCTCATGGGCTGGGAGACCCTGGGAAGGGGCTGACTGGGGATAGTTGTTGGGGGGAAAAGAGGGGACAAAACTGTTGCACTGTAAATAAAGACAAGGGTGAGGCACCGAAGAAGGTGTGGGGACTCTTTATTTAACCAGCCAACACAGGCACAGGCACGAGAGAGTGGAAACCTGTGTGGACCCTGTGACAAGGACTCAAAGCTGTGATTTTCACAGCTGGGAACCAAAAGTTAAACACTAACTGTGGAAATATTGATCTCATTGAGATCAATGGCAAAACTCCCCACATGGCCCGGAGCTCACCCTAAATCCACCTGTGGGGACTTAAATAAGTGGCCTGATTTACGCCAGCCATGAGGCTCCAGTGACTTCAAATGGATTCGTCCTGTGGCGTCTAAGGATGGGTGAGCTCATTTGGACCAAAGAAGAACTATCAGAGTTCCTGAAATCTCACTCAGAGGTTCAGATCAATCAGGATAACATTTTTTTAGGATGGGAGAGGGTTCTGCTCTCTCTCTGTTCCAGCATCTCTAGTTCAAGAATCCCCAAAAGGCAGTAAAAATAAAAGCATGTTTCTGCCTTAGGGGAAACCAGGTGGTGTTAGAAATCTAACCCTCGGGAGGTCCAGGAACACACAGTTTATGAAGAGGAGTTGGGACGTGTAGTATTCAGATCACAGTGGCGCGGAGTCCTGAAACCAGGTGAAATTGGGAATGAACGTCCTGTGTAATGCACAGACCAAAGAGGCATCACAAGTCCTTGTAGGACCAGGGTGAGCGTCTCAGACTGTAACATAACGTAGACCACATTATGTCAGATTGTGTCTGACACCATCCCCCATCTCAACCATCCCTCCTCCCATGAGCAGTCCCACTACATCCTCATGGTAATGTCAGCAATTGCCAACATGGAAAAGCAGCCTTGGGAAGGGGTGTCTGGATTTCTAGCGGGCTGCAATGCATTAAGGCTTTGTGTCATTTTGAGGAAGAGTTACTCACGCTGGGTACTTTTAGTTTCCACATCCTCTCTCCCTCCAGCCGGGTCTGTCCCTCTCTCCTTCCTGGCACACGCTGAGCTCCTGCTGGGGTTCCCTTAGCCCCCATAAAGGCAGTTCAGGCTAATCTTAACCCCTTTTCCCGGGTGCAGGAAGACATTGAGTTTAACCTAGTCTGAGGAGATATTTCTGTGACCTGCCTCTGTGGGGTCTTGCTCCTGTTTTTGGTTTTGGGTGAGGGGTAGCTCTGTGTGCCAGGCCTGGAAGTGGTGAGGGGTTGGAGACCTACATTGACAAGTAGCCAGCACTGGGAGTTACGGATGAAGGAAGCGGGGTGTACATGGGCAGGTGGGCAGTGCTGAGGGTCGTGGAGGCAAGCAGGGTGTGTACACAGAAAATCGGGAAGCACTGAGGGTTGTGGGGACAAGCAGTGGGTACACAGGGACAGAGAAGCAGAGCTGGGTGTGTTGGGGACAGGGAGTGCTATATACATGCCACGTGAGCAGTGCTGCTGAAATTAAATTTTTCTTTGTAATTGTTGGCCCAAGGCCAATGCTGGGAACTTTCCTGGCCCTGAGTACATTTGTGCTGGTCTCTGGGTCTCTTTGACCTGGCGAGCCACAGAACTGCAGCCTGGGTGTCACAACGTTTACTCCGTTTTATTTCCAGCTTTTGTTGTTGTTATGTAACTTCAGGCATTTCACCGGCAGAAAGAACCATTGACCTTTGTGTGACACTGCACCCCCTATTCCTCATAGTGATGTTATTATGATGTGATTATAGCATATTTATGATACATTTCATGTAAGCTGTGTCATGTAAGATGTCATTGGAAAAGTTATGATGTTCTTAATTTGATTATTTGTATGCATGTATCATTTGTGTACCTGAAGTCATGAATATTGACTACGTATCTGTTTTTCAATTGTAGTTATACCTGGGTAATGCCCACTAGGCAAGATGCATTCAGTCTAGGTAGCTGGTTGCGAAGGGCCTATTCGGGGAAATGAGCCAACAGGGAAGATAATAGGCTGGTGAGATACATCACGCATGAGTGGCAAATGCCAGGGCAGGCACCTTTACAGCCTGCGATGGTTGCGGGTAATGCAGTTGTCTCAGAGTTGGTTCTGGATACAGTTAAAACCTAGGAAGGGAATGGTCCTAAATTTGTGTCTGCTAGGAAGAATGACACTGTGACTGGGTTGCATCCAGTTAGTGTCGTCACAAAATCCCAGAGACCAAACAATTCTGGTGCTTTTATTTTGCCTGTTGCTAGGCTGTTACTGGGAAAGGGTGTACCAACCCTGTCTGATTAGATTGATATCCTAGCCCGGGCACAAAGAGAGCATGAAGGTGATTTGACTATGTTGCCCACTGACACGGTGGAAACTTGTCACAAGGAGGAAATGATTCCTAAGCCTACTGAGCCTGACAACTTGCATGTTGCCAGTGACTGTGAGGATAGTTGCAGAGGGAAAGAGAGTACCTCTAACCTTTTCTCTAGTGAGTCTATGAGCTTGCCTGAAAGGAGTGTAAAAATCATCCTGTTGGGCCAGAAATGATTCTGAATGTGAGTGAGACCCGGAAAGAGTCTGTTGTTGCTCAGGAACATGTTCCTTTAGAGCAAGCCCTAGGTGAAGAGGGTAAGGGCAGAATTTCTGTGAGGGGTGAATTGTTGCTTAGAGATGCTCCTAGGGAAAGGAATCCTCGTGGTAATCTGTGCACGCAGTTTGCTACAGCTGAAGGGTGTGGAAGTGATTTAATCAAGGAAGTTTCAGTTCCAATAGCCAGAAATTTTCTGCTAAGAATCAATTCATTAACTTTGCTTTGAAAAGATCCAGTGTGGCTGGCTCTGAGAAGGCTTCAGATAAAATGAGAATCGTTAGGGAATTTGGCCAGCCCTATAACCAAGTGGCGGTGCTTGACCAGTTTGTTGGGAAGACAATGTTGTTGGGACAGGACTATCTCCATGTAGGTTCTGCGTGTGAACAGTCTGTGTCTCAGGTTCAGAGGGAAGTCTGCAGAGCAGAAGAGCTGTGTAGTTAATCTCTGGAGAATGCACGGGATGGCAGTTGCGCTCTCATCTCTAGACCAGGGGTGGCCAACCTGTGGCTCCGGAGCTGCATACGGCTCTTCAGAAGTTAATGTGCAGCTCCTTGCATAGGAGCTGACTCCGGGGCTGGAGCTACAGGTTCCAAATTTCCACTGCTCAACCCCAGGCCCTACTCCCACTCCATCCCTTACCCCAAAGCCCCCACCCTTTCCTTCCCCCTCCCCTGAGCCTGCTGCACCCTTGCTCCTCCCCCCTCCGTCCCAGAGCCTCCTGTACACTGCGAAACAGCTGATCGCAGTGGGCAGGAGGCACGGGGAGGGAGGGGGAGGTGCTGATTTGCAGGGGTGCTGGCAGGCAGGAGGTGCTGGGGTGGGGCGTCAGATGGGGGCTCCTGATGTATTACTGTGGCTCTTTGGCAATGTACATTGGTAAATTCTGGCTCCTTCTCAGGCTCAGGTTGGCAACCCCTGCTCTAGACACTTTGTATATGAATTGTAGTCTCTCAGTGGAATCAGACTACATCTGAGTCCATGTGTAAGCAGAGGTTGGTAATGAAGGGACAACAAAACCTTGCATCTAACATGATAGTAAAAATGGATGGTATCTCTTTAAGACAGAGTCCAGAACCCAGGATGTGGAGCTCTTTGGATGCACTTAGGGATGTTTGTGTCATCCCTTCCACATCAATTTTGCGTTGGCGGTGTGGTGTTATGAGTGTAATATAATATCTCATTGAAAGGTGACACAGGGCCAGAAAGAGTTAATTAACTCACAGACTGACATTACCCATTGCGAAATTTTAAAGAGTTGTTTAGGAAGGTATGTAAATGAATAGAGCTTTGAAATGCAGCCTGCATTTTTAGAGACAGAAGGGCAGATGTTTGCTCAGGTCTTGTGATGTAAGAAAACAGCTATTATTGTCTATTATTATGGCTTTGATTTAAAGATCAAAAAAGGAGTATTAACATTTAGGAAGACACTTGAATGAAATAGTATTATTTTCTATATGTCTCTTTGAAGGTTATGGTAACATGTATCTGAACCCTTTCGTGGATAATTACCTTATACTAATTGCCCTGCTGTTTGGGGGACAGAAAGTTAAGCCTATTGTTTTCTCAGGCCAAGAGGCTGCTGGAAATGTATAAAAACCCTGGGTTACAATCCTTCTTCATTTCATATCTGCTTTGGGTTTCAAGAAGGAGAAACCCTAAGCCATAAGAATTGAGATCCCCAGTCAGTGACTGATGTCACCCTCAATATGGGCCAGTGTTTTCCCCAGGAATTGAAATTGGGGGGTGTTCAAATTCACAGGGGGATGGGTTCAGGGCCGATGAGGGGTGAGACCCTGAGCGTGAAGCTGGGCTGTATGGCACCAGAGTAAAAATGTTTCATCACCATTTTATTAGATTTAACTCATGTTTTAAAATCATCACACAAATTAAAGTTGGCTATTCAAGCCTTCTATGAAGCATTACATCAACATCCTTCTTGGTTTCTTGTTATAATTTTGCACAGTTCTGTTAATGAACTTCTTGAATGCAATGTGTTCATCTTTGGTGGCTTCTCGTGTGTCCGGTACTTCCATTCCTTCATTTGATATGCTCATTAGTTCATTCACGTGATCAGGCAGAAGGCGACTTCTTTCAGAACACAAAATTCTATTCAAGGATGAAAAAGAACACTCAACGGTAACTGTTGTGACTGGGAGTAGCAAAAGATGAATTCCTACTTCTTTCATCCCAGGAAACATAGCACAAAGATCGGGTCGAGCAACTAGTGATGATAAAAAAGATGTTGAAATCAAATCTTCATTCATTCATCGTATGACATTCCACTCTGTGTTCAAATTCTCTATTCTGTCCTGAGCACATGGCAGCCCCATTGCTGGTAGTGCCTCACTCCACTCAACTGTCGGTGTTTTATAGGACAGAGATCTGTAAAAGCTATGTAGAGGTTGAGCAGAATCTAGAAGTCGCTGCTGTAGATTTTTAAGAATCAAGTCTGTACTTTTTCAGTTGTCTTAACAAACACTGCTTGTCCTCTTCACTTAAGGATTCAATATAAATTCCTTCATTAGTCAACTTCTGGACTGAAGTCTTTGCTTCTTCCAGTACTTTTTCAATGTATAGCTCTCTGATTGATCCAAATGTAGCTTCTATTGCTGGACAAAGATCTACTACTACTGAACCACTTAAAGGAGGGGAAAGTGATCAGGAACAGTCAGCATGGATTCACCAAGGGCAAGTCATGCCTGACTAACCTAATTGCCTTCTATGATAAGATAACCGGCTCTGTGGATGAGGGGAAAGCAGTGGATGTGCTATTTCTGGACTTTAGCAAAGCTTTTGATACAGTCTCCCACAGTATTCTTGCCAGCAAGTTAAAGAAGTATGGGCTGGATGAATGGACGGTAAGGTGGATAGAAAACTGGCTAGATGGTCGGGCTCAACGGGTAGTGATCAATGGTTCCTTGTCTAGTTGGCAGCCGGTATCAAGTGGAGTGCCCCAAGGGTCGGTGCTGGGGCCGGTTTTATTCAATATCTTCATTAACGATCTGGAAGATGGTGTGGACTGCACCCTTAGCAAGTTTGCAGATGACACTAAACTGGGAGGAGTGGTTGATACGCTGGAGGGTAGGGATAGGATACAGAGGGACCTAGACAAATTAGAGGATTGGGCCAAAAGAAATATGATGAGGTTCAACAAGGACAAGTGCAGAGTCCTGCATTTAGGACGAAAGAATCCCATGCACTGCTATAGACTAGGGACCGAATGGCTGGGCAGCAGTTCTGCAGAAAAGGACCTAGGGGTTACGGTGGACGAAAAGCTGAATATGAGTCAACAGTGTGCCCTTGTTGCCAAGAAGGCTAATGGCATTTTGGGTTGTATAAGTAGGGGCATTTCCAGCAGATCGAGGGATGTGATCATTCCCCTCTACTCAGCACTGGTGAGGCCTCATTTGGAGTACTGTGTCCAGTTTTGGGCCCCACACTACAAGAAGGATGTGGATAAATTGGAGAGAGTCCAGCGGAGGGCAACAAAAATGATTAGGGGGCTGGAGCACATGACTTACGAGGAGAGGCTGAGGGAACTGGGATTGTTTAGTCTGCAGAAGAGAAGAATGAGGGGCGATTTGATAGCTGCTTTCAACTACCTGAAAGGGGGTTCCAAAGAGGATGGATCTAGACTGTTCTCAGTGATAGAAGATGACAGAACAAGGAGTAATGGTCTCAAGTTGCAGAGGGGGAGGTTTAGGTTGGACATTAGGAAAAACTTTTTCACTAGTAGGGTGGTGAAGAACTGGAATGGGTTACCTAGGGAGGTAGTGGAATCTCCTTCCTTAGAGGTTTTTAAGGTCAGGCTTGACAAAGCCCTGGCTGGGCTGATTTAGTTGGGTTTGGTCCTGCTTTGAGCAGGGGGTTGGACTAGATGACCTCCTGAGGTCCCTTCCAACCCTGAGATTCTATGATTCTATGATTCTATGATACTGCTGTAGCAGATGCCTGGATGACATTGTTCAATGACCCAAGTGATTTCAACAGTAGACTTAACAAGAGAGAGAATAGCCATAGTCTTCTCTGAATGTAACAACAAAAGTAATCCACCAGCCTCACTACTTAGATCCATCCCATCTTTGTAGATACTTTCCAAAGGCAGTAACAACGGCTGGAGTAATTTTAAGACAACAGCCAAGGATCGCTCATGAAAAAGCCAGCGGGTTTTTCCAGGTTGGACTAATTTGAACTTCAGTCCTGGTGTAATTTCTATATTTTCCAAGATATTCAGTCTTTCTGGACTCTTGCTGAAAAAAGAATATAATGAAGACATTAAATTTATAGCTTTTAAAATGTCTTTTGAAGAGTCTGCGGCTCATACTAGCGCTAGTTGGAGCAGATGGCCTCTGCAGTGTGTATAGGAGAGATTAGGGTTACACTTTTCTCTGAGCAAAGCTTGTTCTCCACCATGTCTTCCAGAGAAGTTTGCAGTTCCATCAAATACACAAGCAGCCATCTGTTTGGGGTCCAATTTGACAAGCATTTAAATCTTCTAAGATGTGGGTTGTCACAGATGCAGCCGATGTGTCTTCTATAACTTGGACATCTAGAAATGCATCTACTGGCCTACCACTGACATCAGTATAACGTATATAATGACTTAATACTTGATGCCCATTTGCATTGGTGCATTCATCAGCCATGTATGCAAATTTTTTGAATGTGGTGAGAGAGTTTTTCATTTTTTCAACTGTTGAGTCTTTCACTGTTGCACCACATGCTTCTAGCCAGTCAGATGAGTTTCTTGCAGAAAGATCGTGAGCATTTGCTGGTCTTGTTTGGAACCGTGTTCAACTTCAGGATGAACAAGTGACAATGCACTTAACATTGGCCTCCAGTTTATAGTGTGTGGTATCTCTTGCTTAAATAGAAAGTAGGATGCCACAGCCATGTTTGTTCGCATGAACTGTGTTGTGTCTCCAGCATTCTTAACAGCCTCATTAAGTACTTTTAAAATTGTCTTTGAAAGTGGGCTTATAAGGCTTTCTGCATGTTGATGCACTCCAGAGATGTGTTTTGCAACCTTTTCACTCAAGGAATAACACATCCACTGCTTTCCCCTCATCCACAGACCCAGTTATCTCCTCATAGAAGGCAATTAGGTTAGTCAGGCATGACTTGCCCTTGGTGAATCCATGCTGACTGTTCCTGATCACTTTCCTCTCCTCTAAGTGCTTCAGAATTGATGCCTTGAGGACCTGCTCCATGATTTTTCCAGGGACCGAGGTGAGGCTGACTGGCCTGTAGTTCCCCGGATCCTCCTTCTCCCCTTTTTTAAAGATGGGCACTACATTAGCCTTTTTCCAGTCATCCGGGACCTCCCCCCATCACCATGAGTTTTCAAAGATAATGGCCAATGGCTCTCCAATCACATCCGCCAACTCCTTTAGCACCCTCGGATGCAGCGCATCTGGCCCCATGGACTTTGTGCTCGTCCAGTTTTTCTAAATAGTCCCAAACCACTTCTTTCTCCACAGAGGGCCGGTCACCTTCTCCCCATACTGTGCTGCCCAGTGCAGCAGTCTGGGAGCTGACCTTGTTTGTGAAGACAGAGGCAAAAAAAGCATTGAGTACATTAGCTTTTTCCACATCCTCGGTCACTAGGTTGCCTCCCTCATTCAGGAAGGGGCCCAAACTCTCCCTGACCTTCTTCTTGTTGCTAACATACTTGAAGAAACCCTTCTTGTTACTCTTAACATCTCTTGCTAGCTGCAACTCCAAGTGTGATTTGGCCTTCCTGATTTCACTCCTGCATGCCTGAGCAATATTTTTATACTCCTCCCTGCTCATTTGTCCAATCTTCCACTTCTTGTAAGCTCCTTTTTTGCATTTAAGATCAGCAGGGATTTCATTGTTTAGCCTAGCTGGTCGCCTGCAATATTTACTATTCTTTCTACACATCGGGATGGTTTTTTCCTGCAACCTCAATAAGGATTCTTTCAAATCCAGCCAGCTCTCCTGGACTCCTTTCCCCCTCATGTTGTTCTCCCAGCGGATCCTGCCCATCAGCTCCCTGAGGGAGTCAAAGTCTGAATATGAATATGAATATGAGATATGAGATATGAATAAATTAAATGTTTTGTTAGGAAGTGGGAGGTGCAGGGCCCTGACTCCCAAATGATCCGTGACAACCAGTCATTCCCGTAAGGAGTGGTGCTGGTGGCGATACTGGAAAACTGGAGTGTCGAAGGGAATTGCTTGTGTGACTTACGGTTAGCCAGTGGGGTAAAACCAAAGTCCTCTCTGGTTGGTTCATTTGGCATGCCTTAATAATAAAGCACACCCAGCCTTGGGCTCTGACTGCCCCGCTCTAAGAAATTTGTCCTGAATTGATACTCTCAGTAGTGTCCTGCCAGAGGTAGCATTGTTACACCTGGATTCTTTAATCTCAGAGCCACCCCACGCTCCCCACAGCTCTTCCTCTGCAGCGGGGGAGGTGCCTCCTGTCACACCTGCTCCCTTGGCTGAGGGGTAATCAGTGACTGTGTCTCACCGGTGAGATATATCACACACGAGAGACAAATTCCAAGAAAGGCATCTGTACGGCTTCTCTTGTTACATCCATAGACACCATGCGGTGCTTGACGGACTGCTACACAGAAACAACTACACAAGCTGAGAAGTATGCACAATATATAAAGAGAGTGGGCAACTGTAGGACATGTGATAGCCTAGATAATTACAGCTGGCACGTGCAGGAACCATTGGGAGCTGAGTGAAACACTGGGCCACTGCGACACAGACGTTAAACCCAGCATACTCTGGGTCCATTTCCTAGCCAGCTCTGTTAGTCATGAATGGGGAGGGTTGTACACTCATTCCTCCCTACAGAGATTGTTCTTTTTGTATCATCTGAAAATGTCATCCATATTCAGGCATGAGAAGGGCTAGCAGCTGAGTTGCTGGCACACGTCTCTGCTTATATTTGTCAGTTAACACCTGTAACTTCTGTCTCAGACAAAGCTGGGCGCCTGCAGAAAGTGCCTCACCGAAAGAAACAGGGGAAGTAACAGAGGTTCAAACCTGTAGCCTTAAATACCGGGACCCTTGTGCCCTTCATGCCCATTTTGCTGAACACAAAGTTAAACCCAGCATGATAATGTCTCTTTCCATGGGGGAAACTTGGCTTATTTCCAATGTAGGAATGGCCTTGTGGATCAGACCTATGGTCCATCTAGTCCAGTGCTCTCTGTCTCACAGTGACTTGACGGTGCTGCAGACGAAGGTGTGTGTGACTTGACCACGATGATACTGTCACCCTAATGCCTGACACCTAGAGATTGGCTTGTGCCCTAAAACACATGGGCGTATAGGCTTTCCGAAATATTTAATTAGCTGTAAGAATTGTAACCGCAGAGTCTCACTATGTCCAAATTCTTTCTGATTCTTCCTTAACTAATGGCCTCAACTACTTATATGCCAGTCAGTACTTTAGCATTTGAATTTCCCAAATTTTAGAGTAATTGAATGCTCTCTTGATCTTGTGTTATACGACAGGGGGAACACATTCTCGATGTACTCTGTACCAGCCAGTATTTTACAGACTTTTCTCATGTACCCTCTAAATCATGTTGTTTGTAAGGTAACAATCCCACGGTTTTCAGACTCTCTCTGTATAATAATTACCCAGGGTCCTTGAGCATTCTCGTTGCCCTTGCCTCAACCCTTCTAGCTCTGCAATGTCCTGTGTGAGAAGGGTGCCCAGTACTACACAGAGGAGCCCAGAGGAGTCCAGAGAAGCATGAAATATTGACTTGACTGACTCATGGCACTGTATATTCTGCACAATTTCCCACCCCACTCCTCCTGGATCGGAATGTTTAGTTAGTTTCTGTCCGTGCTTGCACTGTGGTTAGGGGTTCCCAGAGCTGTGTACCATGATGCCCAGATCCCTGTCCTGGGCTCATACATTTAAATTAGAACCTTTTTAGATGTTTGAGGAGTTAAAGCTTTTCTTTTCAATGGGCATACAAATTGCAGTTAATGACACCAAAGTTCGTCTGCCAGCATGCTGCCCATTCACCAGATTTGGTTAGCTCCCGCTAAGGACTTTTCTGGAGTTCACTATGGCCAAAATAATGTAGTGTCATCTGTAAATCTTGCCACCTCACTGGCTAACCCCCTTTCTGGATAAACTGTGTAACCCCCCCGACTGTGCTTCTCTCTCTTCACAGGAACCTGGAGCATTTCTGAGCTTGATCGACACATCGGCCACCTCATGGCAGATTTAAACTTCACCACCCCTGACTCTTCAATATTCATCCTAGTGGGCATCCCTGGCCTGGAAGCTGCCCATGTCTGGATTGCCATCCCTTTCACAATGTTCTACATTATGGCCCTGTTGGGAAATTTCACAGTTCTGTTTGTTGTAGGCAAAGAGAAGTCCCTGCACAAGCCGATGTACCTGTTGCTCTGCATGCTGGCGCTCACAGACATCACCACATCTACCTCCTTCGTGCCAAAGGCACTGTGTATATTTTTGTTTAATTTGAAAAGCATTACTGTGAAGGGCTGCCTCACCCAGATGTTCTTCTTTCACGCACTTTCTACAATGCACTCAGCCGTCCTTGTGACAATGGCCTTTGATCGCTACGTTGCCATATGTAACCCTCTGAGATATGCCACCATCCTCAGCAATGCACGAATAGTTAAGCTAGGGTTACTGGGTATGATAAGATCTGTTCTCTTCATTCTGCCTATACCCCTGCTTCTGAGCGGGCAGCCATTCTGTGCCAACCGCATTATCCCCTATACGTACTGTGACCACATAGCTTTGGCAAAGATGTCGTGTGGGGACATCACAGTCAGCAGAGTGTACGGCTTGGTGATGGCATTTGTAATCATTGGGTTTGACCTGACGCTCATTGGCTTGTCCTATGGTCTGATCATCAGGGCTGTCCTCAGAATCTCCTCCAAGGAAGCCCACCAAAAAGCCCTCAGCACCTGCTCAGCCCACATCTGTGTGCTATTGATGGCTTATATTGTTGGACTCCTCTCTGCTCTAACATACATGTTTCGTCATGACATCACTCCGCACGTTCACATCATCTTGTCAAACCTCAATTACCTCATTCCCTCCATGCTGAACCCTATCATTTATGGGGTCAAAACCAAAGAGCTTTGTGACAAAGTGATCAAATACATCTGCAGAACGTACTCCCCTCGTGCTGTTGACTTTAAACCTGCTTGACAGGAGAGGGTTTTGGAACTGCACTATGTTACTCTGGATTTGAGGGGTGTTTACTCCAGAATGTGATTAAGGTAATCGCAAAGATATGATGTTCATCGGCCATAGTTAATTAATGAAATAGAGCACCACATAGTTATGGGTTGATTAGAAAGAGGCTTTTAGATGTAAGGTCAAAATCTAGCAGGCAGTTTCTGCTAATCGCAGTGGGAGTAGTGGACAGACAAGTAAATAACTGAGAATGAGAGAAGATAAATGGATGAAAACCTTAAGTCTAGACACCTCTGATATTAGAACTTTGTTGAAAGTTAGTAAAAGTGATAACCTAGTAGGGGTCACTATGACCTCTGTGTTTTGTACATGTAATAAAAGTTTAGCTAATATATTGCACTTTGGAGCAGTCCTCTGAAGACTTTGTGAGAGACCTTTTTCCTGACACCCTTTCTCCCCAGTGAATGACCAACTGGCCACTGCAAACCTGCTGTTTCTTACTCAGTTCTGTTCCATGTGTTAGGTAAATAGCTGGGATGTTCTAGACCTATTGCTTATATCTGTGTGTGCAGGGCTGGTGCAACCACTAGGCGAACTAGGCAGCCGCCGAGGGCGCCAAGTGGTTGGGGGCAGCAAAAAGCGTGCTCAGGGGAGGCGGTGGAGTGGAGGGGAGCTGGGGCAGGGGGGCGCGGGGAGGGCTGCCCGCAGCAAGTAAGGGGGGGGGGGCATGCAGGGGAACTGCTTCACGGCCCAGCTCACCTCCGCTCCGCCTTCTCCCCTGAGCACGCCGACCCCGCTCTAATTCTCCTCCCTTCCCAGGCTTGCCACGCCAAACAGCTGATTGGAGCCGCAAGCCTGGGAGGCGGGAGAAGTGGAGCGGCGCCTCTGTGCTCCGAGGAGAAGGCGGAGAGGAGGTGAGCTGGGGCGGGGAGCTGCTGCGGGGGGGCTGCCCGGGCGGAGTGGGGGTGGGGAGCTGCTGCAGGGGGCCGCTGCAGGGCAGAGGGGGGAGCTGCCTGGGGGGGCGCCGCAGGGGGAGCTGCCGCAGGGGGGGCTCCCCGGCTCTTTCCCATGGCCTCTGCCCCAACCCTGCCTCTTCCCGCCCCTGCTCCACCCCAGCCCCGCCCCCACTCCCCTGAAGACTGCAGCCAGGCCCGACCCTGCACTCACCACATGGTAAGTGAAGCGACCTGGCCCCAGCCTGGTCCACTCCCCTGGCTCCCAGCCGCGCCGCCGGTGAGTGCTGGGGGTCGGTTCCCCCCTCCCTTCTCCCCCCAAGCCTGGGAGCCAGGGGAGCAGAGCAGGCTGGGGCCCCAGGCCTCCGTGGGGGGGGGCTGGCCCCAGGCCTCCACGGGGGGCTGGCTACTTCCTGCGGGAAGTGGAGTGACCCGGCCCCAGCCTGCTTCATTCCCCTGATTCCCAGGCTTGGGGGGAGGGGGGAACCGCCCCCCCGCACTCGCTGGTGGCGTGCCTGGGAGCGGGGGGGCGGAGCAGGCTGGGGCTGGGTCACTCCATTTCCCACAGGAAGTGGCCAGCCCCCCTCCCCCCCGTCCCCCATTGAAGCCTGGGACCAGCCCCCCGTTCCATGGAGGCCTGGGGCGGGTCCCCACCCCCGCAGTGACCTGGGCCCCCCCTTCCCCCGTGGAGGCCTGGAGCCACACACAGCCACTGCGTAGGGCACCAAAATAGCTAGGGACGGCCCTGGCTCCCCAGGCTGGAGGGGGGGTGCAAGGTGGAAGTTTCACCTAGGGCGCGAAATATCCTTGCACCGGCCCTGTGTGTGTGCCTCAATCAAATAAACTGCAACGTTAGACAGGAGCATGCTGACTTGCATTTAATTCTTGATCAGACAGAATTGCTGTGTTCCCATTGATTTATTCCTGCCTGGAGTAAAATACTTAAGTTGCCCCTGATGGAAGTTCTGAAAACCCTGGGTTACAGACTGCTGTGTTAAACGACAACATCGCCTTGGAGTTAACTAAGTTACCACATTGTGCAGTCGATTTTGGAGTCACTTTCAGCTGGAATTTTCAAAACACACACTAACTATTCCATTGTCAAAGACATCAAAATTAGGTGTCGAGATTTCATCTGGGAGTTTGTAAAACACATGAAACAGAGATTGCCATGAAATGGCCAGGTGATTAAATTGCTTGCAGTACTAAATCCTGCACGACCTAGATTGGCTGATATCTGATTTTTGCCATTGCTTTGTGGAAACCTTGGACAGTTGGAGCAGCAGTGGAGAGTTTTGCCTGTTCCTGGCCTCACACTCTGAACAAAAAGTAAAGCACTTTAAGGTTGAAGGTCTCAAACACATGGATGCCACAGAGGACGAAGATTTTAGTGAACTTTGTTTGTTTTCTCTTGCATTCCTGTTACTACCTTTTGGCAATCCTACAGTTGACAGACTGGTTTGTCAGATGAACTTGATAAACTTGATGAACTTGATAAAAACAAAACTGTGCAGCAAGATGGAAGAGGAACTTTTAGAATACACTGTTCCTGTTAGCGCGTAGATGCAATGACGCCAAATCTGTGAAGAGTTTCCACCAATGTAAGAAATGATTGCACTGGTCACTGCTTTGTTTTCCGCTATTTTTCACTTATTTTTAACACCATTATTCACTGCGTTTTGTTTGAAACACCTGCCAATCCTGAGTCGGGATACAAGTACCAGTACTGGGGATTTGATTTTGAATTTAATTGTCATCTCATAGCTTTGTTGCTAATTTGTACAAACACCTACTGGGCCTTGCAGCTTTCTTTTTAAATCAAACCTTTACTAGGTCTCTAAAGAAAGCTTTCATTTGTTATTTGATGTACAGACCAATGTGTTAATAAAATAAACCCTTTGTTTCAAGAAATAGATGGGCTACATTGGGGTTGGTATGTAAGTGATTTGGGGCTATTAATTGAAGAGAAATCTGGTTAACCTGCCCAGCTCAAGCTGAGCTGGAGGCAGAGCAGCAGCAGCCAGAAACACAAGGGCCAGAGAAGCAGCCCAGAAGGCAGAGCAGAGCAGCAGTGCTGAGGGAGAGCTAGTGACCCAAGGCTGAAGCAAACTAGAACCAGGAGCTGGGTCAGCGCAGAGCAGCTGCTCCAATGGGGAGAGAGGGCTGAGCTACAGTAGAGAGCTGTGTGGCCAGATACAGGATAGTGGATGCTGGCTGTGCGAGAAGTAACATGGCAGCCGAGCACAATGAGCAGCTGGGAAGAGCAAGGTGGGGCCATGGGCGGAGGGCCTGGCACAGGGTGACGTCACCAGAGAAGAAGGCCTTGAAGACTGGACTCAGTAGCGGAGACATGAATCTGATGGGAGGGCAGATGCTGGGGACAAGGGTCCTGCCACCTAGAGCCTGAGGCTGTGTGGCAACAGTGAGAGTAGGTGTCTGACCCATGCTATCACCGCAGCACAGCCAGGGTCTGTAACTATTTTATAAGATGATAACTTGTGTTATAAGACTGGGGGAACACATTCTCTAGTTTAAATGACACGAGTTGGGGATGCAGATGGGAAAATGCATCTGCTGTAAAAAGCTCCATGAGAGCACTTCTCAGCAGTTTGTTGGGACTGTCAGAGCCTCTGTAATGAAGATTTATTGAAGCGTTCAGTTTGTTGAAGAATGGGCAGAAAATAGATTTTTGTGTGATCGAGGGGAGGAAGAACTCTATTAATGGGCTTACAATCTACAGATCCCTGTGCAGGGCAAGACAGTATAATTTGGGTTTATACTCCAGTGTGGGGTCTGAGTCTGGGGAGCTGGGAAATTGGCTGATCTCTGTTGTTTGTACTTGGGTGGCTTAGGTAAGCTCTTGTGTAGCTCAGCTTGGGTGTGTGGTGCCATCTGGGGTTGTGTTGGGTGATAACGGGGTCTCAAGATGATGAATCACCAGCAATGCAGTGTGAAAAAAGGCCAGCCCAGCTGGGTGATTAGAGGGACGCAGCAGTTCCCACGGCTCCCAGAGTCAACCCCGCAGCTGACAACCCATCACACTCATGCCCTCCAGAGCCCAAATTAGGCCCCCAGGCAGCTGTGGCAGAAGCATGGGGGAGGGAATGTACCCTGAACAAAAGTTCCAGATATAGCAGTTGTTTGATTCCTTTACCACTGTGATCTCACCTCAGCAGGGCACGCCTGACTAGAATACCACCGTAGAGAAATGGCCCCAGGGTAACACATCAGACAAATTCCGTGTCTGTTCCCTCATAGAATATGGGATACCATGTGAGATGAACTGCGGGTTATTTTGGCCCTGGGAGTGGTGAAGGAATCTCACAATGAGCGGAGAATTCCCAATGTACTATTTCTGACCCAGGATAGCACAACCTATTTCTGCATCAATTTCTGAAAAATCAACACAGTATTGACATTTGATGCTTCCCTGATGCAGAGAATAGATGAACACATAGAAGAGTTTCAGCTGCCAAATATATATCCACTTTAGACCTCACAAAGGGATACTGGCAAATACCTTTGATGTTAGAAGCCTGGGAGAAGAAAGCCTTTTCCATGCCCTTTGGCTTTCATCAATTCAGGATCACGTCATTTGGCCTATACAGAGTGGCACTGACTTTTTCAGAGACTAATGGATGGGATATTACAATTGCATGGGTGGTATGCAGTGTGTACGCCGCTACAATCAATTGAAATTAGGTTTTGGTCCCATATCTTTTGGCAGAATTCCCACACGTAGTGCAGTTGGTCGTACATTACACAGTTTCAGTACTCAGGTTCCCTTAACAATCTGAGCCCTTATTATCGGCCAATCATTCTCCACTCCCAGGGGAGGCTCTCAAGCTGAAGTTCTCCAGGGTCTATTTTCTGCTCTTTCCACTGCTCACAGAGCCTAGGGAATTGTCCGGGAGTCGTGGGCAACTGGAGAGTCCACAGGGACTGTTCAGCTGAATTATAAAGGTCGCTGTCTGGCACGCTGAGTGTCAGGCATGTGAGGTTCGTATACTGATTAGCACCCTCTGTTGAATGGGATTTTGGTAAGTTTCTTGTTTCTGCATTAAAATTAGTGTTAAGGGCTCAGGAAAAGTTTCAGGTTCAAGTCAGGGACCATCTGGGCAGGAATTCACCTGCACGGTGACTTTTAATGTTTAGTAGTGTCAGAAACATCAGCAGATTTATCTGGTAAAATTGGAACTACTGAAGTATTGGAAATAGTTTAGAGAAATATTTGTTTTTAAAGACAATTCCTTGTGTATTACTGGGTCCTTCTATCTGTCGCAGTGGCTTCCTTTTCTTTTCAGTTTATGTGGATTTTCCTCAGATTTGGTCAAGTTTTCAAATTCAGTAATTTCACTGCTCTATTGGGAACTACAGACCAAGTCTCTGCAGTGGGTTTTTGTGTTACCAGGGGGTTCAGAACAACAATGGGTCGTACACTGGCCAAATTCTACTCTAACATTCTGCCCTCACTGGGTCACTGCCGATTGACACAGGTCTCCCAGAGACCAAAATAATGAACATGGGGGCCTCTTTCAGCACCCTAACAAAATAGCACTTTCTGTAGCAGGACCCAAAGCTGTGATTTTCACAGCTAGGAGCTAAAAGTTAATCACTAACTGTGGCAATCTTTATCTCATTGAGATCAATTGCAAAATTCTCAACAAGGCCTGGAATTCACCCTAAGTCCACCTATAGGGACTTAAATAAATGGTCTTATTTACACCAGCCATGAGCCTCCAGTGACTTCAAATGGAGTCGTCCTGTGGCCTCTAAGGATGGGTGAGCTCATTTGGACCAAAGAAGAACTGACAGCACAGTTCCTAAAATCTCAAACTCCAAGGTGTATGGGTTCAGATCAATCAGGATAACAATTTTTTTAGGGCAGAAAAGGAGTCTGCTCTCTGTGCCCCTACATCTCTGGTTCGAGAAGCCCCACAAGGCAGTAAAAATGAAAGCATGCTTCAGCTTTAGAGGAAATCAGGCAGTGTTAGAAATCTAACCCTGGGTAGGTCCAGGACGGCACAGTGTGTGGAGAGGAGTGGGGACGTGCAGTATCCAGATCATAGTGGCGCGGAGTCCTGAAACTGGGTGAAATCGGGAATGAACATCCTGCCTAATGCGCAGACCAAAGAGGCATCAGAAGTCCTCCTAGGACCTGTGTGGGGGCGGGTCTCAGACTGTAACATAACATAGACCAGGTTGTGCCAGATAGTGTGTGACACCATCCCCCCTCTCGACCATCCCTCCTCCCATGAGAAGCCCCACTACAGCCTCATGGTAACATCAGCAATTGCTAGCACGGAAAAGCAGCCTCAGGAAGGGGGGGTCTGGGTTTCTAGCAGGCTGCAATACGTTAAAGCTTTGTGTCATTTTGAGGTATAGTTACCGACACAGGCTATTTTTGTCTCCACGTCCTCTCTCCCTCCCACCGGGTCTGTCCCTCTCTCCTTCCCTGCACAAGCTGAGCTGCTGCTGGGGTTCCCTTCACCCCCAGAAAGGCAGTTCAGGCTGATCTCTCCCTTTTCCCGGGTGCAGGCAGGCGCTGAGTTTAACCTCGTCTGAAGAGATATTTCTGTGAGCTGCCTCTGTGGGATCTTGCTCCTGTTTTTGGTTTTCGGTGAGGGGCACCACTGTGTGCTGGGACTGGAAGTTGTGGGGGGTTGGAGACCTACATGGACAAACAGCCAGCACTGGGAAATATGGATGAAAGAAGTGGGGGGTACATGGGCAGTTGGGCAGTGCTGAGGGTAGTGGAGGGAAGCAGGGTGTGTGCACCGAGAATCGGGAAGAACTGAGGATTGTGGGGAAAGGCAGCAAGTATACAGGACAGACAAGCAGAGGTGGGTGTGTTGGGGACAGGAAGCAGACGGGCAGTGCTGCTGAAATTAAATTTTTCTTTGTAATTGTTAGTCCAAGGCCAGCGCTGGGAACTTTCCTGGCCCTGAGCGCATTTGTGCTGGTCTATGGGTCTCCTTGCGCTGGCAAGCCACAGAACTGCACCCTGGGTGTCACAACGTTTACTCAGTTTTATTTCCAACTGTGGTTGTTGATATGTAACTTCAGGCATTTCACCAGTAGAAAAAGCATTGATCGGTGTGTGAGACTGCACCCACTATGTCTCATAGTGATATTATTACGATGTGATTATAGCATATTTATGATACATTTCATGTAAGACGGGTCATGTAAGATGTCATTGGAAAAGTTATGACTTTCTGAATATGATTATCCTATTTGTGTGCATGTATCATTTGTTTAGCTGAAGTCATGAATATTGACTACGTATCTGTTTTTCAATTGTAGTTACACCTCTGTAATGCCCACTAGGCAAGAAGCCTTCAGTCTAGGTAGCTGGTTGGGAAGGGCCTATTCAGGGAAATGAGCCAACAGGGAAGACAATAGTCCTTAGGAAGCTTTCTGAGAATAGTGCAGACAGCTAATAAGTAACAGATGCTATGACTCTACAAGGACATGTGACTATGCCACATAGAATCATAGAATATCAGGGCTGGAAGGGACCTCAGGAGGTATCTAGTCCAACCCCCTGCTCAAAGCAGGACCAACCCCAACTAAATCATCCCAGCCAGGGCTTTGTCAAGCCTGACCTTAAAAACCTCTAAGGAAGGAGATTCCACCACCTCCCTAGGTAACCCATTCCAGTGCTTCACCATCCTCCTAGTGAAAAAGTTTTTCCTAAGATCCAATCTAAACCTCCCCCACTGCAACTTGAGACCATTACTCCTTGTTCTGTCATCTGGTACCACTGAGAACAGTCTAGATCCATCCTCTTTGGAACCCCCTTTCAGGTAGTTGAAAGCAGCTATCAAATCCCCCCTCACTCTTCTCTTCTGCAGACTAAACAATCCCAGTTCCCTCAGCCTCTCCTCATAGCTCATGTGCTCCAGCCCCCTAATCATTTTTGTTGCCCTCCACTGGACTCTTTTCAATTTTTCCACATCCTTCTTGTACTGTGGGACCCACATAGTTCTGCACTCCAATTTGGGGAGTTGCTTCTCAGAGCAGTTCGTGGGAAAAGTACAAAGTTTTGAAACAAAGGGTTCCCGCTCTATGCTAAAGCTAAAAACAGGGAGTGACATCATTGCTGGTTCTTCACTCTCCACACAAGAGGACGGGAAACACCTGAGGAAATAAGCCTGAATGAGGGGAAGTGCTGGACCCCGGCCAAGGGGATTTCTAACCTGTGTATGGAAACCTGAGAAACCCCAGGTGTAACTGATAAACTTGTTTGATGTTTTAATCCAAACCCAGGATGTCGTTAAGTGAAGTGTCTGGTGAGGGGGGAACATCAGCTTGGTTACCAAAAGTGTGCCCTGTGCTCCCCACATTGAGGGAGGGGCAAACCAGGAAATAAATTCATACTGGTTGGAGTTTGGACCAGGTCAGGCCGGTACAGTTCTGGGGTCCTAGGCTAGGGAGCTGGTGGTTATTTTGGCTTTAACCACTCGATTGTTGGTTCATGCAGAGGCTGGTCAGAGAGCCTGCGTGTAGCTAGAGCTGGGTGTGTCCCTGCCTGTGGCAATGCTGGTGGAAGTGCAGGACTGGGAGCGGGTCTGTAGCGGGTCACAACAGCACATTGAGAGAGGGAGCTCAGGCTGATGGGTCAGAGGGCTCAGTGGAACCCCAGCTTCAGGTGGCATCCGGGACAAACCCGTCACAGTTTGCTCCTCACCTTTTTCAATCTCCCATTATACTCTGACCCCCCTCTCCATACTCCTTCCTCATCCCAAGCTTCCCTGATTCCAACAGCACATTGGTTGCCAGTGTCTGCTCCGTGCACCCCAGTAATACGTGGATCCGATAATCTCAGGTCCACCCTATGCTCGCCACAACTCTTCCTCTTCAGGGGGTGATGTGCCTCCTGTCACACCTGCTCCTTTGGCTGAGGGGTAATCAGTGAATGTGTCTCACCGGAGAGAGATATCACACACGAGTGGCAAATGCCAAGGCAGGCACCTGTACGGCTTCTCTTGTTACATCCATAGAAACAATTTGACAGCCACAGTTGCTGCAGAAGAAGGTGTAAGAAACCAAGCAGTAGACTGATGGGGGTGGGGGGGATGACTTGAACGCGATGATGCTGTCACCCTAATGCCTAACACCTAGAGGTTGGCTTGTGCCCTGAAACACATGGGGGTATAGGCTTTCCAAAATATTTATTTATCTGTAAGAATTATAACTTGATAGTCTCACTATGCATGTCAATGTCCAAATTCTTCCTGATTCTTGCTTAACTCATGGCCTCAACTACTTATCTGCCAGTTAAATGCCAAGGCAGGCACCTGTAGGGCTTCTCCTGTTACATCCATTGACACCGTGTGGTACTTCAGGGACGGCTACACAGCAACAACTACACAAGCTGAGAAGTATGCACATTATATAATGAGAGTGGCCAACTGTAGGAGATGTGAGAGCCTAGATAAATACAGCTGGCACGTGCAGGAATCATTGGTAGTTGAGTGAAACAGTTGGGCCACAGCTACCCAGCATACTCTGGTTCCATTTCCTAGCCGGCTCTGTTAGTCATTAATGGGGAGGGTTGTACACTCATTCATCACTGCAGAGATTCTTCTTTTTGTATCATCTGCAAACATCATCGATAATCAGGCATGAGAAATGGTAGCATCTGAGTTCCTGACACGTGTCTCTGCTTACACTTGTCAGTTAACACCTGTAACTTCTGTCTCACACAAAGCTGGACGCCTGCAGAAAGGGAAAACAGGGAAAGTGTGGCCGGGCAGGGGTAAACCTCTGGAATGCCCTGCTAAAATGCTGGCTAAGCCCTGCTTTCTGGTAGGGAGCCCAGGGGCGGGGGCCCAGGCAGTCATCAGAGAGCCCAGCTGCAGGCCCTAACGAGGGCTGGCTCACTGTTATGAGTTGAGTTAAATAGCGACAGCTGGGCTGAGGAGGGCTATAGAAGCCCAGGGGAAAGCTCAGTCAGGAGGCTAGCCTGGGAGGGGATAGGAGGCTTACATCTCTGTCTCCTCACCAGGGGAAAAGAGCCTCACAGGCCAGGAGACCCTGGGAAGGGGCTGACTGGGGATAGCTGTTGGGGGAAAAAGGGGGATAACACTGTTGTACTGTAAATAAAGATACAAGGGTGAGGCACCGAAGAAGGTGTGGGGACTGTTTATTTAACCAGCCAACACAGGGCACAGGCACGAGAGAGTGGAAACTTGTGCGGACCCTGCAACAGGAAGTAACAGAGGTTCAAACCTATATTCTGCTGAGCACAAAGCTATAACCCAGAGTGGAAACCTGTGCGGACCCTGCGACACTGGGGTCTCGTCGGGGATCCTCGTAGCCATTGTTACCAGTGCCTGCCAGCATGGAGGAGACCCTAAAGTGGCTGGTGACCACGGTGCAAGAAATGCGACAGTCCCAACAGACAGAACGGCAGGCCCTGATGACATGGCAGGTGGACCAACAGCGGGCCCTCCAGGAGTTTATCAGGGACCAATCGGCAAACCAACAACAGATCCTCCAAAGGGTGGTGAGTGTGGCACCAGGGGACAGGACCAGGATGCCGGGGTGGGGGCTCTAAAAGATTGGCCCCACAGACGACCCTGATGCCTTCCTGGGGACTTTCGAACGGGTGGCTATGGCGGCCGGCTGGGAACGGGCGAACTGGGCCCTGCGGCTAGCCCCGTACCTGGGAGGGGAAGCCCAAGCCACATTCATGGCTTTGGGTGAGGCCCAGGCCAGAGACTACAAAGCGGTAAAGACCGCTTTACTGGACCGCGTGGGACTCTCAACTGAGAGATACCGTCAGCGGTTCCCAACAGCCCACTGGACGGAGGGCCTGCGGCCCAGGGCATTCGCCCAGAGACTAACGGACTGGGCCACCCAGTGGTAGAGGCCCGCAGCCCAGACAATAGACCAAGTCAGGGACCAAGTGGTCTTGGAACAGTTCCTCCTGGGGCTCCCAGACCCAGTACGCATGTGGGTCCGAAGACATCAGCCGGTCCACATGGCTGCAGCCCACGTGGCTGATGCAGTCTGGCTAACGGAGGAATATGTGGAAGCAGAGGGGCCCCGGCGGGTAGTAAAGCCCGGCTGTTATAGGTTTCACCCCCACTCTGAACTTTAGGGTACAGATGTGGGGACCTGCATGGGACCTCCTAAGCTTAATTACCAGCTTAGATCAGTATGCTGCCACCACCCAAATATTGGAATCATTTGGGAAACTCAGTCTTCTCCCCCAAAACCTTTCACTCCCAAGTACTATAACCCTTCCCTGGGTAGTTTTGAGAGACTCCTCCACCAATTCCCTGGTGAACACTGACCCAAAACCCTTGGATTTTAAAACAAGGAGAAATTAAGCATCCACCCTCCTTTCCCCCCACCAATTCCTGGTGAGTCCAGATCCAACCCCCTTGGATCTTAAAACAAGGAAAAATCAATCAGGTTCTTAAAAAGAAGGCTTTTAATTAAAGAAAAGAAACGTAAAAGAAAACCCTCTGGGAGCGACTAGCATACAAGCGACTCTCACAGACAACAGATTCAAAACACAGAGGATGTTCCCCTGGGAAAAACCTTAGTTACTAAAGAATACCCAATTTGATTATCCCCCTAATGCCAAGACAAGTTAAAAAAAGAAAATAAACATAAGCTAATTCCTCTACTAAATACTCACTACCCTGTTTGATTTCTGATTCCTTTTCCTCTCCGGCCAGAACTGGAACTGACCCAAGACAAAGGGAACTTCCCTCCTTCCTCTTGAAACATCTTGTCCCCCAAATTGGTTTCTCTGGACAGATGTCAGCTAGGCTAGGTGAACTTCTTAACCATTTCCAGGTAAAATAGGCATTAACCCTTAACTATCTGTTTATGACACCGGCAAAGGAATAGGTCTGGGGAAAAGTCCGCTGGACCCTACACCCAAGAGGGGGTTGGACCTGGGGCCCACCCGCAGACAAGAACTGACCTGTTGGCAGTGCGGACGCCCGGGCCATAAAAAGCAGGACTGTCCACAGATGGAATGTGGGCTGGCTGACTTTTGTGGGTGGACTGGGGGCCGGAAGGGAGCGGGGAGATATCCCCATACCACTATACCTGTGTTGCTGGTGGGGAAGCCCAGGAAGGGGGTAGTGGATTACGCCTCCTCCTGCTCACTGGTGCAAAGGGGGCTAGCGAAGCGCCAATGGGTGATCCCAGGGGCAAGAGTAGCCCACTGTTGCACGGTAAATAAAGATGCAAGGGTGAGGCACCAAAGAAGGTGTGCGGACTCTTTATTTAACCAGCCAACACAGGGCACAGGCACGAGAGAGTGGAAACGTGTGTGGAGCCTGCGACAGGAAGTAAGAGGTTCAAACCTATATTCTGCTGAGCACAAAGCTATAACCCAGCATGATAATGTCTGTTTCCATAGATGAAACATGGCTCATTTCCAATATAGGAATGGCCTTGTGGATCAGACCTATGGTCCATCTAGTCCAGTGTCCTCTCTGTGACAGCCACAGGTGCTGCAGAAGAAGGTGTAAGAAACCCAGCAGTAGGCTGATGTTTGTGTGTGACTTGACCGCGATGATCCAAAATGTTTATTTAGCTGTAAGAATTGTAACTGTATAGTATCACTATGTCAAAATTCTTTCTGACTCTTTATTAACTCATGCCCTCAACTACTTATCTGTCAGTCAGTATTTTATAGTTTGAATTTGCCACATTTTAGAGTAACTGAATGCCCTCTTGATCTTATGTTATAAGACAGGGGGAACACATTCTCGATGTACTCTGTACCAGTCAGTATTTTACAGACTTTTCTCATGTCCTCTCTAATTCATCTCCTTTGTAAGGTAACAATCCCAGTGTTTTCAAACTCTCTTTGTATGAGAGTTTCCCAGGGTCCTTGATCATTCTCGTTGCCCTTGCCTCAACCCCTCTAGCTCTGCAATATCCTATGTGAGAAGGGTGCCCAGAACTACAAAGAGGAGTCCAGAGGAGCATGAAATATTGATTAGACTGATCTCATGGCATTGTATTTTCTGCACAGTTTCCCACCCCACTCCTCGGATCCCACTGTTTTGCTTAGTTTTTTTCCAGGGTTCTTAGGGTTTCCCAGAGCTGTGTACCATGATGCCCAGATCCCTGTACTGGGCTCATAGATTAAAATTAGAACCGTGTTAGGTTTTTGAGGAGTTCAAGTTTTTCCTTCCAATGGGCATACACATTGCAGTTAATGACATCAAAGTTCATCTGCCAGCATGCTGCCCATTCACCTGATTTGGTTAGCTCCCTCTAAGGACTTTTCTGGAGTTGACTAGGGCCAAAATAATAGAGTGCCATCTATAAATCTTCCACCTCACTGATTAACCACCTTTCTAGATTTTTATTAACTATAAAATAGTTACCGTACTACTTCTTATAAACGGTGTAACCCCCCTCGGTGTGCTTCTCTCCTGTCACAGGTACATGGAGCATTTCTGAGCCTGATTGACGTATCGGCCACCTCATGACAGATTTCAACTCTTCTGACTCTTCAATATTCATCCTAACCGGCATCCCTGGCCTGGAATCTGACCACATCTGGATTTCCATCCCTTTCTCTATGTTCTACATTATGGGCCTGTTGGGAAATTTCACAGTTCTGTTTGTTGTAGGCAAAGAGGAGACCCTGCACAAGCCAATGTACCTTCTGCTCTGCATGCTGGCGCTCACAGATCTCACCACGTCTACCTCCTTCGTGCCAAAGGCACTGTGTATATTTTGGTTTAATTTGAACAGCATTACTGTGAAGGGCTGCCTCACCCAGATGTTCTTCTTTCACGCACTTTCTACTATGCACTCAGCCGTCCTCGTGACAATGGCCTTTGATCGCTATGTTGCCATATGTAACCCTCTGAGATACGCCACCATCCTCACCAACGCACGAATAGCAAAGCTAGGGCTTGTGGGTTTGATAAGAGCTGTTCTCTTCATTCTGCCTATGCCCCTGCTTCTGAGCAGGCAGCCATTCTGTGCCAACCGCATTATCCCCCACACGTACTGTGACCACATAGCTGTAGCAAAGATGTCGTGTGGGGATATCACAGTCAGCAGAGCGTACGGCTTGGCAATGGCATTTGTAATTATTGGGTTCGACCTGACGCTCATTGCCTTGTCTTATGGTCTGATCATCAGGACTGTTCTCAGAATCTCTTCCCAGGAAGCCAACCAGAAACCCCTCAACACCTGCACAGCCCACATCTGTGCGCTACTGATGGCTTATCCCGTTGGACTCTTCTCCACTCTGACACACCGGTTTGGTCAGGGCATCGCTCCACACGTTCACATCATCTTGTCAAACCTCCATTACCTCATTCCCCCCATGCTCAATCCTATCATTTATGGGGTCAAAACCAAAGAGCTTCGTGACAAAGTGGTCAAATACATGTGCAGAATGTACTCACCTCGTGCTACTGACTTTAAACCTGCGTGAGAAGAGAGGGTTTTGGAACTGCACTATGTTACCCTGGATTTGAGGGATGTTTACCATAGAATGTGATCAAGCTAATCGCAAACATATGATGTGCACTGGCCACAATGAATTAATAATATAAAATATCACATAGTTAAGGGTTGATTAGAAAGCAAGCTTTTAGATGCAAGGTCAAAATCTAGCAGGCAGTTTCTGCTAATCATAGAATCATAGAATATCAGGGTTGGAAGGGACCTCAGGAGGTATCTAGTCCAACCCCCTGCTCAAAGCAGGACCAATCCCCAACGAAATCATCGCAGCCAGGGCTTTGTCAAGCCGGGCCTTAAAAACCTCTAAGGAGCAAACAAGCTGAGGCAGCAGGGGAGGGGGAACAGAAGGGGAGGGGCCGGGGGCTAGCCTCCTGGGCCAGAGGCTCAGGGGCCGGGCAGGATGGTCCTGCAGTCTGGATGTGGCCTGTGGGCCGTAGTTTGCCCATCCCTTCATTAGGGTGACAGCATCATCGTGGTCAAGTCACCCCCCCACACACTCATCAGCTGGGTTTCTTACACCTTCTTCTGCAGCACCTGTGGCTGTCACTGAGAGAAGACACTGGACTAGATGGACCATAGGTCTGATCCACAAGGCCATTCCTATATTGGAAATGAGCCATGCTTCACCTATGGAAACAGATATTAATATGCTGGGTTATAACTTTGTGCTCAGCAGAATGGGCATAAAGGGCACAAGGGTCCTGTTATTTAAGGCTACAGGTTTGAACCTCTGTTACTTCCCCTGTCTCTTTTGGTGAGACCCTTTCTGCAGGCGCCCAGCTTTGTGTGAGACAGAAGTTACAGGTGTTAACTGACAAGTGTAAGCAGAGACACATGTCAGGAACTCAGATGCTACCATTTCTCATGCCTGATTATCGATGACGTTTGCAGATGATACAAAAAGAAGAATCTCTGCAGTGATGAATGAGTGTACAACCCTCCCCATTAATGACTAACAGAGCTGGCTAGGAAATGGAACCAGAGTATGCTGGGTTTAACGTCTGTCTAGCTGTGGCCAACTGTTTCACTCAGCTACCAATGATTCCTGCACGTGCCAGCTGTATTTATCTAGGCTCTCACATCTCCTACAGTTGGCCACTCTCATTATATAATGTGCATACTTCTCAGCTTGTGTACTTGTTCCTGTGTAGCAGTCCTTGAAGCATAACATGGTATCTATGGTCTTACCAGTTTTGCCCGTTACTTTGGGGTATGCTCATTTATTCGGATTACTCTTCGCAGGGTGGGGGTTCTGTAATTCTATCAATGTACAGCTTGTGTCACTTGTGTTTTCATATGGAACTCTACTTCTCCCTGCTGCAAGTCCCCTCCCAATGGAGCTATCCTGCAGGACCTAGGGTCGGGTTACTCCCACCCCAGAACCGGATGAACACACACACCCACACATACATTAACAGAGCAAGTCTGAGCAGACCAGGTCAATCAGCACTGTCAAGCTGACCCCTTATATGTCTCTGGACTCACTGGGCTGGAGGAAGCAGAACTTTCAAGCTGTCTCTCCTTATATGCCCCTGGGCTCCATGGACTGGGTGAAGCAGCACTTTCAAGCTGTTACCCTTATGCGTCCCAAATTCAGCATGTCCCTCTCCCCACTCCCCAAACACAATTGTACTGGCAGCAACCTACTCGATGAGCAAACCCCACCGTATTTTGGGCACTGCAGGGATCTTTAGCTTAGTTATAATGATAATAAAATAAACAGAGATATACCTATCTCATAGAGCTGGAAGGGACCCCAAAGGGTCATTGAGTCCAGCCCCCTGCCTTCACTAGCAGGACCAATTTTGCCCCAGATCCCTAAGTGGTCCCCTCAAGGATTGAACTCACAACCCTTTGTTTAGCAGGCCAATGCTCAAACCACTGAGCTATCCCTCCTCCCCCTAGTTAAAAGAAGTGTTGCTGTAGAGTGAATGCGGGAAGCTAAAAACACAAAAGAGTAAAGTTCAGCAAGAGAGAGAGAAGCAACCAACTTAACCATAAAAGTTATTTATTGAATAATAGTGATACCTATACAAGGAGGGCTAAACCAACATAACATACATAATTAAAGGTTAATACGTAAGGTAGAAAGGAAAACAGAGAGAGAGAGAGAAAAGGGGGATCTCAACCACTCCATGAGGCTTGAACTGGTCGGGGTTCCCAGGTGATGGTGGTAGTTCAGGGTCCTGAGTGCTGGAGACAGGCACGATCAGTCAGGAGAAGATGGAGTTCCAGTGGAACTGATGCATAGTTTTGATCTAAGCATCAGAACCCTGACTAGAGGGTGAGTAGGGATTTTTGTAGAGAAAATACAATTGTTCCAGGGAGAACACTAGATTTGTTTATAGGTAAGCTGATGTCTCAAGGGTTTTCTTTAGGCTAGACAATAGGAGCTGATCACTCTTGGCTATGGGTGGTGTTTTCTTCCAGGGAGCTCTCAATGCAACTAGGCTGTTTCAGTATTTGGATATCAATCGAGGATTCATTACTAGAATTGGTCTGATAATTGCTGAGCTGGGTGTGTGCAGGGGTAGGTTCATTAGCATCTGGACCAGAGATTCCCATGATGCAGTGCTTCCCTGCTTTTTCTGGTCCCAGAGTTCAGTGTGGTTCTCTGTTCTCCATTCTGTATGCAAATTGAGATGTCTCCCTGTCCCATCTTTCATGCAGATGAGGCTAGGGGAGTGGTCTCTGCTCTCCATTCTTTATGCTAATGGAGATGTCTTAATCTTATCACCCCTGTCAGGAGGGGTCTAGGTGTGTCTCCCAACGCCCTTCACTGCTCTCTGCAAGTTTTTTCCCCTGATGGGTTTTGGTTTAAGCAGAGGCTGGGGGGGGGGCATCTTTCATGAGTCAGGCTGGATACTGCACCCTGGTTCCCCAAGAACACAGAGCTGACTGGTATCATTGGCCTGCCTGTCTTGTCAATCAGGCTGACTGTGAGCTTTTGCCTCTACCCATTGTCCCTGGGGCCTGTCTGTCTCAGGGGCCTGGTTTCCCATTGACCCTTCCCCTTCCTTTTGGTACTGGGAAAGGGCCAATCAAAAATCCTCACTAACTTTTAGTGAAGCTCCAACAGTCCCCTTACAGTCCCCCTTGCTAATATTCTGCCATAGCCAGGATATTCACACCAGCACATATGGGCCCCATATTCACAAGATTCACTATAATCATAAACGATCTGGAAAAAGGGGTAAACAGTGAGGTCGCAAAATTTGCAGATAATACAAAACTACTCAAGATATTTAAATCCGAGGCAGACTGTGAAGAGCTGCAAAAGGATCTCTCAAAACTGAGTGACTGGGCAACAAAATGGCAAATGAAATTCAGTGATGATGAATGTAAAGTAAAGCACATTGGAAAACATAATCCCCACTATACATATAAAATGATGGGTCTAAATTAGCTGTTACCACTCAAGAAAGAGATGTTGCAGTCAGTGTGGATCGTTCTCTGAAAACATCCACTCAATGTGCAGCAGCAGTCAAAAAAGTGAACAGAATATTGGGCACCATTAAGAAAGGGATAGATAGTAAGACAGTAATGCCTTTCAGATTGGACCAAAATATACACAGTGCTTTTGGCACAATGAAGCTAGACATGCTGATGTCTGTGAGCTCCAGCATTCAGAGCAGCAGGTATTTGGACTTGTGCAGGGTCTGATCTTTGCCTACAACAAAGAGAACCATAACATTTCCCAACAGGCTGCTAATGTAGAATGTAGAGAAAGGGATTGAAATCCAGACATGGGCAGCTTCAAGGGCAGTGATGTCCATTAGGATGAATGTTGAAGGGTCAGAGGGGGTGAGGTTCAAAGCTTCCATGAAGTCGTCAATGCATCAGTTGAGGTCAGAAATGCTCAAGTTGCCTGTGAAGGGAGAGAAGCACACCAAGGGGGGTTACACACTTTTATAACAAATAGTATGGTAAATATGTTATAGTTATTACCAATCTAGAAACGGGGGCGATCAGTGAGGTGGCAACATGTTACTTCAAGGTATGACCCTCAGCACATCAGAAGTGACTACAGGGCTCTGGGAGTAATGGTGAGGGAGTTGGGAGCTCAGGGAGTGTTCTCTTTGATCCGTCCAGTCAAGGGTAGGGGGCCAGGCAGAGACAGATGCATCCTGGAGATGAATGCCTGGCTGTGAAGATGGTGTCGCCAGGAGGGCTTCAGCTTCCTTGACCACGGGATGCTGTTCCAGGAAGGACTGCTAAGCAGAGATGGGGTCCACCTTTCAAGGAGTGTGACGTTATGAGTGTAATATAATATCTCATGACAGGGCCAGAAAGAGTTAATTAACTCAGAATAATCTGACCTAGGGATAAACCTTAAAAACTGGTTAGAAAAATAGGTAAATAAATAAAGCTTTAAAACGCAAGTTTGCATTGTTAGAGATCTCAAGGGTAAATGTTTGCTCAGGTCTTGTGGTGTCAGCAAACAAGGCTTGTCTATATGTCTCTTTAAAGGTTGTAGTAACCTGTAGCTGAACTGTTTAATGGATAAATTACCCTGTGCTAATTGCCATGATGTTTAGAGGAAGGAGAATTAAGCCTGTTGTTTTCTCAGGCCAAAAGGCTGCTGGAAATGTATAAGAACCCTGGGACATGATCATACTTCATCTCAGATCTGCTTTGGTTTCAAGAGGGAGGAACCTTAAGCCATAAGGATTGAGATCCCCAGTCTTTGACTGGAGCCACCCTGAATATGGACATTGGACTATAACCTATGGACTATTTCTAAAAGGACTTTTGGCAACTACAGGCTCACCTCTGCTATGTATCTAAACCTCAAGAATTGAATTCAAGTCTGTCTGTGTATTGATCTTTTAACCAACACTCTCTCTCTTTTCTTTTTTAATAAATTTTAGCTTAGTTAATAAGAATTGACTATAGCGTGTATTTTGGGTAAGATCTAAGTTATAATTGAACCTGGGTATGTGGTTAATCCTTTGGGATTGGAAGAACCTTTTCTTTTATATGATGAGGTAAGATTCTCAGTAATCATCATCATATCTGACAGGTGTGTCTGGACGGAGGCCTGAGGCTGGGTACTTTAAGGGAACTGCGTTGTTTGGACTTCTGAGTAGCCTGTATGGTAATGTAGAAGTTGTTTTGTGCTGGCTTGGAAAATCTAAATGTTGGAATATCCACCAGCGTATGGGGTTTGTCTGCCCCGTTCTGTTTGCAGTTCACCCTGATTGAGTGATCTCAGCTGGCTCCAACAGGCAGTACCGTCACAAGGAGGGGAAGAGCATATTTGGATACAGAAAGGCTAACCTAGTGAGGAGGGCTTTAAACTAAGTTTCAAAGGGGGTAGGTGACCAAAGCCAAAAGGTAAGTCAAGAACATGGAGACCTGGGAGAAGGTTTGGAATTTGGAGGCGGGGGGGACATGGGCTATAATAGCAGGGATAAAGGAGACACAAGACAGAACGGGGGGGGGGGGGGATGAAATCAGTATCTTAGATGTCTATATACTAATGCAAGAAGTATGGGGAATAAGGAGGAAGAAGTCGAAATACTAGTAAATAAACACAACTATGACATAGTTGGCATCACAGAGACCTGGTGGTAAAATACGCATGACTGGAATATTGGTATAGAAAGGTACACCTTGCTCAGGAAGGACAGGCAGGGAAAAAAGGAATGAGGTGTTGCCTTATATATTAAAAATTTATACACTTGGACTGAGGTTGAGATGGAAATAGGAGACAGACTTGTTTAAAGTCTCTAGGTAAGGATAAAAGGGGTAAAAACAAGGGTGATGTCATGGTAGGGGTCTACTAAAGACCACCTAACCAGGAAGAAGAGGAGGATGAGGTTTTTTCTAAACAACTAACAAAATCATCCAAAGCACAGGCGTTGGTGGGAAAATAGCACAGCGGGGCACAGATTATCCAATAAATTCTTGAAATGTTTTGGAGACAATTTTTTATTTCAGAAGGTGGAGAAAGCTACTGTTGGAAAGGCTGTTCTAGATTTGATTTTGACAAATAAGGAGGAACTGGTTGAGAATTTGAAAGTGGAAGGCGGTTCGGGTGAAAGAGATCATGAAATGATAGAGTTCATGATTCTAAGGAATGGTAGGAGGGAGAACAGCAAAATAGAGACAATGGATTTCAAGAAGGCAGACTTTAGCAAACTCAGGGAGTTGGTAGGTAAGATCCCTTGGGAAGCAAGTGTAAGGGGAAAAACAATTGAAGACAATTGGCAGTTTTCCAAAGAGACATAGTTAACGGTGCAAGAGCAAATTATCCCACTGCATAAGAAAGATAGGAAGTATGGCAAGAGACCACCCTGGCTTAACCAGGAGATCTTCAATGATCTAAAAATTTAAAAAAAAGAATCCTACAAAAAGTGGAAACTTGGTCAAATTACAATGTTTGAATATAAACAAAACATATAGTCATAGAATCATAGACTTTAAGGTCAGAAGGGACCATTATGGTCATCTAGTCCAACCTCCTGCACAACGCAGTCCACAGAATCTCACCCACTCACTCCTGAAACAAACCCTTAACCTATATCTGAGCCATTGAAGTCCTCAAATCATGGTTTAAAGATTTCAAGTTGCAGAGAATTCTCCAGCAAGTGAAAAGTATGTAGGGACAAAATTAGAAAGGCCAAGACACAAAACGAGATCAAAACAAAGACATAAAGGGTAACAAGAATAGCATGGATGTGTCAAGAACAAATTGTGTCAAACCAACCTGATATCTTTCCTTGGCAGGGTAACAAATGTTGTGGATAGGGTGGAAGAGGTTGACATGGTATATCTTGACTTTAGTGAAGCTTTTGGTACTGTCTCGCATAACCCTCCCATAAACAATCTAGGGAAATACACCTTAGATGGAGCTGCTATAAGGTGGGCGCAAAACTGGTTGAAAACTGTTCCTAGAGAGTACTTATCAGTGGTTCACAGTCATGCTGGAAGGACATAACAAATGAGGTCCCGCATAGATGATTTCTGGGTCTGGTTCTGTTCAATATCTTCATCAATGATTTAGATAATGGCATAGGGAGTATACTTATAAAGTTTGTGGATGATACCAAGCTTGGAAGGGTTGCAAGTACTTTGGAGGATAGGATTAAAATTCAAAATGATCTGGAAAAACTGGAGAAATGATCTGAAGTAAATAGGATAAAATTGAATAAGGACAAATACAAAGTACTCAATTTAGGAAGGAACAATCAGTTGGACACATACAAAATGGGAAATGACTGCCTAGGAAGGAGTACTGTGGAAAGGGATCTGGGGGTCATAGTGGACCACAAGCTAAATATGAGTCAACAGTGCAACGCTGTTGCAAAAAAACCCAAACATCATTCTGGGATGTATTAGCAGGAGTGTTGTAAGCAAGGCACGAGAAGTAATTCATTTGCTCTACTCTGTTCTGAATAGCCCTCAACTGGAGTATTGTGTCCAGTTCTGGGTACCACATTTCAGGAAAATCCAGAGAAGAGCGACAAAAATAATTAAAGGTCAAGAAAACATGACCTATGAGGGAAGATTGAAAAAATTGCTTAGTCTGGAAAAGAGAAGACGGAGAGGGGACATGATAACAATTTTCAAGTATGTAAAAGGTTGTTACAAGGAGCAGGGAGAGAAAATGATTTTCTTGACCTCTGAGAATAGGAGAAGAAGCAATGGGCTTAAATTGCAGCACGGGAGGTTTAAGTTGGACATTAGGAAAAATCTTCCTAACTGTCAGGGTGGGTAAGCACTGGAATAAATTGCCTAGGGAGGTTGTGGAATCATTGGAGATGTTTAAGGGCAGGTTAGACAAACACCTGTCAGGAATGGTCAAGATAATATGTTGTCCTGCCATGAGGCAGGGGCCTGGATTACATGACCTCTCGAGGTCCCTTCTAGTCGTATGATTCTATTATTCTATCATTTACATTTGGCACCAGATTATTTAGGTCATAGTCAAGTCCAGAGAAGTCATCAGAAGGAGCTAACGAAGCCAGGTGAATGGGCAGCGTGATGACAGACGAACTTAGATGTCAATAACTGCAATATCTATGCCCATTGGAGGGAAAAGCTTGAACTCCTCAAAAATCTTACAAGGTTCTAATTTAACTGTCTGAACTCAGGCTAGGGAACAGGGTGTCATAGTACACAGCTGTGTGAAATCCTGCTCACAGTGCAAGCATGTACAGAAACTAAGCAAAATGTTGGATCCAGGAGGAATGGGATGGGGAATCCTACAGAAAATACAATGCCATGAGATAAGTCAGTGAATGTTTCATGCTCCTCTGGACTTTTCTTGTAGTACTGGGCAGCGCCGGCTCCAGGGTTTTTGCTGCCCCAGGCAGCAAAAAAAAAAAAAAAAAAAAAAA
>QXTE01000209.1:448892-473334 GCA_003942145.1 Platysternon megacephalum | reverse complement strand
AAAAGAAAAAAAAAAAAAAAAAAAAAAAAGCCGCGATTGCGATCTGCGGCGGCAATTCGGCGGGAGGTCCTTCGCTCCGAGCGGGAGTGAGGGACCCTCCACCGAATTGCCGCCAAATAGCTGGACGTGCCGCCCCTCTCCCGAGTGGCCGCCCCAAGCACCTGCTTGTTCAGCTGGTGCCTGGAGCCGGCCCTGGTACTGGGCACCCTTCTCACACAGGATATTGCAGAACTCGAGGTGTGCAGGGAAGGGCAACAAGAATGATGAAGAGCCTGGGGAGGTTGAAAAGACTGGGATTGTTACCTTAAAAAGGAGGTAAATTAGAGGGGATATGAGAAAAGTATATAAAATACTGAGTGGTAGGGAGTAGATCGAGAATGTGTTCTCCTTGTCTCATAATACAAGATTAAGAGGACATTCAATTAAAATGAAATGTGGCAAATACAAAAAAGATAAAAATAGTGCTTTCTTCACTCAATGACAAATTAGACTGAGGAACTCATTGTCACAAGAGGTAGTTGAGGCCATGAGATAAGCAAGAATCAGGAAGGGTTTGGACATTTTTATGGATAGTGAGACTATCCACTTATAACTAAATAAATATTTTGGAAAGAATATACACCCATGTTTTTCAGGGTAAGAGCCAAGGTCTAGCTGTTAGGCATTACGATGACACCCCCATGATGGTCAAGTCACCCCTCCATACATCTACTGCTGGGTTTCTTACACATTCTTCTGCAGCACCTGAACCTTTCATTATAATATAATATATGGAGATATATCTATCTCATAGAGCTGGAAGGGTCATTGAGTCCAGCCCCCTGCCTTCACTAGCAGGACCAATTTTGCCCCAGATCCCTAAGTGGCCCCCTCAAGGATTGAACTCACAACCTTGGGTTTAGCAGGCCAATGCTCAAAGCACTGAGCTATCCCTCCCCTCCCCCTTGTCAGGAAGAGGACACTGGATTAGATGAAGCATACGTCTGATCCACAATGCAATCCCTATGTTCGAAAGCAGCCAAGTTTCTCCCAAGGAAACAGACATTATCATGCTGGGCTATCATTTTTTGCTCAACAGAATGGTCATGAAGGGTGCAAGGGTTTTGGTATTTAGGGCTACAGGCCTGCACCTCTGTTACTAACGCTAACCCTTTCCCATACATGAACATTGTTGAAGTTTGCATATGACACACAATTGGGGGACTGTAAATAATGAAAAGGACAGGTCACTGATTCAGAGCAATCTGGATTGGTTGGTAAAGTGGGCTGAAGCAAACGATACGTGTTCTAATAAAGCTATGTAGATACCTACTTCTAGGAACAAAGTATGTGGGTGATACTTACCCGATGGGGGACTCTCGGGGGCAGCACAATGACTCTGAATAAGATTTGGGGGAGGGAAGGGATAATTAGCTAAACATCAGTTCCCAGTGTGACCATGAGGCCAAAAGAGCCAAAGTGACCCTGGGATGATAACCAGGGAATCTCAAGGAGAAGCAGAGAAGATTTGGCACTCGTGCGACTGCTATTGGAATCCTGTGTCCAGTTCTGGTGTCCACAATTAAAAATGGATGTTGATACTTTGAAGAGGGTTCAGAGAAGAGTCACAAGAATTATTAAAAGATTAGAAAACCTGCCTTATAGTGATAGACTCAAGGAGCTCGATCTGTTTGGTTTAACAAACATGGTTATGGGGTGACTTGATAACAGTCTCTACGTACCTACATGGGGAACAACTAGTTAACTATAGGCTTTTCAGTCTGGCATGCAGAGGTGTAGCATGATACAGTGGCTGGAAGTTGAAGTTAAACAAATTCTGACTGGAGATATGACATATTTTTTTTTACACAGTGAGAGTAATTAACCATTGGAACAATTTACCAAAGGGTCATGGCAGATTCTCCATCACTGAGAATTTTTAAATCAAGGTTGGATGTTTCTCTAAAAGTTCTGTTCCAGGAATTATTTTAGGGAAATTCTCTGGCATGAGCTCTACAGCAGTGGTTTTCAAACTTTTTTTCTGGGGACCCAGTTGAAGAAAATAGTTGATTCCCGTGACCCAACGGAGCTGGGGATGAGGGGCTTGGGGTGTGGGAGGGGCTCAGGGCTGGGGCAGAGGGTTGGGGTGAGGGGGTGAGGGCTGTGGGGTGGGGCTGGGAATGAGGGATTCAGGGTGTGGGAGGGGGCTCTGGGCTGGGGCAGGGGGTAGCGGTGCAGGAGAGGGTAAGGCTCTGGGCTGGAGGTGCAGACTCCGGGGTGGGGCTGGGGATGAGGGCTTTGGGGTGCCAGAAGGGGTTCTGGGTTTGGGGGGCTCAGGGCTGGGGCAGGGGATTAGGGCGCGGACTTACCCCCGGTGGCTCCCCATCAGCGGTGCAGCCGGGGTGCAGAGGCAGGCTTTCCGCCTCTCCTGGCACCGCAGACCATCCTATGCCTGAAGTGACCAGCAGCAGGTCCGGCTCCTAGGCGGCCAATGGGAGTGCGGAGCCGGTGCTCGGGACAGGGGCAGCATGTGGAGCCCCATGGCCCCTGCCTAGAGGCTGGACCCACTGCTGGCCACTTCCGGGGCACAGCGCGGTGTCAGAGCAGGTAGGGACTAGCCTGCCTTAGCTGGGCAGCACCACCGACGGGACTTTTAACATCCCGGTTGGCGGTGCTGACCACAGCGACCCAGTGTCTGATATGCCGCCACCCAGTACTGGGTCACGACCCGAACGTTGAAAAACGCTGCTCTACAGAAAGTCAGACGAGAAGATCACAATGGTCCCTTCTGGCCTGGGAATCTATGAACATGTCCCCAGGGGTCAGCTGGAGGCATTTTGACTGCAAACTCGTGCATGCGCTTACTGAAGGCATTTTTTCTGTTCATGACCATGGTAAATGTAGCCCTATGGGGAGAAATTTTCATGTGACTCTGGTGCCTTGAAAATATTACACTAGGTGGGTATTTCACGGGGCTCAGGGGTCCGGTAGCACACTGCATGGATGAACGTTTTAGGTGAGAAAAAAAAGGACTTGACCCCATAAAATCTCTGCACTGAGGAATGTATGTACAAGTGTCACCGTGAATGGCTAACAGCTCACAAATGATCGCAGAGAGTCCTGGGTTTAACGTCTGTGTCCCAGTATCCCACTGTTTCAGGCAGCTGCCTGTGGGATTGTGGGAAGCAGGGATGAATGGGGAGCATGGAGCAGACACTGGCGACCAGCATGCTGCTGGAATCGCAGCAGCCTGGGATCAGGAAGGAGAGTACGGAGAGGGGAGTCAGAGTATGATGGGAGATTGAACCACTGAGGAGCAAAGATCAATGATTCTTTTCACCGGTGAAATGCCAATAATCATAAAGAAAAACTGAATTTCAGTAGCTCTTCCCACCTGTCCGTTTCCACCCCACTCCCTGCCCCCACAACCTCCAGCGCTGCCCACTTCTCTGTGTACACACCACTGCCTTCCCCCCAACCCTCTGCACTGCCCACTTCTCTGTGTACACACCACTGCCTGCCCCCCAACCCTCTGCACTGCCCACTTCTCTGTGTACACACACCTGCCTGCCCCCAACCCTCTGCACTGCCCACTTCTCTGTGTACACACCACTGCCTGCCCCCACAACCTCCAGCGCTGCCCCCTTCTCTGTGTACACACACCTGCCTGCTCCCCAACCCCCTGCACTGCCCACTTCTTTGTGTACACACCACTGCCTGCCCCCAACCCTCTGCACTGCCCACTTCTCTGTGTACACACACCTGCCTGCCCCCACAACCTCCAGCGCTGCCCCNTCAGCCTCAACTGCCTTTCTGGGGGCGAAGGGAACCCCAGCAGCAGCTCAGCCTGTGCAGGAAGGAGAGAGGGACAGACCCGGCAGAAGGGAGAGAGGATGTGGAGACTAAAAGGAGCCAGTGTGAGTAACTTTGCCTCAAAATGACACAAAACTTTAACATATTGCAGCCCTCTAGAAACCCAGACACCCCTTCCTGAGGCTGCTTTTCTGTGTTGGCAATTTCTGACTGTGCCACAAGGCTGTAGTGGGGTTGCTCACAGGAGGAGGGATGGTCCGGATGGGGGATGGTGTCAAAGATCTTACATTAGAGTCTGAGACACCCCCCAGGACCCAGAAGGGCTCGTTATGCCTCTTTGGTCTGTGCATTAGGCAGGATGTCCATTCCCTATTTTGCCCCCATCATTTTATAAGTATAGTTGGGATTATGTTTTCCAATGTGCATTACTTTGCATTTATCAACACTGAATTTCATCTGCCATTTTGTTGCACAGTCACCCAGTTTTGTGAGCTCCTTTCATAGCTCTTCACAGTCTGCTTGGGACTTAAGAATCTTAAGTAGTTTTGTATCACCTGCAAATTTTCCACCAAACTGTTTACTCCTTTTTCCAGATCATTTATGAATATGTTGAAGAAGACTGGTCCCAGTACAGACCCCTGGCAGATAGTACTATTCACCTCCCTCCATTCTGAAAACCGACCATTTATTCCTACCCTTTGTTTCCTATCTTTTAACAAGTTACCAGTCTATGAGATGACCTTCCCTCTTATCCCAGGACAGCTTACTTTGCTTAAGAGACTTTGGTGAGCAACCTTGTCAAAGGCTTTCTGAAAATCTAAATACACTATATCCACTGGATCCCCCTTGTGCACATGCTTGTTGATCCCGCTCAAAGAATTCTAGTAGATTGGTGAGGCGTGATTTCTCTTTACAGGAACCATGTTGACTCTTCCCCAACAATTGATGTTCATATATTTGTCTGACAATTTTGTTCTTTATTATAGTTTCAAGCAGTTTGCACGGTACTGAATCATGCTTATCAGCCTGTAATTGCCAGTATCATCTCTGGACCCCTTTTTAAAAATTGGTGTCACATTACCTATCCTCCAGGCATTTGGGAAAGAAGCTGATTAAATGATAGGTTACAAACCACAGTTAGTAGGCCTGCAATTTCACATTTGAGTTTCTTCAGAACTCTTGGGTGAATGCCATCTGGTCCTGGTGACTTATTATTTTTAAATTAATCAATTTGTTCCAAAACCTCCTCTAATGACACCTCAGTCTGGGACAGTTCCTCAGATTTGTCACCTAAAATGAATGGCTCAGGTTTGGCAATCTCCCTGACATCCTCAGTCATGAAGACCAATGCAAAGAATTCACTTAGTTTCTCTGCAAAGGCTTTTTCATCCTTGAGTGCTCCTTTAGCATCTCGATCATCCAGTGGCCCCACGGGTTGTTTAGCAGTCTTCCTGCTTCTGGTGTACTGAAAAAAAATTGCTATTACTTTTGGAGTCTTTGGCTAGCAGATCTTCAAATTATTTTTTGCCTTCCTAATTATATTTTTACATTTCATTTGCCAGAGTTTACACTCCTTTCCATTTTCCTCACTAGGATTTAACTTCCACTTTTTAAAGGATACCTTTTTGACTCTCACTGCTTCTTTTTCTTTCTTGTTTAGCCATGGTGTCACTTTTTTGGTTCTCTTACTATGTGTTTTTTTTTAATTTGGGGTATACATTTGAGATGAACTTCTATTATGGTGTCTAAAAAATTTCCATGCAGCTTGCAGGGATTTAACTTTTGCCACTTTACCTTTTAATTTCCGTTTAACTAACTTCCTCATTTTTGCGTAGTCCCCTTTTCTGAAATTAAATGCTACAGAGTTGCGCTACTGTGGTATTTCCCTCATCACAGGGATGTTAAATTTAATTATATTATGGTCACTATTATCAAGCTGTTCAGCTATATTCACCTCTTGGAGCAGATCCTGTGCTTCACTTAGCACTAAATCAAGAATTTCCTCTCCTCTTGTGAGTTCGAGGAGTAGCTGCTCAAAGAAGCAATCAGTTAAGGTGTCAAGAAACTTTCTCTCTGCATCCCATCCTGAAGTGTACCCAGTCAATGTGGATTGTTGAAATTTCCCATTATTTTTTAGGGTTTTTTTATAGCTTCTCTAACCTCCCTGAGCATTTCACAGTCACTATCACCATCCTGGTCAGATGATCAGTAGAGTATTCCTACTGTTATCATTCTTATTACTCGAGCATAGAAATACTATCCATAGAGATTCTATAGTACAGTTTGGTTCATTTAAGATTTTTACTTCATTTGATTCTACGCTTTCCTTCACATATAGTTCCACTCCCCCACCAGCACGAGATGTTCTGTCCTTCTTTTCTTCAAACGAGCTCACCCATCCTTGGAGGCCATGGGACAACTCCAGTTGAATTCACTGGAGGCTCATGACCGGTGAAAATCAGGCCATTAATTTAAGTCTCTAAATGTGGGGTTAGGGTGAACTCCTGAACAAGTTGGGAGTTTTGCATTGATCTCAATGGGACCAGATACACCCTTAGTGTTTAACCTGTGCTCCCGGCTATGAAAAACATGGCTTCAGGTCCTGCTACCGAGAGCGCTATTCCGTTAGGGTGCTGAAAGAGTCTGAAGGAAACCCCCAGTTTATGTGGCGTTCTGAGACCGAGCATAAAACACAGGGATTTCAAAACACATGGGCACTGATTTGGCTCTCAGGAAGGCCAGTGTCAATCTGGAGTGACCCACTGAAGGCAGAATGTGAGAGCAGAATCTGACCAGTGTTGGGCCCATTCTTGTTATGAACCCTCTGGTAACACACATACCCACTGCAGAGGCTTTGGCTCCACTTCTTAACAAGGGAGTGAAGTTGATGAATTGGAAAACTTGAGCTAACTATAGAAAAACCACACCTCCCAAAAAAGGAAAAAGGAAGCTACTGAGACAGATAGAAGGACACAGTAAGAAACAAGGAACTGGTCTTAAAAACAAATATTTCTCTAAACTATTCCCTATACATTTTTAGTTCCAATTTAATCAGGTAGCCCCCTTGGTTTTTCTGCATTCAGCACCCCAGTCCTCCCTCCCATGCCCTGGCTGTGTTGTGCTGATACCTGGAGTCAGAAACCTGGTACGGTGGTGGCCACACACACCGCCCCCCCAAGATCTAGGTGGCAGGACCCTTCTCCCCAGCATCTGCCCTCCCATCAGGTTCACGTCCTGCCTTCAAGGCCCTCCTTTTTGGTGTCTCCCAGCATTGCCCATGGCCCCACATTCCTCTTCACAGCTGCTCATCATGCTTGTCTGCCATTGAAAGGAGGGTGTTAAAAATAGCCCCAAATAGCCCAAACCATATGTAGTGTAAAAACAACAATAACTTTATTATATTACTTATGTCTAAGTGCATTCAATGATGGTAGTCAATGTCCACATTTTGTCTTGAATTATTTTGTTACTGTTAGTCTTTATTTGGTTTATCCTCCAGGTTTCCTGAAGGATTGGACGTAAAAAAATCAGGTACATTTTGCACACCAGATCACTGTACATATGATAAAAATGTTCAGCAGTGTAGTTTCTTCCTTTTCTCTTTGGCTATCTGGAAGCATAGCTTCTGTTCATCAAACTGATCAAGAACCCTGTTCACAAAGGGACTAATGCAAAGCCCCTTGCTTCAAAAAGCTGCAGTATCTTCTCGTAGGCTGGAACTCATGGAAAGGCCGAGTGACAGGGGGTGTTGGGCTGGGGGCTGACCGGTGACAATGAAAGAGGTCAGGTGATGATCAAAGAGAGGGAACTCCGCAATGGAGAGGGCAGTGCTTGGTGATGGAGAGATCAGACATTAGGTGTGAGGAAGTTCTCAGACTCTGAACTTCCACAATGCTGAGCTCAGCCAAACTTGGACAGAGCACACTGGTTAATGAGGAGAAATCCTTTCCCTCTCTTGTCACAGAGGATTAGTCAGTGGCCCCAAGAGCACATTCTGCTGGTGTATTTGCCCACTTTGTCACGAAGCTCTTTGGTTTTGACCCCATAAATGATAGGGTTGAGCATGGAGGGGATGAGGAAATAGAGGTTAGACAAGATGATGTGAACATGGGGAGCGATGCCCTGACCAAACCGATGTGTCAGGCTGGTGAAGAGGCCAGGAGTATAAGACGTCAGCATCACACAGATGTGGGCTGTGCAGGTGTTGAGGGCTTTCTGGTGGGCTTTCTTTGAGGACATTTTTAGGATGGACCTGATGATCAGACCATAGGAGAGGGCAATGAGCATCAGGTCTATCCCACTGACTACAAACGCCATAACCAAGCTGTACATCCTGCTGACTGTGATGTCCCCACACGATATCTTCGCCACAGCCATGTGCTCGCAGTGTGTTTGGTGGATAATGCGGTTGGCACAGAATGGCAGCCTACTCAAGATCAAGGGCAGAGGCAGGATGAAGAGAGCAGACCTTATCAAACCTACAAGCCCTAACTTAGCGACTCGTGCATTGGTGAGGATGGTGGTGTATCTCAGAGGGTTACATATGGCAATGTAGCGATCGAAGGCCATTGTCACGAGGACGGCTGACTGCGTAAAAGAAACCGTGTGAAGGAAGAACATCTGGGTGAGACACCCACCCACAGTAATGCTTTTCAAATTGAACCAAAATATACACAGTGCCTTTGGCACAACCAAGGTACACGTGGCGATGTCTGTGAGTGCCAGCATGCTGAGCAGCAGGTACATTGGCTTGTGCAGTGTCTGCTCTTTGCCTACAATAAACAGAAGCATGAAATTTCCCAACAGGCTGATAATGTAGGACATAGAGACAGGAATGGAAATCCAGACGTGGGCAGCTTCCAGGCCAAGGATCCCCGATAGGCTGAATGTTGAAGGGTTAGAGGGGGTGAGGTTGAAAGTTGCCATGATAGGGTGCTCGATGTGTCGATCAGGCTCAGAAGTGCTCAAGATGCCTGTGAAGAGAGAGAAGCACAGCAAGGGGGGTTACACGCTTTATTCAATAAATAGTACGGTAAATATTTTATACTTATTAACAACCTAGAAAAGGGGGTCAGCAGTGAGGTGGCAACATTTACAGATGGCACCAGATTATTTAGCTCATAGTCAAGTCCAGAGGAGTCCTCAAAGGGAGCTAACCAAGCCAGGTGAATGGGCAGCATGATGGCAGATGAACTTAGGTGTCAATAACTTCAATGTGTATGACGACTGGAGGGAAAAGCTTGAACTCCTTAAACACCTTGTAAGGTTCTAATTTAACTGTATGAACTCCAGACAGGGACCTGGGCATCATGAACCCTGTTCAAAGCAAAAGCATGGACAGAAACTGAGCAAAGCATTGGGTTCCAGAAGTAGGGAGATGGGGAATCATAGAGAAAATAGCAAAGAATCCTGTAGCACCTTATAGACTAACAGACGTTTTGGACACAAATCAGATATTAGGAATGGCAATATACAAAAACCTGTAGGAGAACACTTCAACCTCCCTGGCCACACAATAGCAGATCTTAAGGTGGCCATCCTACAGCAAAAAAACTTCAGGACCAGACTTCAAAGAGAAACTGCTGAGCTTCAGTTCATCTGCAAATTTGACACCATCAGCTCAGGATTAAACAAAGACTGTGAATGGCTTGCCAACTACAGAACCAGTTTCTCCTCCCTTGGTTTTCACACCTCTACTGCTAGAACAGGGCCTCATCCTCCCTGATTGAACTAACCTCGTTATCTCTAGCTTGCTTCTTGCTTGCATATATATACCTGCCCCTGGAAATTTCCACTACTTGCATCCGAAGAAGTGGGTATTCACCCACGAAAGCTCATGCTGCAAAACGTCTGTTAGTCTATAAGGTGCCACAGGATTCTTTGCTGCTTTTACAGATCCAGACTAACACGGCTACCCCTCTGATAGAGAAAATACAATGCCATGAGATCAGTCGGTCAATATTTCACCCTCCTCTGGACTCCTCTGTGTAGTACTGGACACCCTTCTCCCCCAGGATATTGCAGAATTAGAGAGGCCAGGACAGTGAGAATGATTAAGGGGCTGCGGAAACTCTCATATGGGAGAGATTGAGAAGACTGGGATTGTTACCTTAGAAAGGAGATGAATAACTGGGGACATGAGAAAAACCTATAAAATATTGACTAGTAGAGAGTAGATCGAGAATGTGTTCTCCCTGTCTCATAACACAAGATCAACAGGACATTCAATTAAACTGAAATTTGGCAAATTCAAAATAGATTATAAAGAATACTTTCTGCACTCAACGTCTAATTAGACTGAGGAACTCATTGACACAAGAGGTAGTTGACGCCACAAGATAAGCAAGAATCAGGAAGAATTTGTAGATTAACATGGATAGTGAGACTGTCCAGTTCTAATAATTACAGCTAAATAAATATTTTGGAAAGCCTATACACCCACGTGTTTCAGGGCACAAGCTAATCTCTAGCTTTTAGGCATTAGGGTGACACCCTCTTGACGGTCAAGTCACCCCACCATCCCCCTACTGCTGTGTTTCTTACACCTTCTTCTGCAGCACCTGACATTGTCACTGTCAGAGAGAGGACACCTGACTGGATGGACCATAGCTCTTATCCACGATGCAATTGCTATATTGGAAATGAGCCAAGTTTCCCAAATGGAAACAGACGTTATTGTGCTGTGCTCTGAGTTTGTGCTCAATAGAACAGGCACAAAGGACACCAAGCTCTTGGTATTTATGGCTACAGGCCTGCACCTCTGTTACTTCCCTTTTTTCTTTTGGTGAGACACTTTCTTGAAGGCACCCAGCTTTCCCTGAGACATAAGTTACAGGTGTTAACTGACAATTGTAAGCAGAGACATGTGTCAGCAACTCAGCTGCTAACCCTTCTCGTGGCTGAATATCGATGAAGTTTGCAAATGACAAAAAAATTGGGGGATTGTAAATAATGAAGAGGACAGGTGACTGATTCAGAGCAATTTGGATTTGTTGGTTAACTGGGCTGAAGCAAACAATGTGTGTTCTAATATAGCTCAGTAGAGATCTACATCTAGGAACAACGTATGTAGGCGACGCTTACACGATGGGGCACTGTCATAGGTTTCACCCCCACTCTGAACTTTAGGGTACAAATGTGGGGACCTGCATGGGAACTCATAAGCTTAATTACCAGCTTAGATCAGTATGCTGCCACCACCCAAATACTGGAGTCATTTGGGAAACTCTGTCTTCTCCCCCAAAACCTTTCCCTCCCAAGTACTATAACCCTTCCCTGGGTAGTTTTGAGAGACTCCTCCACCAATTCCCTGGTGAACACTGACCCAAAAACCCTTGGATCTTAAAACAAGGAGAAATTAACCATCCCCCCTCCTTTCCCCCACCAATTCCTGGTGAGCCCAGATCCAACTCCCTTGGATCTTAAAACAAGGAAAAATCAATCAGGTCTCTAAAAAGAAGGCTTTTAATTAAAGAAAAGAAAGGTAAAAGAAAAACCTCTGGGAGATAGCATACAAGCTGATCTCACAGACAACAGATTTAAAACACAGAGGATGTTCCCCTGGGCAAAACTCTTAGTACATTAAGAAATAGCCAATTTGATTATTCCTAATACCCAAGACAAGTTACAAAAAAGAAAATAAACATAAGCTAATTCCTTCACTAAATACTCACTACCCTGTTTGATTCCTGATTCCTTTTCCTCTCCGGCCAGAACTGAAACTGACCCAAGACAAAGGGAACTTCCCTCCTTCCTTTTGAAACATCTTGTCCCCCCATTGGTTCCTTTGGTCAGGTGTCAGCTAGGCTAGGTGAACTTCTTAACCCTTTACAGGTAAAAGAGGCATTAACCCTTAACTATCTGTTTATGACAGGCACTATCCTGGGAAGCGCAATGACTCTAAATAAGATTTGGGGGTAAAGGGATAATTAGCCAAACATGAGCTCCCAGTGTGACCATATGGCCAAAAGAGACAATGTGATCCTGGGATGATAACGAGGGGAATCTCAAGGAGAGATAAAGAAGTTATTTTACCTCTGTATTTGGCAATGGTGTGACTGCTGCTGGAATCCTGTGTCCAGTTCTGGTGTCCCCGGTTAAAGATGGATGTTGATATATTAAAGAGGGTTCAGAGAAGACTAACAAGAATTATTAAAAGATTGAAAAACCTGCCTTATAGTGATAGACTCAAAGATTTCAGTCTATTTAGTTTAACAAAGATGGTTAATGGGTGACTTGTTAACAGTCTGTAAGTACTTACACGGGAGCAAATATTTAATAATAGGCTTTTCAGCCTATCATACAGAGGTGTAACATGATCCAATGACTGGAAGTTGAAGTTGGAGAAATTCTGACTGGAAATAATGCATACATTTTTAAATGGTGAGAGTAATTAACCATTTGAACAATTTACCAAGGGTCTTGGTGGATTCTTCATCACTGAGTAGAGAATTTTTAAATTAAAGTTGGATATTTCTCTAAAAGATCTGCTCTAGGACTAATTTTTAGGAAATTCTTTGGCCTGCGCTCTACAGGAAATCAGACCAGATGATCACAATAGTTTCTTATGTCCGTGGAATCTACGAAAACGTCCCTAGGAGTCAGTTGGAGGAATTTTGCCTCCACGCTCATGCGTGAGCTTATTNATGGATCTAGACTGTTCACAGTGGTACCAGATGACAGAACAAGGAGTAATGGTCTCAAGTTGCAGTGGGGGAGGTTTAGATTGGATATTAGGAAAACTTTTTCACTAGGAGGGTGGTGAAGCACTGGAATGGGTTACCTAGGGAGGTGGTGGAATCTCCTTCCTTAGAGGTTTTTAAGGTCAGGCTTGACAAAGCCCTGGCTGGGATGATTTAGTTAGGAATTGGTCCTGCTTTAAGCAGGGGGTTGGACTAGATGACCTCCTGAGGTCCCTTCCAACCCTGATATTCTATGAGTCTATGAATGAATTTGTCCTATTCATGACTGTGTTGAATTTAACCCTATGGGGAAAAATTCTCATGTGACCATGGAGCCTTGAAAATGTTACAGTAGGTGTGTATTTCACGAGAGTCACAGATCTCATGTGACACTGCATGGATAAACATTTTACATGGGAAAAACAATTACCTGAGCCCATGTAACCTCCGCACTGAGGAATGAATGTACAACCCTCACCATTAATGACTATCAGAGATGGCTAGCAACTGCTCCCAGAACATCCTGGGTTTAACGTCTGTGTCTCAGTGGTCCCCTTATTCAGTCAGGTGCCAGTGGCTCCTGCACAAGGCAGCTGGGTTTATCTAGGCCAGGGGTTCTCAAACTGGGGGTTGTGACCCCTCAGCGGGTTGCAAGGTTATTACACGGGGGGGTCAGGAGCTGTCCGCCTCTGCCCCAAACCCTGCTTTGCCTCCAGCATTTATAATGGTGTTAAATATATAAAAAGGTGTTTTTAATGTATATGGGGGTCACACTCAGAGGCTAGCTATACGAAAGGGATCACCAGGACTAAAGTTTGAGAACTACAGATCTAGGCCCTCACCTGCCCCAGAGTTGCCCGCTCTCATTGTATAGTGTGCAGACTTCTCAGCTTGTGTGCTGTTCATGTATAGCAGTTCCCGAAGCTGCACACGGTTTATATATGTGCACCAAGATCAGTAGCACAGGTGCCTTGGTATTTGCAACTCTGTGTGAGATTTCTCACAAGTGAGACACAGTCACTGATTACCACCCGTCAATGGAGGAGGTTAGACAGGGTATAAGAAGAGCCGCATCAGAGGTGACCTGGCATTTGCCTCTCTCTGTGGGAGATTTCTCAGCAGTGAGACACAGTCACTGACCTGCCTCCGGCCAAGGGAGCAGGTGTGACGGGAGGCACCTCGCCCCCTGCAGAGGAAGATCTGTGGGGAGCATGGGGCGGCTTGGAGGTTGAGGGAGCCAAGGATGAATGGGGAGCATGGAGAAGACACTGGCAAACAGCGTGCTGTTGGAATCAGTGCAGCCTGGAATGGGGAAGGAAAGAGCGGACAGGGTGTCAGAATATGATGGGAGATTGAACCAACTGAGGAGCAAAGATGAATGGTTCTTTTCACTGATGAAATGCCAACAATCACAAAGAAAAATTGCCTCACAGTGATACCCCTCACCCAGGGGCAAAACCAGTTGCCAGACCCCACAGTGAGAGCTCACAGAAATATCTCCTCAGACGAGGTTAAACTCAGTGTCTGCCTGAACCTGGGAAAAGGGGGAGATCAGCCTGAACTCCCTTTCTGGGGCTGAAGGGAACCTCAGCAGCAGCTCAGCCCGTGCTGGAAAGGAGAGAGGGACAGACCCGGCAGGAGGAAGAGAGGATGTGGAAAGTAAAAGGAGCCAGTGTGAGTAACTTTGCCTCAAAACGACACAAAGCTTTAACGTATTGCAGCCAGTTAGAAACCCGGACATACCTTCCAGTCGCTACTTTTCTGTGTTGGCAATTGCTCATGTTCCCACAAGGCTGTAGTGAGGTTGCTCACGGGAAGAGGGATAGTCCGGATTGGGGAAGCTGCCAGAGACAATCTACTACTGTGCGGTCCACATTAATTTACAGTCTGAGACACCAACCCCCGCGCCCAGGAGGGTTCCGCCCAGAGGCCTCATTACGCCTCTTTGGTCTGTGCATTAGGCAGGATGTCTAGTTCCTATTTTGTCCAGTTTCAGGACTCCGCACCACTGTGATCTGATACTACACATCCCATCGTCCCACCTTCTCCTCCCTCCCTCGCCGCCACAGACTTTGCGTTCTTGGACCTCCCCCGGTGAGATTTCCAGCACTGCCTGGATACGTCTAAGCCAGAAACATGCTTTTATTTTTACTTCATTTTGGCACTTCTCATTCTCTCGAGACCCAGAGATGCAGGGGCACAGGGAGCAGACCCCTCTCTCCCGTGAAATGAAATTGTTATACTAATTGTTTTGAACCTTTTTTGCCACTCATCTCAATGGGACCAGATTTAGGCTCAGTGTTTAACTTTCGACTCCCAGCTCTTAAAATCATGGCTTTGGGTCCTGCTACAGAGAGCGCTATTCTGTCACGGTGGTGAAAGAGTCTGAAGGAAACCCCCAGTTTATGTGGCATTCAGAGACCAGGCATGAAAGGTGGGGATTTCAAAACATGTGGGCCCTAATTTTCCTCTCAGGGAAGCCAGTGTCAATCTGAAGTGACTCACTGAAGGCAGAATGTGAAAGCAGAATCTGGACAGTGTGCAGCTCATTCTTGTTGTGACCCCTCTGGTAACTCAGATACCCACTGCAGAGGCTTTGGCTGCACTAACTAAGAGCACAGTAAAGTTGATGAATTGGAAAAACCACAGAGCCCCCCAAAAAGGAAGTTACTGAGACAGATAGAAGGAGAGTGAGAGACAACAGGGAACTGGTCTTAAAAACAAATATCTGTCTAAACTATTTCCAATACATTTGCAGTTCCAATTTTACCAGGAAAATCCATTGGTTCTTCTGACAATACTAAACAGTTCAACCCTGGAACCCTTCCTGAGCCCTCAGCACTAACTTTAATGCAGAAAGAGGCAACTCACCGTAATACTGCTCAGCGGCGAGAGGGAATCTCCTCACAGCGACAGGAAGGCAGAGCCCTGAGAATCACTGTATGAATCTCACATGTCTGACACTCGCTGTGCTGGACAGTGACCTTTATGATTCCCTTGTACAGTCCCTGGGGACTCTTTTATTGGCCAGGACTCCCAGACAATTCCCAGGGCTCTGTGAGAAGCGGGAAGAGCAGAAAATAGATCCTGGAGAATTCCAGCTTGAGAACCTCCCCTGGGAGTGAAGAAATGATTTGCCAATACCAGGGACTAGATTGTCAGGGCAAACTGAGTCTTGCAGACTGTTCAGCCTAGCAATTGATGATGGCTATCTTTTCTGTGTGTAATGTACTGCCATCTTCACTATGTGTGGGAATGCTGCCACTAAATACGGGACCAAAATCCATTTTCAGTTGCTTGTAGCAGCATAGTGCTGTATACTGACCACGTAGTTGCAATATCCTGTCCATTAGCCTCTTAAAAGTCACCGGCACCCTGTGGAGGAAAAATTATGTAATCCTGGATTGATGTAAGCAGAAGGGTATGGAAAAGGCTTTCATCTCCCTGAATTCTGGCATCAAAGGTGTGACGGGTTGGTTCACAGAAACCCCCTTGGGAGCTGCCAGCTGATGTGCAAAGGCTACCTCTGGTTCTATTCTCCCCTGCCAGCTACTGGTGGTTCCAGCACTCAAAGTCTTGCTGAAGCCAGACACGCCTATCTGCTCCAGACACAGACCAGAGTCTGAACCACCTGTCCCAAAGCTGCAGGGTTTACCTGAGAACAGCTCACAGAAGCCTGCTTGCCCTTAGCACTCAGATGCCCAATTCCCAATGGGGTCTAAACCCAAATAAATCCGTTTTACCCTGTATAAGCTTTATACAGAGTAAACTCATAAATTGTTCGCCCTCTATAACACTGATAGAGAGATATGCACAGCTGTTTGCTCCCCCAGGTATTAATATATACTCTGAGTTAATTAATAAGTAGAAAGTGATTTTATTAAATACAGATAGTAGGATTTAAGTGATTTCAAGTAGTAACAGACAGAACAAAAGAAGTTACCAAGCAAAATAAAATAAAATACGCAAATCTATGTCTAATTGCACTAAATACAGATAAGATCCTCACCAGTTCCAAAATGTTCCCTTGTACAGGCTAATCTTCTTTTAGCCTGGGTCCAGCAATCACTCACACCCCCTGTAGTTACTGTCTTTGGTTCCAATTTCCTTCAAGTGCCTTGGGGGGGTGGAGAGGCTCCTTCTTTAGCCAGCTGAAGACAAAATGGAGGGGTCTCCCACAGGTTTAAATAGACTGTCCTCGTGGGTGGAGACCCCCTCCTCTCCCTCTGTAGAATCCAGTCACAGCATGGAGATTCGGAATCACATGGGCAGGTCACATGCCCATGCATGACTCAGGACTGCAGGTAGCAGCCATTACCCACATGCTGCCTTCAACGTCCTCAGGTAGACTTCTAATGTGGATTGGAATCTTCCAAGCTCTTTTGTCTGTTAAGTGCCCCCTGACTGAACACCTAATTTGCACATTCCTTTCCCAAGAAGTCATCAAATGTTCTAACTGAGGCACCTTAGAAATCAAGCAATCATACAGCCAATGATCATAACTTTGAACACACAAATGGTGCCTGCATACAACTAGGGTGAACATAACCATCAGATCACAACCTTTACATAGATGTGTTACATGGCCTATGTAGCAAAACCCTATTCCAGTTATATTATACATACATTTATGAGCCCCTTTATGGGGTACACTGTCACAAAAGGTATTTGCCAGTATCCTTTTGTGAGGTCTAAAGTGGATAAATATCTTGCAGCTCAAACTGTTCTAATAGTTCATCTATTCTCTGTATCGGGTCAGCATAAAATTTCAACACTGTGTGGATCTTTCAGAAATTGATGCAGAAATGGGTTGTATTATCCTGCCTCAGAACTCGTACCATGGGACTTCTCCACTCACTGTGTGATACCTTCACCCCTCCCATAGCAAAAATGACCTGCAGTTCATCTCACATGGTATACCACAATTTATGAGGGGAGAGCCACAGAGTTTCCCATGCCTGATGCCCTGGGATCATTTCAGTATGGTGGTATTTTAGGTAGATGTGACCTGCTGGGTTGAGAACACAGTGGGAAAGAATCAAACAACTGCTCCATCAGGATCTTTTCTTCGAGCTACAGTCCCTCCCCCATGCTTGTGTCATAGGAGCCTGTGGGCCTAATTTGAGCTCCACAGGGTATAAGTGTGATGGGTTGTCACCACTGGGGTGCAGTCTGGGAGCTGTGGGAACTGCTGTGCCCCTTCTTACCACCCAGCTGGACTGGTCCTTTTTCAAAATGCTTCGCTGGTGATTCAGCCTCTCCAGGCCCTGTTATCACCCAACACAACCGCCTATGGCACCACACACCCAAACAGAGCTACCCGAGGGATTACTTAACCAACCAAGTACAAACGGCAGACATCAGGTCAGTGGGCCTGCAATGACCACAGCCCTGGACAGCATCCAGAATGCATTCACCTGGGGACTGGATATCCTGGCCTGAGACACAATATTATTCAGGAACTAGGGGCAAACCAACTGATCATTCATGCACAAGGTTAAGATTTTGTCACAGTTATTTTTAGTAAAAGTCACAGACAGGTCGTGGGCAATAAAAAAAATAATCACAGAATCCGATGACCTGTCTTTAATTTTTACCAAAAAAAAAAAAAGGGGGGGGGAATGGGAACAGACAGGGTGATGATTAAAGTCTGATCAGGAGGATGAGAGCCCAAGCCCTGCTTTGGGTGGGTCGAGAACCTGCTGCTTCTGCGGCTGATGGTGCTCAGTGCTCTGAAGCCCATGACACAGCCCCAGCATCACGGAGCTACGGAGGCCCCCGCCACCCATGGTAGCTCAGAGCTCTGGGTCCTTCCGCGGTAGCTCAGAGCTCTGGGTTCCCCATCACCTCTGCTGACTGACAGCTGCTGGGTCCTTGGCCACCCATGGCACCTAAGAGCTCAGACTTCTGATACGGTCTCCCACAGTATTCTTGCCAGCAAGTTAAAAAAGTATGGATTAGATGAATGGACTGTAAGGTGGATAGAAAGCTGGCTAGATCGTTGGGCTCAACGGGTAGTGATCAACGGCTCGATGTCTAGTTGGCAGCCGGTATCAAGCAGAGTGCCCCAGGGGTTGGTCCTGGGGCCGGTTTTGTTCAACATCTTTATCAATGATCTGGATGATGGGATGGATTGCACCCTCAGCATGTTTGCAGATAACACTAAGCTGTGGGGAGAGGTAGATATGTGGGAGGGAAGGGATGAGGTCCAGAGTGGCCTAGACAAATTGGAGGATTAGGCCAAAATAAATCTGATGAGGTTCAACAAGGACAAGTGCAGAGTCCTGCCCTTAGGAAGGAAGAATCCCATGCACCGCTACAGGCTGGGGACCAACCAGATAAGCAGCAGTTCTGCAGAAAAGGACCTGGGGATTACAGTGGACGAGATGCTGGATACGAGTCAGCAGTGTGCCCTCGTTGCCAACAAGGCCAAGAGCATATTGGCCTGCATTAGTAAGAGCATTGCCAGCAGATTGGGGGATGTGATTACTCCCCTCTATTCAGCACTGGTGAGGCCACACCTGGAGTATTGCATCCAGTTTTGGTCCCCTGACTACAGAAGGGATGTGGATAAATTGGAGAGAGTCCATCGGAGGGCAACAAAAATGATTAGGGGGCTGGGGCACATAACTTACAAGGAGAAGCTGAGGAAACTGAAGTTATTTAGTCTGTAGAAGAGAAGAGTGAGGGTGATTTGATAGCAGCCTTCAACTATCTGAAGGGAGATTCCAAAGAGGATGGAGCTCGGCTGTTCTCAGTGGTGGCAGATGACAGAACAAGGAGCAATGGTTTCAAGTTGCAGTGGGAGAGGTCTTGGTTGGATACTAGGAAAAACTATTTCACTAGGAGGGTGGTGAAGCACTGGAATGGGTTACCTAGGGAGGCAGCGGAATCTCCATCCTTAGAGATTTTTAAGGCCCGGCTTGACAAAGCCTTGGCTGGGATGATTTAGTTGGGGTTGGTCCTGCTTTGGGCAGGGGATTGGACTAGATGACCTCCTGAGGTCTCTTCCAACCCTAATATTTTATGATTCTACTCTAAAAACGAAAATGTCTTGTAATATTCCCATGTAAATGGGACAAACAAAGACACAACTTTGCTTATTCTAGTGTCCCTATTTCACATTCTCTCCTTCTTTGGATTTTGTGCCACTTAATCACCTATGGCATTTGCATGCCTCTGGTCTTTGGTTGATGTCTGGCTCCAATACCTGGCTCAGCTGTGGGACTCCTCCTGATGCGGTGTCTGCTGATTCTGGAGCAACTCAGCTACAGGTGCTGGAACATGAGGGGCCAGGGCCCACTGTTAAATGTTGTTCGGTTTTTCACTTGCGCATGGCAGGCAGTAAAGGCCTTGAAGGGCAGGGTTGTGGTGGAGGAGAAGAAGGACTCAGAAAGCGGCACGTGGGGACTACGGGGGAGGCAGGTGGAGGAGAGGAGGGAGTCGGGACTCAGCGAATGCCGTGGCATCCAGAGGGCATACGGGTTGGTGGGTTGGAGGATGGTGAGTGGTGGGCTGTGGAGGCCTCTCGGGGGAGGAGAGGAAGGATTCAGCGAGAAGCAGCGGGGGCCTTGGTGGCAGGCAGAGCAGGGAAAGGAAGAGGTTGAGCATGGGTGGGGCCACGGGGGAGAAGTGGAAGTTGTCATCTGGGGCAAAGCGCAGGTGGGGCCACCACAGCCCAGGCGTCTGCGCTCTCAAAGGTGGCAGGGCAGTGGCTGCACCAAAGGAGAGGTTTAGCTTCTCCTGGCCTATTATACCCACTGGCTATGTAAGGTGGCCCTCCCTGGGCCACTTCCTACCACCTCCCTGCGAATGTCCCAAGGTCTCCCTCCGGGGTAAGGCACCGGGCAGGTTGTCTGCTCACCCCAAGGCATCTTCTGATGGCTGAAAGTAGCGAGGACATTCTGCTTTCCTCTTGGGCAGCAGCTGCCTCTTCCTGTGGTATGGCCCGACCTCCAGGGGCCAGCTCAGTCCAAGGTCTCTCCCCTGATGGGGTAGTCCAAACAGCAAATAAAGGAGATTAGTCAAGTCCAGAATTCACATGAGAGATGAATGCTTCCCTCTCAGGCTGTCCCTGCAGCAGGCCCGCCCTTCCCTCACGGAGGGACCTTTGGGCAGTTGTTCCAGGGAAGATTCTGCCTTTCCTGAGCTCATCTCCCCTGGAGCTACTGGTAGCAGGTCTGCTCTCCTCCCTGGTCTGCCACAAAATGAGCTGCTCCCCTGCCTTTTTGCCTTTCTCAAGCACTTCTCTTCAGACTTGATTTTTATGCCCCATTTTCCTGATCATTTACTTGCTGAATATTTGGCATCTTTGAACTCAATTTGAAATGTAGCTACAAGTTCAGTGGCTTTGGGAAGTAATTCTGCTGCTTTGTACAGGTCTGTGTCTTTGCATTGCAGCAGATGTGAAACAGCATTTACCGTGTCCAGAATCTTTCTTTGGAGCAAAATGAGAAAAACAAAACTAAAATTTTCCATTGATTTCTTTAATGCTGAAAGCTTGTAAACTTCAAAGGCAATTTTGCTTAGGAGAATTGTTTCTGTGGGTGCCTTCATTGTGTCTAAATAATGAATCTGAGAGGAAGGGGTGATTCAGACTATTTGTTGATCAATTGTGTAGTCAATGCTTAACCAAGCTTTCATTTGTTATGAAATATGTTCAAGAGGCCAAATAAACAAGGTCAGGTTTACTGCTCCAACCCCATAATAAAATAGTACAGAAACAAGATTTTATACAATAACAGTCTCTGTGAAACCCTCTTGTGCAGTGATGTTACATTCTCTTTATGTAGAAAGTAGGTCCCCAAAGTTACACACATTTCAGCTTTTATCATTTATATGAGAATTTCACAAGTTAAACATCCCTTTACACGTCACTAAAATCCAACCCATCAGTTTGTCTCAGTTCCCTAAAGTAAGTGGGGAGCTGTAGCCCATAAGGCCAGTTTGCTAGCTGGGTATATTGCATAATGTTGGTTTTTTTGTCATTGATTTGATTGATTATATTATTTTCTTGGGTTTTGTTTATGCTGAATTCCACTACAGGTCTGTTGCATCTTAGGCGCATTTAACATGTTCGATTTCAGGTTTACGCGGTCAGCAAAAACAAGAAAAAAAAACAAAAACAAGAGAAAAATAACAATGTAAATACTGTTTCTGTAGTGCGGGTGATTCTGCCCACCATTACACTCAATGTAATTTTGACTACACGCGGTTTTCGCTTTACGCGCTGACCGCGGAACGTAACCCCAGCGTAAGATGAGACAGACCTGTATATGTTATTCATAATACTTATTCATAATAGTTGGCTGTAATGCAAGGAGCCTACAGGCCTGTATCCTGTATGATTAGCTAGAGTATGTTAGTATAAGTGTTTATAACCTTTGGCATAGATAAATGACCTACCGGTTACCCCTCTCGACTTTGGGGAATTGAATAGAAAAGTGAACAAAAAACTGAATATGTTTTCCATAGGTCTGTGTGACAAGGTTGGGACTCACCACCGGCGCCTCCTGCTGGTTGTCTCTGGGAATTAGCTCAGTCCAGTGGAGCGCCCCTGGTGGTGTCCCACCCGTCGTTTCGCCCTTGGTTGGCGTCTGAGCCCGCATCGCTCACCAGCTCGCGGCGTCTTTTTCGAGCCACTGCCCCCCGGCAGTGCCCCTTAGTCCATCCACACCCCCTTCTGGGGGTGTGTGTCTCAATCCGCTGTCTCTCTGCGCCCCGGCCAATGTGGGCAACTTCACCCCCAAAGTCACACCCCTCTTGGCAGGGGGTTGGTGCAGCCCAAGACGGCCCCTCCCGTAGGCTGGATGTAAGGCACGGGGGAAGGGGGGGACCCAGGCCTGCCCACTACTCTGGGTCCGAACCCAGGAACCCTCTAGTGGCAGCCGTCCTGCCCTCCTTCTCTCCCTCCGTCTGTCCAGGTCCCTGTGCTGCTTCCCCTTCAGCCCCTCGCACTGGCTAGGCCCTTCCCCTCAGGGCCTGCAGCCTGACAGACACCAGGCTGGAGTTCCCTTCTGCTCCCCCAGGCCTGCCCAGCACTGCACTGTCCCAGGTGCTAGTCTCCCAGCTCTGGAGACAGACCTTCCCCTGTCCAAGGCCTGGGACAGACTACCTGCTCCCTCACTGAGCAGCCTTTTTATAGGGCTGAGCCTGGCCCTGATTGGCTGCCTCCAATTTGGGCTCTGATTGGCTCTCAATAAGCCCTTCTCTTATTCGCTGTCCGTCTGCACAGGCCCACTGGCCTGCTGCAGCCTAAATTCTCTGGGAGTGGGGCAACCTGATATTTTATGATTCTATAATTCTATGATGGGGCAAAAACATTGTCGCAGGTGGTTTTGAGTGCATGTCGTCAGTCTCCCCTCCCTCCCTTCTTGAAAGCAACAGCAAGCAATCATTTCATGCCTTTTTTCCTGGGTTACCCAGGCAGACGCCATAGCACGGCAAGCATGGAGCCCGCTCAGCTCAGTGCTGCTGTTGTGAGCATTGTAAACACCTCGCACATTATCCTGCAGTATGTGCAGAGCCTGTCTAGGAGCCCCCTAGATCGAGGGCAATTGTGAGGAGGACATGGACACAGATGTTCCTGAAAGCATGTTATGTGGTAGTTGGGACATCATGACAGCATTGGGGCAGGTTGATATAGTGGAACGCCAATCTGGGCCAGGCAAACAAGCACAGACTGGTGGAACCACATAGTGTTGCAGGGATGGGATGATTCCCAGTGGCTGTGAAACTTTCGCATGAGTAAGGCAACTTTCATGGAACTTTGTGAGTTGCTTTCCCCCACCCTGAAGCACAGGAGTACCAAGATGAGACCTGCCCTGACAGTTGAGAAGCGAGTGGCGATAGCCCTGTGGAATCCTGCAACGCCTGACTGCTACTGGTCAGTCGGGAATCTATTCAGAGTGGGCAAATCTACCGTGGGGGCTGCTGTGACCCATGTAGCCAAGCCAATCAGTGACCTTCTGCTAACAAGGCTAGTGACTCTGAATCATAGAATCATCGAATCATAGAATATCAGGGTTGGAAGGGACCTCAGGAGGTCATCTAGTCCAACCCCCTGCTCAAAGCAGGACCTAATCCCAACTAAATCATCCCAGCCAGGGCTTTGTCAAGCCTGACCTTAAAAACCTCTAAGGAAGGAGATTCCACCACCTCCCTAGGTAACCCATTCCAGTGCTTCACCACCCTCCTAGTGAAAAAGTTTTTCCTAATATCCAATCTAAACCTCCCCCACTGCAACTTGAGACCATTACTCCTTGTTCTGTCATCTGGTACCACTGTGAACAGTCTAGATCCATCCTCTTTGGAACCCCCTTTCAGGTAGTTGAAAGCAGCTATCAAATCCCCCCTCATTCTTCTCTTCTGCAGACTAAACAATCCCAGTTCCCTCAGCCTCTCCTCATAACTCATGTGCTCCAGCCCCCTAATCATTTTTGTTGCCCTCCGCTGGACTCTTTCCAATTTTTCCACATCCTTCTTGTAGTGTGGGGCCCAAAACTGGACACAGTACTCCAGGTGAGGCCTCACCAATGTCGAATAGAGGGGAACGATCACGTCCCTCGATCTGCTGGCAATGCCCCTACTTATACAGCCCAAAATGCCGTTAGCCTTCTTGGCAACAAGGGCACACTGTTGACTCATATCCAGCTTCTCGTCCACCGTAACCCCTAGGTCCTTTTCTGCAGAACTGCTGCCTAGCCACTCGGTCCCTAGTCTGTAACAGTGCATGGGATTCTTCCGTCCTAAGTGCAGGACTCTGCACTTGTCCTTGTTGAACCTCATCAGGTTTCTTTTGGCCCAATCCTCTAATTTGTCTAGGTCCCTCTGTATCCTATCCCTACCCTCCAGCGTATCTACCACTCCTCCCAGTTTAGTGTCATCTGCAAATTTGCTGAGAGTGCAGTCCACGCCATCCTCCAGATCATTAATGAAGATATTGAACAAAACCGGCCCCAGGACCGACC
>QXTE01000209.1:349949-446389 GCA_003942145.1 Platysternon megacephalum | reverse complement strand
CAGCCAGGGCTTTGTCAAGCCTGACCTTAAAAACCTCTAAGGAAGGAGATTCCACCACCTCCCTAGGTAACCCATTCCAGTGCTTCACCACCCTCCTAGTGAAAAAGTTTTTCCTAATATCCAATCTAAACCTCCCCCACTGCAACTTGAGACCATTACTCCTTGTTCTGTCATCTGGTACCACTGAGAACAGTCTAGATCCATCCTCTTTGGAACCCCCTTTCAGGTAGTTGAAAGCAGCTATCAAATCCCCCCTCATTCTTCTCTTCTGCAGACTAAACAATCCCAGTTCCCTCAGCCTCTCCTCATAACTCATGTGCTCCAGCCCCCTAATCATTTTTGTTGCCCTCCGCTGGACTCTTTCCAATTTTTCCACATCCTTCTTGTAGTGTGGGGCCCAAAACTGGACACAGTACTCCAGGTGAGGCCTCACCAATGTCGAATAGAGGGGAACGATCACGTCCCTCGATCTGCTGGCAATGCCCCTACTTATACAGCCCAAAATGCCGTTAGCCTTCTTGGCAACAAGGGCACACTGTCGACTCATATCCAGCTTCTCATCCACCGTAACCCCTAGGTCCTTTTCTGCAGAACTGCTGCCTAGCCACTCGGTCCCTAGTCTGTAACAGTGAATGGGATTCTTCCGTCCTAAGTACAGGACTCTGCACTTGTCCTTGTTGAACCTCATCAGGTTTCTTTTGGCTCAATCCTCTAATTTGTCTAGGTCCCTCTGTATCCTGTCCCTACCCTCCAGCGTATCTACCACTCCTCCCAGTTTAGTGTCATCTGCAAACTTGCTGAGAGTGAAGTCCATGCCATCCTCCAGATCATTAATGACTCTGGGAAATGTGCTGGTCATAGTGGATGGCTTTGTGCAATGGAGTTCCCTAACTGTGGTGGGGCGATAGACGGAACGCATATCCCTATCTTGGCACCGGAACACCTTGCCAACCAGTACGTAAACTGCAAGGGGTACTTCTCAATGGTGCTGCAAGTACTGGGGGATCACAAGGGATGTTTCACCGACATCAAAGTGGGATGATCCAGAAAGGTGCATAATGCTCACATCTTTAGGAACTCTGGGCTGTTCGAAAAGCTGCAAGAATGGACTTTCTTCCCAGACCAGAAAATTACCATTGGGGATGTTGAAATGCTAATAGGTATCCTTGGGGACCCAGCCTACCCCTTGCTCCCATGAAGCCATACACAGGCAGCCTGGACAGTAGTAAGGAGCAGTTCAACTATAGGCTGAGCAAGTGCAGAATGGTGGTAGAACGTGCCTTTGGATGTTTGAAAGCCCACTGGCGGTGTTTGCTGACTAGGTTAGACCTCAGCACAACCAATATTCCCATTGTTATTGCTGTTTGCTCTGTGCTCCATAATATCTGTGAGAGTAATGGGGGGACGCTTATGGCGGGGTGGGAGGTTGAGGCAAATCGCATGGTGGCCAATTTTGAACAGCCAGACACCAGGGTGATTAGAAGAGCACAGCTAGGCACGCTGCACATCAGAGAGGCTTTGGAAAACAGTTTCATGACTGGCCAGGCTACGGTGTGACAGTTGTGTGTGTTTCTCCTTGATGCAAAACCACTCTCTTTGTTGAATGTACTTCCCTGTAAGCCAATCCTCTTCCCTCCCTTCGACCACAGCTGGCAAAGGAAATAATGTCCCTATTGTTTTGAATCCATTCATTGTTTATTTATTAAAAAAAAAAGCAAGATCACTGACAAGGTAGCCTGACTGCGGTGGGGGAGGAGGAAAGGACGAGGCCACATTGCTTATTGTAGCCATGCTACAAATCAAAGCTGTTTGAATGACAGCCTTCTGTTGCTTGGGCCATCCCCTGGAATTGAGTGGCTGGGTGCCTGGAGCCTCCCTCCTGCGCGTTCTTGGGTGTCTGGGTGAGGAGGATATGGAACTTGGGGAGGAGGGCAGGCGGTTATACCGTGGATGCAGTGGTGGTCTGTGCTCTTGTTGCCTTTCCTGCAGCTCCACCATACACCTGATCATGTCCGTTTGCTCCCCCATTAGCCTCAGCATCTCCTCCTGTGTGTTCTGATCACGCTCACAGTATGCTTTCCTGGCCTCTGCCCCCAAATGCCTCCATGCATTCAGCTGTGCCTTATGTGCAGGAGGACTGCATGAGCACGGAAAACATGTCATTGTGAGTGCATTTTTTTGCCTTCTAATCTACAATGACCTCAGGGATGGAGTTGATATGGGGAGCATAGAAATATTTGCACCTGCAGGAGGGATAAAAAGGGAGAGTAAAATTTAAGAAGATACATTTCTGAGAACAAAAGGAAGACTTTCATAGAATCATAGAACTTAAGATCAGAAGGGACCATTATGATCATCTAGTCTGACCTCCTGCATGATGCAGGCCACAAGAGTTGACCCACCCACTCCTGAAATAACTCTCACCCTTGACTCAGCTGTTGAAGTCCCCAAATCATGATCTGACGACTTCAAGCAGCAGATAATCCTCTAGCAAGCGACCCCTGCCCCAGCAAGCGACCCACAGTGAATCAAGCAATTCGCAGCCTACAACACATGTGCTTTAGGTACAAGGTCGCATTTTGCCTTTTATATTGAGCACCTGCTGGTATGGTGACACATCACACATGTCTGGGCAACAGAATTCGGTTTGCAGGCAGCCATGGTAAGCCAAAGGGTACATGGGGTTGGCTTCTTCCACCTTCATAACATGTGGGAATGGTTTCAAACTGCAACACCCTCCTTTCCCATAGAAAGCAATGCTGGTTGGGTTTGCCATTTAAAAGGAGGGGCTGTGGTTTTGGGGTGGATGTGCAACACATCCCTCTCCCCACCATGTGGCTATTCTCCGGGATGATCCCTTTTAGCCAAGTGCAAACAGCCCAGCATGAACGGGGTCCTTTTACTGTTCCCTTACAAAAATTCCCCTATTTCAACCAGGTGAGCATGACTGATATCACTCTCCTGAGGCTGACACAGAAAGATAAAGACCGAATGTTGCATGAATGCGACCAAAACCCAGGACCATTCGCTGCCATGCTTTGTGCTGCAATGATTCCAGACTACTTGCTACTGGCTTGGCGTGGTAAAATGTCCTACCGTGGAGGACGAAATAAGGCAGTCCTGCCCAGAAACCTTCTGCAAAGGCTTTCAGAATACCTCCAGGAGAGCTTCATGGAGATGTCCCTGGAGGATTCCCACTCCATCGCCAGACACGTTAACAGACTTTTCCAGTAGCTGTACTGGCCGCGAATGCATCCCAATTCTTCAGGGCAAATCAAACATTAAACACAATTGCTTTTAACCCCTGTAGTGTAGTTACAAATGTGCACTCACCAGACAGGCCTTCTCCGGCTGCAGGGTCCGGGAACCCGCCTTGGGAGGGTATTGGCTCCAGGGTGATGAAAAGGTTCTGGCTGCCAGGGAAAATGGATTCTCCGCTTCCCTGCTGCGCATTATCCTCCTCCTCCTCTTCCTCATCCACTGTGTGTCCCTGGTGTAGCCTCTCTCCACCATGCCCCATGAGATTTTGGCATATATATCAGCATTTCTTCTGCTGGATCAGAGTTCTGCTTGCACAGATTCTTCTTCCCATACAGCAATCAGATCCAGTGTCTCCTGTTCGCTCCATGCTGGAGCTCGTTTGCAATTCTGGGACTGCATGGTCACCTGTGCTGCTGAGCTCACCACAATGACCAAACAAGAAATGAAATTCAAAAGTTCCCGGGGTTTTTCCTCTGTACCTGGCTAGTGCATCGGAGTCGAAAGTGCTGTCCAGAGTGGTCACATTGGAGCACTCTGAGATAGCGCCCAGAGGCCAATACCATCGAATTGCACAATGCTGCATCTTAACTATCCCAAATTCGACCCAAGAAGGTCAATTTTAGTGCTACTCCCCTCGTCGGGGAGGAGTACAGCAGTCTATTTTAAGAGTCCTTTAGGTCAACTGAATGGGGTTGGTTGTGTAGCCGCATTGCTTATAACATCAACTTAATGCAGCTAAATTCAACCTAATATCATAGTATAGACCAGCCCACAGCTTAGCTGCTCAACTCTCAAATCTAATCCCTACCAACTTGGGAAGCCTAGACCATCGAATTCATCAGGCATGCCAGAGACGAGGCTGGTCCTCTGTCTCCCACTACCAGGTCTTCAAGGAAAGGTGTGATTATGCTAGTTTAAGTAGTCTTTTAGACTAGAGATGTTAACACCAGGGGTTATAGAATGTTATTACCTCTTTGTCACTCTGTGTTTTATATCATTTATTATTCTTTCATTCATTTTAATAAAGATGTTAACAATTGGATATTGTCCTCAGTATAAGCATCCTTGCCACACAACCCGAGGGTCCTCTCACAACGTTGAAATCTCTGTGTTCTCTAACCCTGTAGCCTGAATTGGGACAAGAACCTAAATATCTTCTGGTCAGATCATTGACAGCTGTAATAAACTAGCCCATAAATTCAGGTTAATATAACTATTATGGGGAACTTTCCTGGCTTCTGCATTACCCATTGGGAATTGACTAACGAAAGGGTTTGAGTTCCCACTCACACTCCCTTTACCCACAGGACACCCTGGCCTCAAGGACTCCCCTTCCATTCTCCTGTGTGGCAGAGTCCTCATAATGGTGACAAGACTGGGCCCAGGATTCCTGGGAGGCTGAACCCCCAGTCTCATCATGGTCACTTAGGACAGGGGCTAGGGTGTTCCCACTCCGGGGTACTCTCTTCACACCGGACGCTTCACTGACCCAGTCAGCAGTGCATTAAGTTCAAAGCAAATATAATTTATTAAACAGCAATTGTAAGAAAAATAAGGAAAAAATGGGAATGGTTCAAGGAAACAAGGGACCCCGCTCTGTGGGCATGGGGACATCACAAACAGCTGTCTCTGGGAGGTAAGGAAAGTTCACGGTCTGTTCCTCACACGTCCCAGGCCTCCTGCCCAGACACTGGCTGCTCTGTGGTGGTACTGCAGGTAAGGCACCTGCTCTGGCAGTGGCCACACACCCTCAAACTCTAGGTGGCAGGACCCTTCTCCCCAGCATCTGCCCTCCCATCAGATTCATGTCCCCTCCTTCCGAGTCCAGCCTACAAGGCCCTCTTGTTTGATGATGTGCTGATCCTTGTGCCCATGGCCCCTCCTTGCTCTCCCCAGTAGCTTATTGTGCTCAGCTGCTATTTTACTTGTGCCACAACCAGCATCCACTATCCTGGCTCTGACCCCCCAGCTCCCTGCTGTAGCTCAGCCCTGGCTCCCTGCTGGTGCAGCTGGTCTGTGCCGACCCAGCTCCCTGTTCTGGGTCTGTTCCAGCTGCAGCTCCCCAGCTCTGCCTCAGCACTGCTGCTCTGCCTCCGGCCCAGCTTTGGCTCTTCTGGCTCAGTGCTGCTTCTCTGGCTCCGGCCCAGCTCTGCTTTCTAGGCTGCTTCTCTGGCCCTTGTGTTTCTGGCTGCTGCTGCTCTGCCTCCAGCTCAGCTTGAGGTGCTGCTCAGGTTTGCCAGAATTCTACGGCATTAAGAGACCCAAATCACTTAAAAACAAACCTAAAAGTAGCCCAATCTATTTCCTGAAACAAAGTTGTTGTTTTTATTAACACATTGGTCTATCCATCAAGTAACAAATGAAAGCTTTTGTTAGACACCTAGTACAGATTTGATTTTTTTTAAAAGCTACAAGCTCAGGTAGGAGTTTGTCCACATTAGCAACAGAGCTATGAGATGACAATCAAATTCAAAATCAAAACCCCAATACCGGTACTTGTATCCCAATTGAGGGTTGGCAGGTGTTTCACACAAAAAACAGCAAATGATGGTGTTAAAAGGAGCCCCAAACGTATGTAGTGTAAAAACCACAATAACATGACAATATTATTTATTTCTAATTGCATTCAATGATGGTAGCCAATGTCCATATTTTGTTGTAAGTTTGTTACTGTTAGTCTCTAAAAGGCAACATTTCATCCTTGCTGTCTTCCTTAGAAATAGATGCTGGTCATACATATCAGCACTGATCAGTGCAATCATTTCTCTCATTGGTGCAAACTCTTCACAAAAGATTTGGTATCATTGTATATATGCCCTAACATGAAGAATGTTTTCTCACAGTTCCTCTTGCATCTTATTGCACAGGGTTTTTTTTATCCAGTTCATCTGAAAAAACACTTTCAAATGCAGTGTTGCTAAAAGGTAGCAACAGGAGTGAAAGAGCAAATGAGCCAAGTTCACTAAAATCTTTGTCCCCAGTGACATCCATGTGTTCAATTCCTTCAACCCAAAACTGCTCTACTTGGTTGTTCTGAGTACGAGGCCGGTGAACCAAAGGCAAACCTCTCTACTGCTGCTCCAATTCTCCAAGGTCTCCACAAAACAATGGCAAAAATGAGATGTCAGCAGGTCTAGATTGTTGAGGGATTCGTACATTTGGTGGCAATCTCTGTTTCATCTGTTTCACAAACTCTAAGATTAAATCTCCACACCTACTTTTGACATCTTGGACAACTGGAATGATTAGTGTATATTTTGAAAGTTCCAGCTGAAGCAACTCCAAAATCAACTGTGAAAAGTGGTAAGTTATTTGATTCCAACTTGATGTCGTAGTTTAACACAGCAGTCTGTTACCCGGGGTTCTTTCAGAACCCCCAGGAGGGGCAACCTAACTATTTCACTCCAGGCGGTATCAGGAAGAAAAAAATGGGAACACAGAAATTCTGTCTGATGAAGGATTAGATGCAAGGAACCATGCTTTTGTCTAACACCTCAGTTTATTAGATTGAAGCACACACAGACATAAGCAATAGGTTTAGAACATCCCAGATATTTGCCTAACATCTGGAATGGTATTGAGTAATGAACAGCAGGTGGGCAGTTTCTCACCTGTCGCGGTGACAGGGTGTCAGGAAAAACTTTTCACAAGATGGCTTCAAAGACCTGCTCCAAGGTACACTGTCTTAGATAATCTTTTATAACCTCTACAAAACACATAGGTAATAATGAACCCAACTGGATCATCACTTCTTGTAACTTTGAATAAATTTCTACTATCACAGGCATCTAGACTCATGGTTTTCATCCACTTATCTTCTTTCATTCTCAGTTATTTACTTGTCTGTCCACAACTCCCATTCTGATTAGGAGAAACTGCCAGCGAGATTTTTACCTTGCATTTAAAAGCCTGCTTTCCAATTAACCCAAAAATATGTGATGTTGGACTAGGGGGGTTGGACTATATGACCTCCTCTTCCAACCCTAATCTTCTATGATTCTATGATTCTATGTTCTCTTTTATTAATTCATAGTGGCTGAGTGCACTTCATATGTTTGCAATTGGTTTGATCACATTCTGGGGTACACAGCCCTCAATACCAGGGTAACACATTCCAGTTCTCAAAAACATACAGTTACACAACTCTCACCAATAAGTTCTAGTAGAATGGCCTCAATTCCTGCAGCAGCTTTCCTGTATTAGCACTTTCTAACGGAAACATTTGTTTTATACTCCAGGCTTCCTGAAGGATTGGATGTGGAAAAATCAGATAAATTTTATTCACCGGATCACTGTAAATATGATAAATAAGTTCAGCATTGTAGTTGCTTTCTTTGTCTTTGGCTTTCAGAAAGCGTAGCTTTAGTTCGTCTAACACAGGGACTAATGGAAAGCCACCTTACATCAGAAAGCTGCAGTATATTCTAGTAGTCTAGGAGTTATGGAAAAGCTGAGTGACAGGCTGTGTGGGGTTGGGGGCTGATGGGTGACAATGAAAGGTGATGGTGAGAGAGGGGGAACTCAGCAAGGGAGAGAGCAGTGCTTGGAGATGGAGTGATAAGAGTTTAGGTGTGAGGAACTTCTCAGACTGTGAACTTCCACAATGCTGAGCTCAGCCAAACTGTGACAGAGCACCCTTGATTAATGAGGAGATGTACTTTCTCCCTCTTGTCACACAGGTTTAAAATCAGTGGCCCCAGACGATCACATTCTGCAGATGTATTTACCCACTTTGTCACGAAGTTCTTTGGTATAAACCCCATAAACGATTGGGTTGAGCATGGGGGGAGTGACAAAATAGAGGTTGGCCATGATGATGTGAACGTGGGGAGCGATGCCCTGACTGAACCGGTGTGTCAGAATGGAGAAGAGGCCGGGAGGATAAGACATCAGTATCACAAAGATGTGGGCTGTGCAGGTGCTGAAGGCTTTCTGGTGGGCTGTCTTGGAGGAGATTCTGAGGAGGGCCCTGATGATCAGACCATAGGACATGGCAATGAGCGTCAGGTCTGACCCAATGACTACAAATGCCAACACCAAGCCATACATCCTGTTTATTGTGATGTCCCCACACGACATCTTTGCCACAGCCATGTGGTCGCAGTACGTGTGGGGGATAATGTGGTTGGCACAGAATGGCTGCCTGCTCAGGAGCAGAGGCGGAGGCAGCATGAAGAGAACAGCTCTTACCAAACCCACTAGCCCTAGCTTAGCTATTCGTGCATTGGTGAGGATGGTGGCATATCTCAGAGGGTTACATATTGCAACGTAGCGATCAAAGGCCATTGTGACAAGGATACCTGAGTGCATAATAGAAATCGCTTGAAAAAAGAACATTTGGGTGAGACAGCCATCCACTATAATATCTTTCATATTGAACCAAAATATCAACAGTGTCTTTGGCATGACACAGGTAGACATGCTGATGTCTGTGAGTGCCAGCATGCAGAGCAGCAGGTACATTGGCTTGTGCAGGGTCTTTTCATTCCCTACAACAAACAGAACCATGAAATTTCCGAACAGGCCAATAATGTAGAACGTAGAGAAAGGGATGGAAATCCAGACGTGAGCGGCTTCCAGGTCAGGAATGCCCATTAGGATAAATGTTGAAGGGCCAGAGGGGGTGAGGTTCAAAGCTGCCATGAGGTGGTCGATGCATCCATCAGACTCAGAAATTCTCAAGGTGCCTGTGAAAAGAGAGAAACACAGCAGGGGTGGGTGGGGTTTACACACTTTATAACAAATAGTACGGTAATTATTTTATACTTATTAACAATCAAGAAAGGGGGTTGAGCAGTGAGGTGGTAACATTTACACATGGCACCAGATTATGTAGGTCATAGTCAAGTCCAGAGAAGTCCTCAGAGGGAGCTAACCAAGCCAGGTGAATGGGCAGCATGATGGAAGATGAACTTAGATGTCAATAACTTCAATGTGTATGCCCATTGGAGGAAAAGCTTGCACTCCAGAAATACATAACAAGGTTCAAATTAACTTATGAACTCAGGACAGGGACCTTGGCATCATGTTACACAGGTCCGGGAAACCCTGCACACAGTGCAAGCATGGACAGAAACTAAGCAAAACATTGGGTTCCAGGAGGAATGGGATGAGGGAATGATACAGAAAATACAGTGCCATGAGATCATTCAGTCAATGTTTCACACTCCTCTGGACTCCTCCATGTAGTAGTGGGCACCCTTCCCACACAGGATATTGCAGAACTACAGGGGTTCAGGCAAGTTCAATGAGAATGATCCAGGTGAAACTCTCACACAGAGAGAGGTTTAAAAGACTTGGATTGTTACCTTTCAAAGGAAATGAATTAGAGGAGACATGAGAAAAGTCTATAAAATACTGACTGGTAGAGAGTAGATGGAAAATGTATTCTCTTAGTCTCATAACACAAGATGAAGAAGACATTGAATTAAACTGAAATGCGGCAAATTCAAAACAGATAAAAAATAATGCTTTCTTCAGTCAATACCTAATTAGACTGAGGAACTCATTGTCACAAGAGGTTGTTGAGTCCATGACCTAAGCAAAGATCAGGAATGTTTTGGGCATCTACATGGAAGGTAAGACTATCCATTTAAAATAGTTACAGCTAAATAAAGATTTTGGTTTGCCTATACACCCACGTGTTTCAGGGCACAAGCCAATCTCTAGGTGTTAGGCATTAGGGTGACACCCTCAGGATGGTTAGGTCATTCCACCATTTCACCTACTGGTGGGTTTCTTACACTTTCTTCTGCAGCACCTGGGCTGTCACTGTCACCGAGAGTGGACTAGATGTACCGTAGGTTTGATCCACGATGCAATTGCTATGTTGGAAAGGAGCCAAGTTTCCCCAATGGAAACAGACATTATCATGCTGAGTTATGATTTTGTGCTCAACAGAATGGGCATGAAGGGCACAACGGTCTTGTTATTTAGGGCTATAGTCTTACCCCTCTTTTACTTCCCATGTTTTTTTGGTGAGACACTTTCTTGCAGGCACCCACCTTTGTCTGAGACATAAATTACCGGTGTTAACTGACAAGTGTAAGCAGAGACATGTGTCAGCAACTCAGCTGCTTAACCTTCTCATGCCTGAATAAATTTGCAACTGACACGAAAATTGGGGGATCATAAATAATGAAGAGGACAGGTCACTGATTTAGAGCAATCTGGATCGGTTGATAAACTGGGTTGAAGCAAACAATGTGTGTTCTAATATAGCCATGTAGATATCTCTATCTAGGAACAAAGAGTGCAGGAGATGCTTACAGGATGGGGGACTCTCATGGGAAGCGCAATGACTCTGAACAAGATTTGGGGGGTGTGAAGGGGAATTTCAGGAGAGGTAGATAAGTTATTTTTGCTCTGTCTTTGGCACTGGTATGACTGCTCCTAGAACTCTGTGTCCAGTTCCGGTGTCCATAATTAAAGATGGATGTTGATACATTCAAGAGGGCTCAGAGAAGAGTCATAAGAATTAGTAAAAGATTAGAAAACTTGCCTTATAGTGATAGACTCAAAAAGCTTATTCTCTTTATTTTAACAAAGATGGTTAAGGGGTGACTTGATAACAGTCTGTAAGTAACTACACGGGGAACCAATATTTAATAACAGGCTTTTCAGCCTATCATACAGAGGTGTAACACAATCCATTGACTGGAAGATGAAGTTAAAGAAATTCTGACTGTAAATAATGGATACATTTTTTTAAATGGTGAGAGTGTCCTTTTGAACAATTTACCAAGGGTCTTGGTGGATTCTCCATCACTGAGAATTTTTAAATCAAGGTTCGATGTTTCTCTAAATGATTGGCTCTAGGAATAATTTTGGGGAAATCTCTATCCTGTGCTCTACAGGAAGTCAGACCAGATGATCACAATGGTTCCTTCTGGTCTTGGAATCTACAAACATGTCCCCAGGACTCAGCTGGAGCCATTTTGCCTGCAAGCTCATGCCTGAGATTACTAAAGGCATTTTTTTCTATTCATGACTATGCTGAATTTAACCTTAATCAGGGCAGGACAACAAAGGTCTATGGCTTGGGCCTCTGGCCAGGACTGAGGAGCAAGGGGTTCAGGCATCCTAGCTCTGGTGGATGGCCGACAACCACTGGCTCCTTGTCTTAGAGAGGGGGAGACAGCCACCCCAGTGGCAGTGGTGGTGCAGGCCCACCCACTCCACTGTGCCCCAGCCCAGGGCCCTAAGAGGGATCACTGGGTCAGCAGGGATCCTGACTGCAACGCTCTGACGTAAACTCAGGCGGTGCTGCAGCCAGACTAGGATCAGCTGCCCCTGCCCCACTTCGTAACTCCCCCCCACCCCCCGGGTTGTGCCTGGTGCTGTAGAGGGTTGTCCAGGTCATCAGGGTAGAAGGCCTGTGGTAGCCCTGGCAACTCCTCTGTGGTCGGGTCAGAGTACGGCTCCGGTGGCTCTGGCGAGTCCTCAGCTCCTCAGTGTCCCAGCTTGGGAGCTTCCAGCCCTGCCTTTTATACTTCCTGTCCCACCCACTGACTTCTGGCAGGAAGGGTGAGCATGGCCTGGCTCTGCCCACCTTGGCTCAGTGAGGGGTTCCTCCCCCTCCGGGTCCATGGGAGGCCAGGTATAGAAATGGGATAATCATGTTCAGAAAATCATAACTTTTCCAATGACATCTTACAAGATCCACCTTGCATAAAATGCATCATAATTGTGCTATAATCTTATCATAATAATATTATTGTGAAGAATATGGGGTGCAATGTCACACAAAGATCAGCGGTTCTTTCCACCGGTGAAATACCTGAAGTTACATAACAAGAACAATTGGAAACCAAACTGAGGAAAGGTTGTGACACCCAGGCTGCAGTTCTGTGGCTTGCCAGGGGAAAGAGACCTTGAGACCAGCCCAAACACACTCGGGGCCAGGAAAGATCCCAGCACTGGCCTTGGACCAATAATCACAAAGAAAAATTTAATGTCAGCAGCACTGCCTGCTTGACCATGTCCATGCTGCTCCCTGCCCCACAGCCCCCAGTGCTGGCCACTTGCCCATGTAGGTCCCCCACCCCCAGAACTTCTAACCCTGCCACACAATGATACCCCTCACCCAGGAGCAAAACCATGCACCAGACCCCACAGCAACAGCTCACAGAAATATCTCCTCAGAATAGGCTAATCTCAGTGTCTCCATACACTGTGGAAAAGGGGGAGATCAGACTGAACAGCCTTTCTGGGGAGGAAGGGAACTCCAGCGGCAACAACTCAGCCTGTGCAGGGAAGGAGTAACTCTTCCTCAAAATGAGCACAAAATCATAACCCAGCATGATAATGTCTGTTTCCAGGAGTAACTCTTCCTCAAAGCGACACAAAGCTTTAACATATTGCAGCCCATTAGAAACCCAGACACCCCTTCCTGAGGCTGCTTTTCCGTGCTGGCAATTGCTGACATTGCCATGAGGTTGTGGTGGGGTTGCTCACCGGAGAAGGGATGGTCTGGGTGGGGGAAGGTGTCAGAGACAGTCTGCTACAGTGTGATACACCCCCCACCCCAGGAGGCCTCGTTACACCTCTTCGGTCTGTGCATTAGGCAGGATGTCCATTCCCCATTTTGCCCAGTTTCAGAACTCTGTGCCACTGTGATCTGGATACTGCATGTCCCCCCCGCACACACACACACACTGTGCATTCCTGGTCCTCCCCCAGTAAGATTTCCAACACTGCCTAGTTTCCTCTAAGCCAGAAACATGCTTTTATTTTTTCTGCCTTTTGGTAGTTCTCGTCCTCTCCAGAATCAGATATGCAGGGGCACGGAGAGAGCAGACCCTTCTCGCTCCCCCCCAAAAAATGTTATCCTAACTTTCTTAAAGCTATAAGCCTGTGAGCTTCAGATTTCAGCCACTCTACGGTGTGACGTTCTCCTATGAACATGATGAACATGGGGGTGTAGGGTGTCCCCCCGAGGTACAGAGCGTCACATACGGTCAGTTCTTTTTGGTCCAAATTAGCTCACCTGTCCTCACTAGAGGCTCATGGCCAGTGTGAATCAGGCCATTTATTTAAGTCCCTACATATGGATTTAAGGTGAACTCCTGGCCATGTTCAGAGTTTTGCCATTGATCTCAGTGGGACGAAGATTGAATTCACCTTTAGTGTTTAACTTTTGGCTCCGAGCTGTGAAAATCATGGCTTCAGGACCTGCTACAGAGAGCACTATTCTCTTAGGGTGCTGAAAGAGTCTGAAGGAAACCCCCCATTTGTGTGTTGTTCTGAGACTGGTCATGAAAGATGGGGATTTCAAACACAGGGGTCCTGATTTAGCTCTCAGGGAGACCAGTGTCAATCTGGAGTGACCCACTGAAGCAGAATGTGAGAGGAAAATCTGGCCAATGTGTGTCCCATTCTTGTTGTGAACCCTCTGGTAACACAGACACCAGCAGCAGAGGTTTTGGCTGAACTTTGTAAAAGGGCAATGAAGTTGCTGAATTGGAAAAATTGAGTGAACCAGAGGAAAAATCACACAGCCCCCCAAAAAGGAAGCTACTGAGACAGATAGAAGGACACAGTAAGAGACAAAGAACTGATCTTAAAAACAAATTTTTGTCTAAACTATTTCCAATACATTTGTAGTTCCAATTTTATCAGGTAAATCCCTTTGTGTTACTGACAATACTAAACAGTTCAAGTCTCTGTCCTGGGGAATTCCTGCCCAGATGGTTCCTGACTTGAATCCTGGAACCCTTCCTGAGCCCTTAGCACTAACTTTAATGCAGAAAGAGGCAACTCACCGAAATCTCACTCAGCCCAGAGAGGAAATCTCCTTGCTGCAACACGAAGGCAGAGCCCAGAGAATCAGCATATGAACCTCAGGTGTCTGACACTCAGCGTGCTGGACAGCAACATTTATGATTCCCCTGTACAGTCCCTGTGGACTCTCAGGTTGGCCAGGACTCCCGGACAATTCCCTTGGCTTTGTGAGCAGCAGGAAGAGCAGAAAATAGACCCTGGAGAACTTCGACTTGAGAGCCTCCCATGGGAATCGAATGATTTGCCAAATGATTTGCTCAGATTCTCAGGGGAAACTTAGTCTTGCAATCTGTTCAGACTAGCAATTCATGATGACTTTTTTTTTTCTGTGTGTAATGTACTGCCATCTGCTCTATGTTTGGGAATGCTGCCACAAGATACGGGGCCAAAAACTATTTTCAATTGATCATAGCAGCATACCGCTGCATACCCAGTAAAGTGCTCTTGAATTGTCACTTTGCCCTCCGAAGTGTCAAGGAAACTAACAGTGAAAGACATCTTTTCAGAAAGGCTCACATCTGAAGTGCAGTCCAATATCACGGAGTAGTACTTGGCACTCCTTAAGCTTTTAATAATATCTTGCAGGACTTCACCAATAATTCAATTATCTCATTCTCGATTCTTTTTTCACAGTAGTGATCCGAGAACTCCCAGGATAGTATGCATTGCAAATGTCCCTTCATTACTCCGTTGTACTTTCCTAGAAACTCCACCAAACCCACGAAGTTCCCGTTGTTCAGCGTGAAGAGCCTGTCAGAAGAGCCTCGGAAAGCCATGTTACGTTTAGAAAGATAAAGTGTTATTGTCATGAGCCTCTTTATAATGTTCTCCCACTGTTTTGTCTCTTGTTTAATCACACGTTGAAGCTCCACATCGATGCAATTATCCTGTTTTATCCTTTGCTCTGCTTCAACCAATGTTTGGAAGGAATTGAAATGACTATGCGACTTTTCATGACACACGAGAATCTGAGACATGTGCTCCCAATCATTTGACCATTCAAATGCTAGGGATGATTTTGGATTGAAGTAGAAGAGCTTGCAGCAGAAACAGAAAACCTTGTCAGTGGGATCTGAGTAAAGCAGCCAGCGCCGTGTAAGAACTTCGCCATTTTCAAGCTTTCTGTATAAAAACATCATATAAAAATGGTGATTCTGCTTATCCAGAGGAAAATCCATGTCCTTTACTTTTGGTGGCCTGTTGGTCACTAGCAGATCTTGAATTTTGGGCATTAGATTGGGCCATAATGCAGGATCAGAAATAGCATCACCAAGGCCTATAATGTGAATAATTTCATCTCCATCACTACTGGAATCAGAATTATTCTGGTCTAGATAAAGAATTTCTGTTTTGTTTGGCAAAAAGAATAGGAGTACTTGTGGCACCTTAGAGACTAACAAATGTATTGTAGCATAAGCTTTCATGGGCTACAGCTCACTTCATCGGATGCATGTAGTGGAAAATACAGTAGGAAGATATATATATACACAGAGAACATGAAACAATGGGTGTTACCATACACATTATAAGGAGAGTGATCAGTTAAGGTGAGCTGTTGTCAGCAGAAGAGAAAAATAAGTGTTTGTAGTGGTAATGAAAATGGCCCATTTCCAGCACTTGACAAGGAGATATAAGGAACTGTAGTGGGGGGGGGGGGGAGGAGATAAACATGGGGAAATAGTTTTACTTTGTGTAATGGCCCATCCACTCCCAGTCTTTATTCAAACCTAATTTAATGGTGTCCAATTTGCAAATTAATTCCAATTCAGCAGTCTCTCTGATTCTCTTGCAATGATTCTTGAATTTTCAATTGTGGATCACCTATGCATTTCTCCTCTGATTTATCCACTGTGACCATCTCACGACTACTGAACGGGTTGCCATTGACAGATTTCAAGTATTTTTTCATTGCGTCTGCACCTTTCTTCATTGCAATCGTTACCTTAGCTTTTTGTTTCCTGTTCTGCACACCAGGCATCTTCTGGTGACATTTTGTTTCCTTCCAAGTTTCCTGAAATACCAAAAAACCCAAAGAACCACTAAGTTGCAAGATATTTGTCACACTATGTCACATATTTGTGTTTTAACAGCTTTGTTAAGGTGTCACCCCCACTCTGAACTTTAGGGTACAGATGTGGGGACCTGCATGGGATAACCCCTACATTTATTTAGCAGCTTAGATCTAGTAGCTGCCACCACCAAACAGTTTAAACAAACGTTTATGGGAGAGTCATTTGGAAACTCTGTCTTCCCCCCAAATATTTCCCCAGTCCTTATCCCCCTCTTCCTGGCAGGATTGAGACTGGTTCACCTCCCACCAATTTCTGGTGAGCCCAGATCCAAAAAACCCTTGGATCTTAAACAAGGAAAAATCAATCAGGTTCTTAATGAAGACTTTTAATTAAAGAAAAAGGGTGAAAGGAATACCTCTGTGAGAGTAGCATGCAAGCTACTCTCACAGGCAACAGATTCAAAACACAGAGGATGTCCCTCTGGGCAAAATCTTAAAGTTACACAAAGAAACCCAGTTTGATTCTCCCTCTATGCAAAAGAAGTCACAAAAGAAAATAAACATAATCTAATACATTCCTTCTGTAAACACCTACTACTTTTAAGAAATGTTAGATGGCTGATTCCTGGATCCTTTACTCCGGCACAAAACTTACTGAACAGACCAAAGACTGATTTCCCTCCTCCCTCTTTGAAAACATCTTGCCCCCCCCATTGGTTCCTCTGGTCAGGTGTCAGCTAGGCTATGTGAGCTTCTTAACCCTTTACAGGTAAAAGAGGAATTAACCCTTAACTGTCTGTTTATGACAAGCTTTAAAGCCTGAACTGTTTGAATCTCAACTTCTACTGTCATTAAAAAATTATCTGATCTCCCTCGATAATTTCCCACAACTGTGAAAATTAAAAATTACAAAAAAGCTTAAAAATAAATTGTTGATATTACCCATCAGTTATAAAAGACTAAAAACTGAATTCTGCCAAGCCTATTGATAAGCCACTAGAGGAGCAGGGTTGAAGCATCTGTGTGGGGAGAAGGGCAGAGCCGATCCCCACAAGAGTTATCTCCTAGTTTAAAGGCCTGAAACCTCTAAATCACAATCCCACATTCCCTTCACACTAACAGCAGGAACCCCAGTGACTTCCAGAGGATGAACGAGGTTTGCAGGATGTGGGATTAAATCAGAGATGGGAGTAAAGGAAGGAGTTTGTTTATTCTTGATGCAGTATAGAAATGTGCACAGCACAGTGCCCAACAGCGTAGCCAAGGCCTTGCCCCAGGAACTTCAGTATTCTGTTAAGTAGAACTGGTGGAAACAGAAACAATTGCAAACAGAAAGCCTGAGGGTGGGGATAGGCAATCAGGAATTGAAAGAAGGGGAGATGAGTTTCAAGGCAGTCACAGCAGGCAGGTACAATCTACTTAATGGTTAATCTGACATAAAAACTCCAGAACCACTGTGTTGGGAACATCCATGGGACAGGGCACAGCACAGGGGGTCAGCATGCTACTCCCCTAACCACTGTGGCCCCCATTCCCACTCCTGTTCAGATGGGTGGGGGAGGCTCATGGGGGAGCTGATCCCACACCCATTTATCTCCTGTGCTGACTTTGTGGAGGCAGCCTCTGGAACCAATAGAGTGAAGCTTCTGAGCCAGGGGAGCAGAGAGGACCCTTACCTACTGACAGTGGGAGGGAATTTAAAGGTCCCCCCACAAACAGCTCAAGTCATGCCCCCCCTCCCCAGGCAGTGTCCTCCTTACCCTCAGTCCCCCCTATGGGAAAGCAGCTCTTCCTCAACTTCCTCTCCCTGTGGAGCTAAAGCAGCAGCCCCTCCCTGCAGCTCCCAGCTATTGGTGCATGTGCTGTTTGTTTGCCTCTCTCAGTTCCCAGCTCCAGTAAGTGCCACGGAGAGGGAGAATGGGGGGCTCAGCAGACAAACCCTGCAGGTACCATGCAGGGTGGGGGGCAGCACCCAAACCCTGGCAGAAAATTGGGGGGGTTCTGTGACCTTGTGTGCCCCCCATGTGTTACTTGTCTGCAGGTTAGGGATGGAAGCAGTCTGCAGCACCCCCGGTTACTGTGGTTCTCACCTGTGTGGAGCCAAGTGTGTGCTCCCCTACCTGCCGAGACTGCCAGGGGAAGAGCCAGCCCTTTCCTGGGCAAGTGTGGGGTTCTTAGGGGATGACAGTGCATGACAACCCTCAGCACAACCTAGATAGGAGGGAGGCGCCAAGCCCCCAGCTGGGACACAGAGCTGGTGGCACATGTGCATCTCCTCCTCCTCCCCCACCTCACCAACCTCAAGCGCCCATCCCAGACATCAGATCAGGAGCCTCTTCCAGCCCAGCCCCATTCTAGGCATGTCTTCTAGGGAAGGGGCCCTCTGTCCCTGGAGAGTGGGGAGCCCTGGACACCCCTGCTCCCACTGCAAGTGTTACCTGGCTGAGTGCCTGCCTGGTCAAGCTGCTGCTTGGGTCTGCTGGTGCATGTCTCTCACCTGGCTGGCTGCCTGCCTGCCTTCCTCCATAAGCCCAGTGGCTCCTGGTTGGCAGGTCAGGTTCACGCAGGCGGTATCAAACCATGCCCCCTTCAGTACGTCACTCTGGGCCATCGCCTGGACCACCCATGGCAAAGGATGGCCTGGGTTTGACCCCCGGTCTCATCGTGATCACATAGGACAGGGGCTAGGATGTCCTCACTCTGGGTGCTCTTTCTGCACCAGCCACTTCCCTGACCCTCTGATCACTGCATGACGTTAAAACCGCATACAATTTATTAAACAGCAGCTGTAAGAAAAACAAGGAACAAATGGAAAAGTTAAGGGAAACAAGCAACCCATTTGTGGGCATGGGAAACACCACAAACGGCTGTTTCTGGGATGGTAAAAAGGTTCACAGTCTGTTCCTCACACGTCCCAGGTCTCCCTCCAGCCCTGGCTGTGCTGTGGTGATACCACGGGAAAGACACCTGCTCTGGCAGTGGCCACACTCCCTCAGGGTCTAGGTGCCAGGACCCTTGTGCCCAGCATCTGCCCTCCCATTGGGTTCATGTCCCCCCTTCTGAGTCCAGCCTTCAAAGCCCTCCTGTCTAGCAGCATCTCCCCGTGCTGGGCTCTCTGCCCATGGCCCCACTTTGATCTCCCCAGCTGCTTATTGAGCTCAGCTGCGGTGTTATTTGTGAAACGGCCGGCGTCCACTATCCTGGCTCTGTCCCCGCAGCTCCATGCTGTAGCTCAACCCTGACTCCTCCTAGAAGCTGCGGGTCTCTGCTGCCCCAGCTCCTGGCACTTGTCTGCTCCAGCCCCGAGCTCTGCCTCAGCACTGCTGCTCTGCCTCCAGCCCAGGTCTGACTCTTCTGGCCTGCTTCTCTGGCCCAGACTGGTTGCCAGATGTCTAATGAATTAATAGCCCAAAGTCACTTAAAAATCAACCCCAAAATAGTCCAATCTATTTATTGAAACAAAGAGGGTTTTTTTTATTAACCCAGTGGTCTATTCATCAAGTAACAAATGAAATATTTTTTTAGATACCTAGTACAGATTTGATTTTTTTTTTTAAAGCTACAAGCCCCAGCAGGAGTTCGTTCACATTAGCAAAAAAGCGATGAGATGAAAATCAAATTCACATTCAAAACCCTAATACTGGTACTTGTATCCCGATTGAGGGTTGGCAGATGTTTCAAACAAAAAATGGCAGATGAGGGTGTTAAAAATAGCCCCAAAGGAGCCCAAAACATATGTAGTGTATAAACAAAAATAACATTATTATATTATTTATGTCTCAATGCATTTAATGATAGTAGTCAATGCCCATATTTTGTATTGAATTAATTTGTTACTTTTTGTCTCTAAAAGGCAATATTTCATCCTCACTGTTTACATCAGAAGTAGAATGCTTCTGCTGAGGGTCATACATCAGCAGTGACCAGTGGAATCATTTCTTTTGTTGCTGTAAACTGTTCACAACAGATTTTTAATCGTTGCATATATGCCCTAGCAAGAAGAATATTTTCTAAAAGTTCCTCTTGCATCTTGTTGTGCAGTTTTGTTTTTATCAAGTTCCTCTGAGAAAACTATCTTTCAACTGCAGCATTGCTAAAAGGTAGCAACAGCAATGAAAGAGCAAATGAGCCAAGTTCACTAAAATCTTTGTCCTCAGTGACATACGTGTGTTTGACCCAACCCAAAACTGCTCAATTAGGTTGTCCTGAGTATGAGGCCAGAGAACCATAGGCAAAACTCTTCATTGCTACTTCAGCTGTCTAAGGACTCCACCAAACAATGGCAAAAATGAGATCTCTGCCAATCTATGTCTTGAAGAGCTGAGCAAAATACAACCACTTAGCACTGGAAGCAATTTGATCACCTGGATGTTTGGTGGTAATCCCTGTTTCACCTGTTTGACAAACTCCAACATAAAATCTCAACACCAACGTTTGACTTCTTCGATGATGGGAAAAGTTAGTGTGTAGTTTGAAAGTTCCAGCTTAAAAGTGACTCTAATATCAACTGTGAAAATCAGTAAGTTATTTGACTTAAAGTTGAAGTCATAGTTTAACACAACAGTCCAGTTCTCAAAAATACACAGTTCCATTACTCTCACCAACAAGTACTAGCAGAATCTCTTCAATTCCTTCAGCAGATTTCCAGAATTACCACTTTCCTACAGAAACATTTGGTTTATCCTCTAGGCTCCCTGAAGGACTGGAAGTAGAAAAATCAGGAAAATTTGGTTCACAGGACCACTGCACATACGATAAAGAAGCTCAGCATTGTAGTTACTTTCTTTGTATTTGGTTATCTGAAAATATAGCTTCAGTTCATCGAACAGATCAAGAAACTTGTTCACACAGGGTCCACCTTGCGTCAGAAAGCTGCAGTGTCTTCCGGTTGTCTGGAAGTCACGGACAGGCTGCGTGACATGGTAAGGAGGGGTGGGGGCTGACAGTTGATGTAGAAAGAGATCAGATGATGGTCAGAGAGAGGGATCTCAACAATGGAGAGAGCAGTACTTGCTGATGGAGTGATAAGATGCTAAGTGTGAGGAACTTCTCATACTGTGAACTTCCGCAATGCTGAGTTCAGCCAAATGGGGACACAGCACCTGTGATTAAGGAGGAGCTATTCTTTCCCCCTCTTGTCAGACAGGTTTAAAGTTGGTGGTCCCAGGTGATCACATTCTGCAGGGGTATTTGCCCACTCTGTCACGAAGCTCTTTGGTTTTGACTCCATAAATGATAGGGTTGAGCATGGGGGGAAGGAGGAAATAGAGGTTGGCCAAAATGATGTGAACATGGGATGCGATCCCCTGACCAAACCTGTGTGTCAGAGTGGTGAAGAGGAAGGGAGTATAAGTTGTCAGCATCACACAGATGTGGGCTGTGCAGGTGTTGAGGGCTTTCTGGTGGGCTTCCTTATGGGAGATTCTAAGGACGGCCCTGATGATCAGACAGTAGGAGAGGGCAATGAGTGTCAGGTCTAACCCGATGACTACAAACGTTATCACCAAGCCATGTGTCCTGTTGACTGTGGTGTCCCCACATGACATTTTTGACACAGCCATGTGCTCGCAGTACGTGTGGGGGATAATGTGGTTAGTACAAAATGGCTGCCTGCTCAGGAACAGGGGAATTGGCAGAACAAGGAGAACAGCTCTCATCAAACCCACTAGCCCTAGCTTAGCTATTCGTGCGTTGGTGAGGATGGTGGCGTACCGCAGAGGGTTACATATGGCAACGTAGCGATCAAAGGCCATTGTTACGAGGATGGCTGAATGTGTCATAGAACCCGCGTGAAGGAAGAATAATTGGGTGAGGCAGCCACCCACAGTAATGCTTTTCAAATTGAACCAAAATATACACAGTGCCTTTGGCATGACAGAGGTAGACATGGCGATGTCTGTGGATGCCAACATGCAGAGCAGCAGGTACATCGGCTTGTGCAGGGTCTGCTCTTTCCCTACAACAAACAGAACCATGAAATTTCCCAACAGGCCGATAATGTAGAACATAGAGAAAGGGATGGAAATCCAGATGTGGGCAGCTTCCAGGCCAGGGATGCCCATTAGGATGAATGTTGAAGGGTCAGAGGGGGTGAGGTTTAAAGATGCCATGAGGTGCTCAATGTGTCGATCTGGCTCAGAAATGCTCCAGGTGTCTGTGAAGGGAGAGAAGCACAGCGAGGGGGTTACACGCTTTATAGCAAATAGTACAGTAAATATTTTATAGTTATTAACGATTTTGAAATGGGGTTGAGCAGTGAGGTGGCAACATTTACAGATGGCACCAGATTATGTAGGTCATAGCAAAGTCCAGAGAAGTCCTCAGAGAGAGCTAAAAAAGCCAGGTGAATGGTGAGCATGATGGCAGATGTACTTCAATGTCAATAACTGCAACGTGTATGCCCATTGGACGGGAAAACTTGAATTCCTCAAACAGCTTACAAGGTTCTAATTTAACTGTTTGAACACAGGAGGGGTACATGGGCATTATGGTACACAGCTTTGCTCACAGTGGAAGCCTGGACAGAAACTAAGCAAAACCTTGGGATCCATGAGGAGTGAGATGGGGAATCATACAGAAAATACAATGCCATAAGATCAGTCAGTCAATGTTTCATGCTCCTCTGGGCTCCTCTGTGTAGTACTGAGCATCCTTCTCACACAGGATATTGCAGAATTAGAGTGGTCCAGGGAAGGGCAACGAGAATGATCAAAGGCCGGGGTCTCATATGGACTGGGACTAGTATTTTTACCTTACAAAGGAAATGAATAAGAGGGGATATGAGAAAAGTGTATAAATTACTGACTGGTGGAGAGTAGATCGAGAATGTGTTCTCCCTGACTCATAACACAAGATCAAGAAGATATTCATTCAAACTGAAATGTGGCAAATTCAGATCAGATAAAAACAAAACACTTTCTTCACTCACTGCCTAATTAGACTGAGGAACTCCTTGCCACAAGAGGTAGTTGAGGCCATGAGGCAAGCAAGAATCACGATGGGGTTTGGACATTTCCATGAATAGTGAGACTATCCAGTAACAATTGTTACAGCTAAATAAATATATTGGAAAGCCTATAGGCCCACATGTTTCAGGGGAAAAGCCAATCTCTAGCTGTCAGGCATTAGAGTAATACCCTCATGATGGTTTTCCTCCCATCCATCTATGGCTGGGTTTCTTCCACCTTGTTCTGCAGCACCTGAGGCTGCCACTGTAAGACAGAGGACACTGGACTATATGGACCATAGGTCTGATCCATGATGGAATTGCTATATTGGATAGGAGCCAAGTTACCTTATGGAAACAGACATTATCCTGCTGGGCTATGCCTTTGTGCTAAACAGAATAGGCATGAAGGGCACATGGGTCTTGGTATTTAGGGGTATGGGTCTGCACCTCTGTTACTTCCCTCATTTCTTTTGGTGAGACACTTTCTTGCAGGCACCCAGCTTTGTCTGAGACATAAATTATAGGTGTTAACTAACAAGTGTAAGCGGAGACATGTGTCAGCAACTTAGCTGCTAACACTTCTCATACCTAAATATTGATTACATTTGTAGATAACATGAAAATTGGGGGATTGTAAATAATGAGGAGCTCAGGTCACTAACTCAGAGCAATCTGGATTGGTTGGTAAACTGGTTCAAAGCAGACAATGTGTGGTCTAATATAGCTATGTAGATATCTACATCTAGGAACAAAGAATGTAGGTGATGCTAATACGATTGGGACTATCGTGGGAAGTGCAATGACTCTAAACAAGAATTGGGGGCATGAAGGGGAAACTAGCTAAACATGAGCTCCCATGTGTGTGACCCTGTGTCCAGAAGAGTGACTGTGATCCTGGGATGATAACCAGGGGAATCTCAAGGAGATGTAGTGAAGTTATTTTACCTCTGTATTTGGCACTGGCGTGACTGCTGCTGGAATCCTGTGTCCAGTTCTGGTGTCCACGATTAAAGATGGATGTTGATACACTGAAGAGGGTTCAGAGAAGAGTCACAAGAATTAGTAAAAGATTGGAAAACCTGCGTTATTTTGATAGACTCGAGGAGCTCATTCTATTTAGTTTAACAAAGATGGTTAATGGGTGACTTGATAACAGTCTGTAAGTACATGCACAGGGAACAAATATTTAATAATATGCTTTTCAGGCTACCATACAGAGGTGTAACAGAATTCAATATCTGGAAGTTATGTAAATAACGTTTAACAACTGCTCACCTGTCCCTGTATACCCTGTTATTGCACCAACAACACTCAGCGCTGCCTATTTCTCTGTTTAAACCTCCTGCCTGCCCCCCCCACAAACCCCAGCACTGCCTTCCTGCCTGTGTACATTCCACAACCCCCATTGCTGCCCGTCTGTCCATGTACACCCCCCTGTCTACTCCATAACCAACAGTGCTGCTCACCTGTCCACGTATTGCAGCCCCTTAGAAAGCCATACATACTTTCCTGAGGCTGCTTTTTCGTATTGACAATTGCTGATTTTACCAGAAGGCTTTAGTGGGGTTTCTCACGGGAGGAGGGATGGTCTGGATGGGGGCTGGTGACAATCTCCTACAGTGGTCCACATAACATTACAGTCTGACACACACCCCTTCCCCAGACCATCCCTCCTCCCATGAGCAACCCCACTACAGCTTTCGGATAACATCAGCAATTGACAGCAGGGAAAAGCAGCCTCAGGAAAGTATCTCCAGGTTTCTAACAGGCTGCAATATGTTAAAGCTGTGTATCATTTTCAGGAAGGTTTACTCATGCTGGCTCCACGCCATTGTGATCTGGATACAGTGCATCATGCCGTCAAGCCTCCCCCCTCCCTCCACACACACTGTGTGTTTCTGGACCTCCTGGTGAGTTTTCCAACATCGCCTGGTTTCCTCTAAACCAGAAACATGCTTTTACTTTTACTGCCTTTTGGCCCTTTTGGTGCTTCACAAACTCTCCAACCCAGAGATGCAGGGGCATGCCGAGAGCAGACCTCTCTCCCTCCCTGAAAAAAATTGTTACCCTAATTGGTTTTGAACCTTTAAGTCTGTGAGTTTGAGATTTGAGCAACTCTCCTCTCAGTTCTTCTTTGGTCCAAACGAGCTCACCCGTCCTTAGAGGCCACAGGATGACTCCAGTTGAAGTCACTGGAGGCTCATGGTTGGTGTAAATGATGTCAGTTATGTAAGTCCCTACATGTGGACTTAGGGTGATGTCAATGGGGCCAAGGTTTCACCCTTAGTGTTTAACTTTTGGCTTCGGGTCCTTCTAAAGAAAGCACTATTCTGTTAGGGTGCTGAAAGAGTCTGAAGGAAACACCCAGTTTATGTGGCATTCTGAGACCGGGCATGAAAGATGGGAATTTCAAAACATGTGGGCCCTGATTTTGCTCTCAGGGAAGCCTTTGTCAATCTGGAGTGACCCATGAAGGCAGAATGTGAGAGCAGAATCTGGCCAGTGTGTGACCCATTCTTGTTGTGAAACCTCTGGTAACACAGAAACCCACTGCAGAGGCTGTGCCTATTCTACCTAAAAGCACAGTGAAGTTACTAAATTGGAAAACTTGAGTGAACCAGACGAAAAAACACACAACCCCCAAAAAGGAAGCTACTGAGACAGATTGAAGGACACAGTAAGAGACAAAGAATTGATCTTAAAAACAAAGATTTGTCTAAGCTATTTCCAGTACATTTCTAGTTCCAATTTTACCAGGTCAATCCCTTGGTGTTTCAGAAAATACTAAACAGATTAAGTTGCTGTCCTGGTGAATTCCTGCCCAGACGGTTCTTGACATGAACCCTGGAACTCTTCCGGAGTCCTTTGCACTAACTTTAATGCAGAAAGAGGCAACTCACCGAAATCTCACTCAGCCCAGAGAGGAAATCTCCTTACAGTGACAGGAAGGCAGAGCCCTGAGAATCAACGTATGAATCTCACATGTCTGACATTCGGCGTGCTGGACAGTGTCCTTTATGATTCCCTTGTATAGTCCCTGCAGACTCTCAGGTTGGCCAGGACTCATGGAGAATTCCCTTATCTCCATGAGCAGCAGGAAGAGTGGAAAATAGACCCAGTAGAATGTCATCTTCAGAGAATCATAGAATCATAGAATATCAGGGTTGGAAGGGACCCCAGGAGGTATCTAGTCCAACCCCCTGCTCAAAGCAGGACCTAATCCCAACTAAATCATCATAGCCCGGGCTTTGTCAAACCTGACCCTTCACCCCGGGACTGAAGAAATGATTCGCCGATAGCAGGGACTCAGATTACCTGGGAAAACTTTCTTGCAGAATGTTCAGCTTAGCAGCTGACGATGGCTTTCTTTTCTGTAAAAAGAACAGGAGTACTTGTGGCACCTTGGAGACTAACAAATTTATTTGAGCATAAGCTTTCGTGGGCTACAGCCCACTTCTTCGGATGCATAGAATGGAACATACAGTAAGAAGATATTTATACATACAGAGAACATGAGAAGGTGGAAGTATGTATAAATATCTTCTTACTGTATGTTCCATTCTATGCATCCGAAGAAGTGGGTTTTAGCCCACGAAAGCTTATGCTCAAATAAATTTGTTAGTCTCTAAGGTGCCACAAGTACTCCTGTTCTTTTTGCTGATACAGACTAACACGGCTGCTACTCTGAAACCTTTCTTTTCTGTGTGTAATGTACTGCCATCTGCTCTATGTTTGGGAATGCTGCCATGAGATACAGGACCAAAACCCATTTGCAATTGATCGGAGCAGCGTAGTGCTGCATACCACCCATGCAGTTGTAATATCCAGTCCATCAGCCTCTTAAAAGTCACTGGCACCAAAGGGCATGGGAAAGTCTTTCTTCTCCCAGGATTCTGGCATGAAAGATATTTGCCAGTATCCCTTTGAGAGGTGTAAAGTGGATATTTATTTGGCAGCTCAAACTTTTCTAATAGTTCTTTTATTTTCTGCATCGGGAAGGCATCAAATTTCAATACTGTGTTCATCTTTCAGAAATCGATGCAGAAATGGGTTGTGTTATCCTGCATCAGCACTAGTAGCGTGGGACTTCTCCACTCACTGTGTGATTCCTTCACCACTCCCAAAGCCTAAATGACCTGGAGTTCATCTCACATGGTAACCCATGTTTCACGAGGGAACAGCCACAGAGTTTGCCTGATTTGTTGCCCTGGGGCCATTTCAGTATGTTGGTATTTTAGATGGGTATGCCCTGGTGGGGTGAGAACACCGTGGTAAAGGAATCAAACAACTGCTACATCTGGATCTTTTGTTTGGGCTACAGTCCTTCCCCCATACTTGTGTCACAGGTCCCTAGGGGCCTAATCTGGGCTCCGGAGGGTATCAATGTGATGGCTTGTCACCCCCAGGATGCAGTCTGGAAGCCGTGGGAACTGCTGAATCCGTCTAACCTCCTTCTGAGTTCACCTTTTTTCACACTGCTTTGCTGGTGATTCAACCTCTCCAGGCCCTGTTATCACCCAACACGACAGCAGATGGTGACACACACCCAACTGAGCTACCCAATGGCTCACCTAAGCCACCCAAGTACAAACAGCAGACACCTGCCCCAGCTCCCCCGGTTCACATGGCCCATTGCAGTATAAACCCACAATTATACTGTCTTTCAATGCACAGGGATCTGTACAATGTAAGCCCATGGATAGAGTTCCCCCTCCCTTCCATGTGGGAAGGATATGGAACAAGCCTGTATTAACCAAGCTGGATTTTTGCCCAGACATGTCACTCAAATGCACACTGGTTTTGATAAAGCAAAAAATAAATTTAACAACAGAAAGTTAGATTATAAGTGATAGCAAGCAGATCAAAGCAGATTACCTAGCAAATAAACAAAACCACAGCTAGATTGGATACTAGATAGATTCGATACTACATAGATTGGATATGAATTAGCAATTTCTCAACCTGGCTGGTGGTACAAGCAGTCCACCAGGTTTCCATACACAGGCTAAAAATCATTTTAGCCTGGGACCAGCACTTCACTCAGTTCAGTCTTTGTTCTAGAGGGGTAAGGAAAGCCACTGACAAAGGAACTCCCCAAAATTTGCTCTTTATAAGAATGGCCATCCTGGGTCAGACCAATGGTCCATCTAGACCAGTATCCGGTCCTCCAACAGTGGCCAATGTTATAGTATTAGCCTGTTATAGTATTAGCCATCACAACATCCTGTGTGAAGAAATACTTCATTTTGATCATCTTAAATCTGCTGCCTATTAATTTCATTGGTGACCCCTAGTTCTTGTATTATAAGAAAGAGTAATTAACACTTTCTTATTTACCTTCTCCACACCAATCATTATTTTATAGACCTCTATCATATCCCCCCTTAGTCCTTTTCCCCCCCAAGCTGAATAGTCCCAGTCTTAATAATCTCTCCTTATACAGAAGCTGTTTCATAGACCCAATCATGTCTGTTGCCCTTCTCTGTATCTTTTCCAATTCCAATATATCTTTTTTTGAAATGTGGCGGCCAGATCTGCACGCAGTATTGAAGCTGTGGGCAAACCATGTATTTATATAGAGGCAAGATGATATTTTCTGTCCTATTATCTATTCTTTTCCTAATGATTCCCAACATTCAGTTAGCTTTTTTGATTGATGTTGCAGATTGAGTGGATGTTTTTCAAAGAATTTTGCACTGTGACTCCAAGATCTCTTTTTTGAGTGGTAACAGCTAATTTAGACCCCATCATTTTTTATGTATAGTTGGGATTATGTTTTTTAAAGTGCATTACTTTGCATTTCTCAACATTGAATTTCATCTACCATTTTGTTGCCTAGGCACCCAGTTTTCTGGGATCCTTTTTTGTAACTCTTTTCTGTCTACGTTTACCCCTTTCTCCATATAATTTATGAATAGGTTGAATAGTAGTGATCCCAGTTGTGCTCAGATGTTTGGCTTCATGTATGTGTTCTCCCTGTGGATACTAAGACATGTATATCCGTGACAATGGACGCAGCTCAGTCAGTGGTGGGACTTCCCTCTGCCCCCCTAGCCTGGCTAAAGATATTCCCTCTGAGATAAATCTCCTGGCAGGTGATGTTAGGGTTTCCATGTTCCTTGACCGTCAAAACGATCTTGTCCCATTCTTCTTCATGGAAGGTGATCTTGTAGCCTGCAACAACATTGATGGTGTGATGGTAGCCCTCAACATTGTTCACGATCCAGATGAGTGGAGACTGTTCATTGATTCATCGAAGATGAGACTTAAAGCTGTTTTACTGCATAATGGCAATGTTTTGCCATCAATTCCAGTTGGTCATGCAGTCCATATGAAGGAAACCTATGACAACATGAAACAACTTTTGAGGTGCATAAACTATGACCAACATCAGTGGCAGCTTTGTGGAGATTTGAAGGTTGTTGCTCTCTTGCTTGGTCTACAGGCTGGATACACAAAGTACTGCTGTTTTCTCTGCGAATGGGATAGTCGTGCAAGAGATTCCCACTACATCAAGAAAGATTGGCCACTCCGACAGTCATTGGAGCCTGGGAGGAAAAGTGTTCAGCATCCACCACTTGTTGAATCAAGGAAGATTTTGTTACCACCCTTACACATCAAGCTGGGTCTGATGAAGAACTTTGTCAAGGCCATTGACAAAACACAAGCAGCTTTCAAGTACCTCCGTGGAAAATTTCCAAGGTTAAGTGAAGCTAAGATAAAGGAAGGTGTCTTTGTTGGTCCTCAGATTCGTGAACTTCTTCGAGATGATGCATTTGACCATGCACTGCGTGGCAAGGAAAAGACGGCATGGAAAGCCTTCCAGTTAGTGGCAATAAATTTTCTCGGAAACAACAAGGCACACAACTACAGGTTGTTGGTGGAAAACCTCCTCAAGGCATACAAAAGCCTTGGTTGCAACATGTCACTAAAGATACATTTTTTGCACTCTCATCTAGATTTTTTTCCACCGAACTGCGGAGCAGTGAGCGACGAGCACGGCGAGCGATTTCACCAGGACATTGCAACAATGGAGAAACGCTATCAGGGCAAATGGAGCCCATCAATGCTTGCAGACTATTGCTGGACAGTGACAAGAGATGCTCCATTTAATGAATACAAGAGACAAGCCAAGAAGCGCCGAGTAGACACTGAATAGGACTAAACTATGTACATAATAGTTTTTTGCCTTTTGTTTCATAATAAATTTTATTTATATAACCCTTTTGCTGATTTTTAAAGTGTTACATAAACAGGACAGGTGAAATATTATCATGTAAAGCAACCATAAACACATGAAAAGACCTAGGTTTACAATTTATGATTAAAACTCTACTATCTACACAATATACATAGACATAAAATGTAAAAACTTAAATATCTTAGAAACAGTAGCCAATCCGTTGTTTTAATTGTCATATTTGAATTCAGCACATCAAAATACATAATAAATATCACATTTTATCTCTGAAGCAGACAACTTCTTAAAAATTGTAGACCAGTGTTATAAGTGATAGCAAACAAATCAAAACAGATTACCTAGCAAATAAACAAAACGAGAAACTAGGCCTAAAATATGAGATATATTGGATATGAATTAGCAATTTCTCACTAGGGCTGGTGATAGAAACAGTCCACCAGGTTTCCCTACACAGACTAGAAATCTTTTTAGCCTGGGATCAACACTTCCCCCAGTTCAGTCTTTGTTCCTCAGGTGTTTCCAGGGGTTCTCTTGTGTGGGGAGTGAGACCACTAGATGATGTCACACCCCACCTTATATAGCTTTAACATATGGTCGGAATCATTTGATCCAAAAACAGTTCGCAATCCAGTTTGCAGAAAAGTACAGGTACCCAAAATGGAGTTCAGTGTCATGAGTCTGGTCACATGCCCTTGCATGCCCTGCTCAGTCATAGCAGCCATTATCCATAGGCTGTCCTGTGCATTCTCAGGAAAGCTCACCAGGTGGGGGATAAGCTTCTCCTAAGGCCTAGTGTTTCCCCTAATGGCCCATTACCCTGAATAGGCCCTTCACAACCAGCTATCTAGCCTGGAAGCATTTTGCCTAGTGGGTGTCACCCAGGTGTAACTACATTTGAAATACAGATACGTAGTCAATATCCATAACTTTACCACTCAAGAAAGAGATCATCGGGTTATCACAGAGAGTTCTCTGAACACATCTGCTCAATGTGCAGCAGCAGTGAAAAAAAGATAAAAGAATATTAGGAACCATTAGAGAAGTATAAATAAGAGGACAGAGAATATAATAATGCCACTATTTAAATCCCATGCCATGGATACTGTAATTATGGTCACCGCATTTCAAAAATGATCTATTAGAAATGGAAAAGATACAGAGAAGGGCAACAAAAATGATGAGGGGTATGGAATAGCTTCCGTATGAGGAGAGATTAAAAAGACTGGGAATTTTCAGCTTGGAAAAGAGACGACTAAGAGGGGATAGGATAGAGGTCTATAAAATCATGAATGGTGTGGAGAAAGTGAATGTGGAAATCTTGTTTACTCCTTCATATAACACTGCAACCAGGGGTCACCCAAGGAAAATAATAGGCAGCAACAAAGAAAAGGAAGTACTACACACAACACACAGTCAACCTGTGGAACGCCTTGCCAGGGGATGTTGTGAAGGCCAAAAGTATAATGGGGTTCAAAAAGAACAATGCAATGCAGAAAGCCACACAGTAAGAAGGCTCGGTAGCCTTCATGTTAACAGTTCTGTACACTTTTTGACTATCCTCTGAAAAAAACTTGACAGGTTTGAACTCAGCTTCATCGTATTTCAGCTTCTGTGCTGGAAGCTCCATTGCTGCCCTCACTTCCGTTTGTGTTGCACACTTTTCTCCCTTTGTCACAAAACGATCCATTTCTCAGGGAAGCTGTTTCTCATTGTAAGTGCGCTGCTGATAATGGTTTTAAGTTTGTTTTTAAGTACTTGGGGGGAACCTCACAATGGATGCCTGACATGTCACAGTTCCTCAGAGAGCCCAGCGTGAGACTAGAGTAAAGCCCTACAGTGTCCCATGTTGTTGCAGCTCCCACTGTCAGCCCGGGCTCCTGCTGTCACCCTGTGGTGGCTGGGGCTCCAGCTGTCCCCTTTATCCCCTCCCCTGGGTGTGGACAGCCCTTCTGAATGAGCTCCAGCTGCATGGGGCTGACAGCCAGAACTCTTAAAATAAAACAAAACAAAACCACACATCTTGTGCCTCCTTTTACACATTCCCGCACCTCCCATGGTTTGAGAACTGCAGCTCTAAACAGATCTGAATGAAAGCCACTGTCCAGGAAAGGCACGAGAAATGTCTGTTGGAATGATTGGCCTGCCATGACAGCGGCCTCATCATAACACTGGTACGACTGGCAAGTTTGAAATGCCCAATGCTTGGAATAACTGCTCAATGCTGTGATAGATGGCGCCAGCATCCCCTCACTCAGGGCAAACAACAAATCCTAGAAATTGTTACTTTTTTCAAGATTTTCTGTGTATCTCACATAGTCTGTCAGTTCTTCCTTAAAACTGTGTGCTTCGTCAGCAAGTACTGTGCAAAACCCATTATCCTAAACTTTCTGAACGATTGTGCTTCTTGCAATCTCAGCAGCAATTTGTAAAAGCGTGTTTTGAGTTCAATAGCTTCTGAGATTGAAAGAACCCCTCATTTTCTTTGTAAGAGCTTCATCATATTGTGAAAACAAATTGCATAATTCCAGAAAGTTCCATGGTTTGCTGATTCTTCTCTCTCATCCTTCCCCCGCAGTGCAATTCCTTGGTTAGCCAGGTAAAGCAGTACATTGGTAAAGCAGTACATTGGTAAAGCAGTACATTTTCAGCACACTCTCTGTTTCATGTAACACCATCTTGTGAGAATTTGACAACTGTGCCATTACAGAGTACACTTCTTTTGATTGTTTGAAAAAAATGCCACCTTTCAGAACACTGCTCCGGGTCTCTCAAACCACTGGAAAACTGTCTGCAAGGAAAGCAGAAAACTGCATCTGCCTGCTCACTGTACTGACATTTGCTGGCAGAGCAATACAGCAATGCACAGACAATCCTGGAAGTTTTTAGAGAGTGTTGGGGACAACTTCCTGGTACAAGTGCAGGAGGAACCAACTAGGGGCCATGCTCCTCTTGACCTGCTGCTCACAAACAGGGAAGAATTGGTAGGTCAAGTAGAAGTGGGTGGCAACCTAGGCAACAGTGATCATGAGATGGTTGAGTTCAGGATCCTGAAAAAAGGAAGAAAGGAGAGTAGCAAAATATGGACCCTGGACTGCAAAAAAGCAGACTTAGACTCCCTTAAGGAACTGATGGGCAGGATCCCCTGGGAAGCTAATATGCGGGGGCAAGGAGTCGAGGAGAGCTGGCTTTATTTTAAAGAATCCTTATTGAGGTTGCAGGAACAAACCATCCCGATCTGTAGAAAGAATAGGAAATATGGCAGGCAACCAGCTTGGCTTAGCAGTGAAATCTCAAGCTTAAACTCAAAAACAAAATTTACAAGAAGTGGAAATTTGGACAGATGACTAAGGAGGGATATAAAAATATTGCTAGAGCATGCAGGGGTGTAATCAAGAAGGCCAAGGCATGATTGGAGTTGCAGCTAGCAAGGGATGTGAAGGGTAGCAAGAAGGGTTTCTACAGGTATGTTAGCAACAAGAAGAAGGTCAGGGAGAGTGTGGGACCCTTACTGAATGGGAGAGGCAACCTAGTGACAGATGATGTGGAAAAAGCTGAAGTACTCAATGCTTTTTTCGCCTCCGTCTTCACAGACAAGGTCAGATCCCAAACTGCTGCACTGGGCAACACAGTATGGGGAGGAGGTGAGCAGCCCTCAGTGGTGAAGGAACAGGTTAAGGACTATTTAGAAAAGCTGGGCATGAACAAGTCCATGGGTCCAGATCTAATGCATCCAAGGGTGCTCAGGGAGTTGGCTAATTTGATTGCAGAGCCATTGGCCATTATCCTTGAAAATTCATGGTGATTGGGGGAGGTCCTGGACGATTGGAAAAAGGCAAATCTAGTGCCCATCTTTAAAAAAGGGAAGAAGGAGAACCCGGGGAACTATAGACCGGTCAGGTTCACTTCAGTCCCCAGCAAAATCATGGAGGAGATCCTCGAGGAATACATTTTGAAGCACTTGGAGGAGAGGAAGGTGATCAGAAACAATCAAAATGGATTCACCAGGGGCAAATCATGCCTGACCAACCTGATTGCCTTCTATGATGAGATAACTGGTGGATATGGGGAAAGCAGTGTATGTGATATATCCTGACTTTAGCAAAGCTTCTGATATGGTCTCCCACAGTATTCTTGCCAGCAAGTTAAAAAAGTATAGATTGGATGAATGGACTATAAGGTGGACAGAAAGCTGGCTAGATTGTCGGGCTCAACGGGTAGTGATCAACGGTTGAATGTCTAGTTGGCAACCAGTATCAAGCGGAGTGCCCCGAGGCTCGGTCCTGGGGCTGGTTTTGTTCAACATCTTTCTCAATGATCTGGATAATGGGATTAATTGCACCCTCAGCAAGTTTGCAGATGACACTAAGCTGTGGGGAGAGGTAGATACGCTGGAGGGTAGGGATCAGGTCCAGAGTGACCTAGACAAATTGGAGGATTGGGCCAAAAGAAATCTGATGAGGTTCAACAAGGACAAGCAGAGTCCTGCACTTAGGAAGGAAGAATTCCATGCACCGCTACAGGTTGGGGACCGACCAGATAAGCAGCAGTTCTGCAGAAAAGGACCTTTGGATTACAGTGGACGAAATGCTGGATATGAATAAGCAGTGTGCTCTCATTGCCAAGAAGGCCAACAGCATATTGGCCTGCATTAGTAGGAGCATTGCGAGCAGATTGAGGGAAGTGATTATTCCCCTCTATTCAGCACTGGTGAGGCCTCACCTGGAGTATTGCATCCAGTTTTGGTCCCCTGACTAAAGAAGGGATGTGGATAAATTGGACAGAGTCCATCAGAGGGCAACGAAAATGATTAGGGGGCTGGGGCACATGATTTACAAGGAGAAGCTGAGGGAACTGGAGTTATTTAGTCTGCAGAAGAGAAGAGTGAGGGGTGATTTGATAGCAGCTTTCAACTATCTGAAGGGGGATTCCAAAGAGGATGGAGCTCGGCTGTTCTCAGTGGTGGCAGATGACAGAACAAGAGGCAATGGTTTCAAGTTGCAGTGGGAGAGGTCTTGTTTGGATATTAGGAAAAACTTTTTCACTAGGAGGGTGGTGAAGAACTGGAATGGGTTACCTAGGGAGGCAGTGAAGTCTCCATCCTTAGAGGTTTTTAAGGCCCGGCTTGACAAAGCCCTGGCTGGGGATTATTTAGTTGGGAATTGGTCCTGCTTTGAGCAGGGGGTTGGACTAGATGACCTCCTGAGGTCTCTTCCAACCCTAATATTTTATGATTCTATGATTCTACTCCAAATACAAAAATGTCTTGTAATATTCCCATGTAAATGGGACAGACAAAGACACAACTTTGCTTATTCTAGTGTCCCTATTTCACATTCTCTTCTTCTATGGACTTTGTCACCTATGGTATTTGCATGCCTCTGCTCTTTGGTTGATGTCTGGCTCCAATACCTGGCTCAGCTGTGGGACTCCTCCTGATGCGGTGTCTGCTGATTCTGGAGCAACTCAGCTACAGGTGCTGGAACACGAGGGGCCAGGGCCCACTGTTAAATGTGGTTCAGTTTTTCACTTGCGCACAGCAGGCAGTAAGGGCCTCGAAGGTTTGGGGAGTAATATTGCTGCTTTGTATAGGTCTGGGTCTCTGGATTGTAGCAGTTTTGAAACAGCATTTACCATTTCCAGAATTGTTCTTTGGAGCAAAATGAGAAAAACAAAACTAAAATTTTCCATTTATTTCTTTAATGCTGAAAGCTCGTAAACTTCAACGGCAATTTTGCTCAGGAGAATTGTTTCTGTGGGTGCCTTCATTGTGTCTAAATAATGAATCTGAGAGGAAGGGGTGATTCAGACTATTTGTTGATCAATCGTGTAGTCAATTACTTCGCCAAGCTTTCATTTGTTATAACATATGTTCAAGAGGCCAAATAAACAAGGTCAGGTTTACTACTACAACCCCATAATAAAATAGTACAGAAAAAAGTTTTTATACAATACTAGTCTCTGTGAAACCCTCTTGTGCAGTGATGTTACATTCTCTTTATGTAGAAAGTAGGTCCCCAAAGTTACACACATTTCAGGTTTTATCATTTATATGAGAATTTCACAAGTTAAACATCCCTTTACACGTCACTAAAATCCAACCCATCAGTTTGTCTCAGTTCCCTAAAGTAAGTGGGGAGCTGTAGCCCATAAGGCCAGTTTGCTAGCTGGGTATATTGTATAATTATTTTTTTTGTCATTGGTTTGATTGATCATATTATTATCTTGAGTTTTGTTTATGCTGAATTCCAGTATATGTTATTCATAATACTTATTAATAATAGTTGGCTGTAATGCAAGGAACCTACAGGCTTATATCCTGTATGATTAGCTAAAGTATGTTAGTATCAGTGTTTATAAACTTTGGCATAGATAATTGGCTTACCGGTTACCCCTCTTGACTTTGGGGAACTGACTAGAGAAGTGAACAAAAAACTGAATATGTTTTCCATAGGTCTGGAACAGACCGGTAACCGTAGGGTACACCGCAGGACATGGAGGCCATAAGTTAGGCCAAGGGTAACAGTTTCGGAGATGAGATAATCGAACATATTGACCTAGAGAGTAAGTGTAACTGAAGATTTATCTGGATCAGGAAATAAGATTTGGGCATGGTAGGTTGGGCCCTGATTAAGGAAGTGCCAGGATCCTATAAGAAGGCAAAGAAGCTTGCAGGAAGGTGACTCTTTCCTATTTTCTATCAAGGTATCAGCTCAGCTTTGCAATACAGGGTATGTCTACACTACGAAATGAGGTCGATTTTATAGAAGTCGATCTTTAGAAAGATATTTTATACAGTCGATCGTGTATGTCCCCACTAAGTGCAGTAGGTCGGTGGAGTGCATCCTCAATACCATGGCTAGCATCATATCACAGAGGGTGCACTGTGGGTAGCGATCCCAGAGTCCCCACTGCCCATTGGAATTCTGGATTAAGCTCCCAATGCCTGATGTGGCAAAAACATTGTCGCAGATGGTTTTATGTACATGTCGTCAGTCTCCCCGGTCTCTCTCCCTCCCTCCATTCCTGAAAGCAACGGCAATCAATCATTTCACACCTTTTTTCCTGGGTTACCCATGCAGACGCCATAGCACCGCAAGCATGGAGCCCGCTCAGGTCAGCGCTGCTGTTGTGAGCATTGTAAACACCTCTCACATTATCCTGTAGTATGTGCAGAGCCTGGCTACAAGCCACGAGCAGGAGGACAACTGGAGGAGGACATGGACAGAAACGTTCCTGAAAGCATGTTATGTGGTAATTGGGACATCATGGCGGCAGTGGGGCAGGTTGATATAGTGGAACGCCAATTCTGGGCCCGGCAAACAAGCACAGACTGGTGGAACCACATAGTGTTGCAGGGATGGGATGATTCCCAGTGGCTGTGAAACTTTCGCATGAGTAAGGCAACTTTCATGGAACTTTGTGAGTTGCTTTTCCCCACCCTGAAGCACAGGAGTACCAAGATGAGACCTGCCCTGACAGTTGAGAAGCAAGTGGCGATAGCCCTGTGGAATCCTGGAACGCCTGACTGCTACTGGTCAGTCGGGAATCTATTCAGAGTGGGCACATCTACCAGGGGGGCTGTTGTGACCCATGTAGACAAGGCAATCAGTGACCTTCTGCTAACAAGGGTAGTGACTCTGGGAAACGTGCAGGTCACAGTGGATGGCTTTGCTGCAATGGGGTTCCCTAACTGTGGTGGGGCGATGGAATGTATATCACTATCTTGGCACCGGAACACCTTGTCAACCAGTACATAAACCGCAAGGGGTACTTCTCAATGGTGCTGCAAGTACTGGGGGATCACAAGGGATGTTTCACCGACATCAACGTGGGATGGTCCGGAAAGGTGCATGACGCTCGCATCTTTAGGAACTCCGGGCTGTTCGAAAAGCTGCAAGAGTGGACTTTCTTCCCAGACCAGAAAATTACCATTGGGGATGTTGAAATACCAATAGGTATCCTTGGGGACCCAGCCTACCCCTTGCTCCCATGGCTCATGAAGCCGTACACAGGCAGCCTGGACAGTAGTAAGGAGCAGTTCAACTATAGGCTGAGCAAGTGCAGAATGGTGGTAGAATGTGCCTTTGGACGTTTAAAATCTTCCCAGCCAGTGCTTTGTCAAGCCTTTCTGGAACAAAACCTGTTAGGATGGAGATTCAACCATCTCCCTAGGAAACAAAGGGGGAGATTCTGCCTTGCCTCAGCTCATCTCCCCTGGAATGGCCAGTAGCAGGTCTGCTCTCCTCCCTGCTCTGCCACAAAAGGAGCTGCCCCCCGGCCTTTTTGCCATTCTCAAGCACTTCTCTTCAGACTGCCCCATTTTCCTGATTATTTACTTGCTAAATGTTTGGCTTCTTTGAACCCCATTGAAATGTAGCTGCAAGTTCAGTGGCTCTGGGAAGTAGTACTGCTGCTTTGTATAGGTCTGTGTCTCTAGGTTGTAGCAATTTTGAAACACAATTTACCATTTCCAGAATCTTTCTTTTGAGCACAATGAGAAAAACAAAACTAACCTGAGAGGAAGTGTTAGCACATTGACCTGTTTGTCAGCCTGGAATAAAATTGTGGGTTTGACTTTTTGATACTCTTATATCTTATTCTAATAGGTGTAAACATAGGAGAAAGAGACTGTGTTTTACATCTGCCCACAAGCAAACTGGGTGAGAAGACAAAAGAGAGGGAAACAAAGTCTTACTGGGAATGGTGGGAATGTCATATAGAAGTGCACACTTGAAGACTCCCTGAACTCTCCAGGCAAGGTCAAGCAACCAGTTAGGAGGAGCAAGGAGGACTGGGGGTGGGGAGAGATAAGAAACACTAAACGCCAAAGAAAAGGTTGGCCTTGGCCAGAACACAACCTCATGCCTTACACCTCCCATGGGGTACAAAAGAGGTGGGATGAAGACCCCATATCACGAATCTCCAGAACGGAACAGGATCATAAGTTGTAAAGGGTGTGACTAGGGGTGTGCAGTACACGTATATTTGGGCCTGCAAAGGAGGAGGAGGCGGGAAAGGAGACTGTGGAACAGGAATTGGGAGTAGGGAACAGGGAAATGGGGAACGGGGACACGGGGTCAAGGCTCTCTGATGTCAGAGCTGGGAAGGGGGGCAGAGGGTAAAGGCACTGTCATGTCAGAGGTGTGAAGGGAGACATGGGATCAAAGCTCTGCAGCATCAGAGCTGGGAACGGAACCCTGGGGAACAGACTCTATCGGTGCACAGAGATAAGCCCGACCGGTGTGAAGGGCTTTGGAATATGCTGGCTTGGAAATTAAGCATCGTATTGTCTGCATTCCGGACTTCTGGTCTGCTCTCTGTCTGCGTGACAAGAACCAGGGAGAGGGTGTTCATTAAAAAGGAACTGTAAGAACAATAAGGAAAAAATGGGAATGGTTCAAGGAAACAAGGAACCTCGCTCTGTGGTCACGGGGATATCGCAAACAGCTGTCTCTGGGACGTAAGCAAAGCTCACTGTCAGTTACTCATATGTCCCAGGCCTCCTGCCCGACCCTGGTTGTGCTGCGGTGATCGAATGGGTCAGACACCTACTCTCACAGTTGCCACACAGTTTCAGGCTCTAGGTGGCAGGACCCATCTCCCCAGCATCTGCCCTCCCATCAGATTCATGTTTCCGCTACTGAGTCCAGTCTTCAAGGCCTTCTTCTCTGGTGACGTCACCCTGTGCCAGGCCCTCCGCCCATGGCCCCACATTGCTCTTCCCAGCTGCTCATTGTATTCGGCTGCCATGTTACTTCTCGCACAGCCAGCATCCACTATCCTGTATCTGGCCCTACAGCTCCCCGCTGTAGCTCAGCTCTGGCTCCCCATTGGAGCAGCTGGCCAGCACCAGCCCAGCTACCGGTTCTAGTTTGCTACAGCTGAAGGTTGCTAGCTCTGCCTCAGCACCGCTGCTCTGCTCTGCCTTCTGGGCTGCTTCTCTGGCCCTTGTGTTTCTGGCTGCTGCTGCTCTGCCTCCAGCTCAGCTTGAGCTGGGCAGGTTAACCAGATTTCTCTTCAATTAATAGCCCCAAATCACTTATATACCAACCCCAATGTAGCCCATCTATTTATTGAAACAAAGGGTTTCTTTTATTAACACATTGGTCTGTACATCAAATAACAAATGAAACCTTTCTTTTCATTAGAGACCTAGTAAAGGTTTGATTCAAAAAGAAAGATGCAAGACCCAGAAGTAGCCCAAAACAAAGCAATGACCAGTGCAATCATTTCTTACATTGGTGCCAACTCTTCACAACAGATTTGGCATCCTTGCATCTATGCGCTAACAGGAACAGTGTTTCTAAATATTTTCTAAAAGTTCCTCCTGCATCTTGTTGCCCAGTTTTGTTTTTATCAAGTTCATCTGAGAAAACAGTCTGTCAACTGTAGCATTGCCAAAAGGTAGCAACAGCAATGCAAGAGTGAACAAGTCAAGTTAACTAAAGTCTTTGTCCTCTGCGGCATCCATGTGTTTGAGACCTTCAAACTAAAAGTGCTCTACTCGGTTGTTCAGAGAGTGAGGCCAGGAACCATAGGCAAAACTCTCCACTGATGCTCCAACCGTCCAAGGTCTCCACAAAGCAATGGCAAAAATCAGATATCAGCCAATCTAGGTCCTGAAGGATTTAGTACTGCAAGCAATTTAATCACCAGGACATTTCATGGCAATCTCTGTTTCATGTGTTTTACAAACTCCAAGATGAAATCTCGACACCTACTTTTGATGTCTTTCACAACAGGAATGTTTAGTGTGTGTTTTGAAATTTCCAGCTGAAAGCGACTCCAAAATCGACTGCATAAAGCGGAAAGTGATTTGAGTCCAAGGCAATGTTGTAGTTTAACACAGCAGTCTGTAACCCAGGGTTTTCAGAAGTTCCAGCAGGGGCAGCATAACTATTTTACTCCAGGCAGGAATAAAATTCTGTCTGATCAAGGACTAAATGCAAGTCAGCATGCTCTTGTATAACACTTCAGTTTATTAGATTGAGGCACACACAGACATAAGCAATAGCTCTAGAACATCACAGCTATTTACCTAACACATGGAACAGAACTGAATAATAACCAGCAGGTTTGAAGTGGCCAGTTGGTCACCCACTGGGGAGAAAGGGTGTCAGGAAAAGGGTCTCTTAAGTTGGCTTCAGAGGTCTGCTCCAAAGTGCAATATATTAGCTAATTTTTTATAAAATTTTATAACTTCTACAAAACACAGAAGTCATAGTGACCCCTACTGGATCATCACATCCATTTATCTTCTCTCATTCTCACTTATTTACTTGTCTGTCCACTTATCCCATTGCAATTAGCAGAAACTGCCTGCTAGATTTTCACCTTGCATCTAAAAGCCTGGTTTCCAATCAACCCTTAACTATGTGATATTTTATATTATTAATTCATTGTGGCCAGTGAACATCATATGTTTGCGATTAGCTTGATCACATTCTGGGGTAAACACCCCTCAAATCCAGGGTAACATAGTGCAGTTCCAAAACCCTCTCTTCTCACGCAGGTTTAAAGTCAGTAGCACGAGGTGAGTACATTCTGCACATGTATTTGACCACTTTGTCATGAAGCTCTTTGGTTTTGACCCCATAAATGATAGGGTTGAGCATGGGGGGAATGAGGTAATGGAGGTTCGACAAGATGATGAGAACATGCGGTGCGATGCCATGACCAAACCTTTGTGTCAGAGTGGAGAAGAGTCCAATGGGATAAGCCATCAGTAGCGCACAGATGTGGGCTGTGCAGGTGTTGAGTGCTTTCTGGTGGGCTTCTTTGGAGGAGATTCTGAGGACAGCCCTGATGATCAAACCATAGGACAAGCCAATGAGCATCAGGTCAAACCCAATGATTACAAATGCCATCACCAAGCCATACGCTTTGCTGACTGTGATGTCCCCACACGACATCTTTGCCACAGCCATGTGGTCACAGTACGTATGGGGGATAATGTGGTTGGCACAGAATGGCTGCCTGCTCAGAAGCAGGGGTATAGGCAGATTGAAGAGAACAGCTCTTATCATACCCAGTAACCCTAGCTTAACTATCCGTGCATTGGTGAGGATGGTGGCATGTCTCAGAGGGCTACATATGGCAATGTAGCGATCGAAGGCCATTGTCACAAGGACGGCTGAGTGAATAGTAGAAACTGTGTGAAAGAAGAACATCTGGGTGAGGCTGCCATTCACAGTAATGCTTTTCATATTGAACCAAAATATACAAAGTGCCTTTGGCACGAAGGAGGTAGACACGGCGATGTCTGTGAGCGCCAGCATGCAGAGTAGCAGGTACATCGGCTTGTGCAGGGTCTGCTCTTTGCCTACAATAAACAGAACTGTGATATTTCCCAACAGGCCCATAATGTAGACTGTAGAGAAAGGGATGGAAATCCAGATGTGAGCAGCTTCCAGGCCAGGGATGCCGGTTAGGATGAACATTGAAGAATCAGAGGTGGTGAAGCTGAAATTTTCCATGAGGTGGCCGATGCGTTGATCAGGCTCAGAAATGCTCCAGTTTCCTGTGAAGGGAGAGAAGCACAGCGAGGGGGGTTACACAGGTTATAACAAATAGAATGGTAACTATTTTATAGTTCTTAACAATCAAGAAAGTGGGGTTAACCAGTGAGATGGCAAGATTTACAGATGGCACCACATTATTTTGTCCATAGTCAACTCCAGAAAAGCCCTTAGAGGGTGCTAACCAAATCTGGTGAATGGGCAGCATGGTGGCAGATGAACTTTGATGACATTAACTGCAATGTGTTTGCCCATTGGAAGGAAAAGCTTGAACTCCTCAAACAGCTAACAAGGTTCTAATTTAAACATATGAGCCCAGGACAGGGATCTGGGCATCATGGTACACAGCTCCAGGAAACCCTAACCACAGTGCAAGCATGGACAGAAACTAAGCAAAACACTGGGATCCAGGAGGAGTGGGGTGGGAAATTGTGCAGAAAATACAATCTTATGCGGTCCGTCAAGTCAATATTTCATGCTCCTCTAGCCTCCTCTGTGTAGTTCTGGGCACCCTTCTCACACAGAATATTGCACAGCTAGAGGAATTGAGGCAAGGGCAATGAGAATGCAGAAGGACCCTTGGAAACTATCATACAGAGAGAGTTTGAAAACAGTGTGATTGTTACCTTACAAAGGAGATGAATTAAAGGGGACATGAGAAAAGTCTGCAAAATACTGACTGGTACAGAGTACATCGAGAATGTGTTCCCTCTGTCTTATAACAAAAGATCAAGAGTGCATTCAACAGCGTGATTTGTGGGTAAGATCTGATTTGTATATTGACATGGGTGTGGGTCTTGGTTCTTTGGGATCGAGAGAACTTTTTTCTTTTACTTGGGTATTGGATTTCATAACCATTTGTCCCCATAACGAGTGGCACTGGTGGTGATACTAGGAAACTGGAGTGTCTAAGGGAATTGATTGTGTGACTTGTGGTTAGCCAGTGGGGTAAAACCAAAGTCCTCTCTGTCTGGCTGGTTTGGTTTGCCTTAGAGGTGGAAAACCCCCAGCCTTGGGATGCAACTGCCCTGCTTTAAGCAATTTGTCCTGAATTGGCACTATCAGTTGGGTCCCGCCAGAACCAGGGCCAGGAAAGTTCCCAGCACTGGCCTTGGATCAAGAATTACAAAGAAAAAATTAATTTCAGCAGCGCTGCCCACCTGCCATGTATATACCGCTCCCTGTCCCCAACACACTCAGCTCTGCTTCTCTGTCCCTGTATTCCCGCTGCCTGTCCCCACAACCCTCAGTGCTTCCCGATTTTCTGTGTACACACCCTGCTTGCCTCCACTACCCTCAGCACTGCCCACCTGCCCATGTAAACCCCACTTCCTTCCTCCATAACTCCCTGTGCTGGCTACTTGTCAATGTAGGTCTCCAACCCCTCACAACTCTGTGTCTGTTTCCTCATAGAATGTGGGATACCATGTGAGATGAACTGCGGGTCATTTTGGCCCTGGGAGTGGTGACGGAATCTCACAATGAGCGGAGAATTCCCAGGGTACTACTTGTGACCCAGGATAGCCAACCCGTTTCTGCATCAATTTCTGAATGAGCAACACAGTATTGACATTTGATGCTTCCCTGATGCAGACAATAGATGAACACTTAGAAGAGTTTCAGCTGCCAAATATATATCCACTTAGACCTTACAAAGGGATACGGACAAATACCTTTGATGCCAGAACCCTGGGAGAAGCAAGCCTTTTCCATGCCCATTGGCTTTCACTAATGCAGGATCACGTTATTTGGCCTGTACAGCGTGGCACTGACTTTTCAGAGATTAATGGATGGGATATTACAATTACATGGGCGGTATGCAGCATGTAAGCTGATACAATCTATTAAACATAGGTTTTGGTCCCGTATGTTGTGGCAGTATTGTCACACATAGTGCAGTTGGCAATACATTACACAGCCTTATTATCGGCCTATCATTCTCCACTCCCTGGGGAGGCTCTCAAGCTGAAGTTCTCCAGAGTCTATTTTCTGCTCTTCCCACTGCTCCCAGAGCCGAGGGAATTGTCCGGGAGTCGTGGGCAACTGGAGAGTCCACAGGGACTGTTCAGCTGAATCATAAAGGTCGTTATCTGGCACGCCGAGTGTCAGGCATGTGAGGTTCATATAGTGATTAGCACCCTCTGTTGAACAGGATTTTGGTAAGTTGATTGTTTCTGCATTGAAATTAGAGTTAAGGGCTCAGGAAAAGTTCCAGGTTCAAGTCAGGGACCATCTGGGCAGGAATTCAGCTGAACAGTGACTTTTAATGTTTAGTAGTGTCAGAAACATCAGTGGATTTATCTGGTAAAATTGGAACTACAGATGTATTGGAAATAGTTTAGACAAATATTTGTTTTTAAGGACAGTTGCTTGTGTCTTATGGTTTCCTTCTATCTGTCACTGTAGCTTCCTTTTTTTTTTTTTAGTTTATGTGGATTGTCCTCTGATTTGCTCAAGATTTCGAATTCAGTAACTTCCCTGCCCTATTGGGAACTGCAGACAAAGTCTCTGCAGTGGGTTTCTGTGTTACCAGAGGGTTCACAACAAGAATGGGTCGCACATTGGCCAAATTCTTCTCTAACATTCTGCCCTCACTGGGTCACTCCAGATTGACACTGGCCTTCCAGAGAACAAAATAGGAATGCAGCATGAACATGGGGGGGCTCTTTCAGCACCCTAACAATATAGCGCTCTCTGGAGCAGGACCCAAAGCTGTGATTTTCACAGCTGGGAGCCAAAGTTAATCACTATCTGTGGCAATCTTGATCAATGGCAAAACGCCCAACATGGCCTGGAGTTCACTCTAAAGCCACCTGTAGGGACTTAAGAAAGTGGCCTGATTTACACTGGCCATGAGCCTCCAGTGACTTCAACTGGAGTCATCTTTTCGCCTCTGAGGATGGGTGACCTCATTTAGAACAAAGAAGAACTGACAGCAGCGTTCCTGAAATCTCAAACTCTGAGGCATATAGGTTCAGATCAATCAGGATAACAATTTTATTAGGGCGGGAGATGACTCTGATCTCTCTGTACCCCTGCATCTCTGGTTCAAGAAGCCCCAAAAAGCAGTGAAAATAAAAGCATGTTTCTGCTTTAGAGGAAACAGGCAGTGTATGAAATCTACCCCTGGGGAGGTCCAGGAGAGTGGGGATGAGCAGCATCCAGATCACAGTGGCTCGGAGTCCTGAAACCAAGTGAAATCGTGAATGAAAATCATGTCTAATGCACGGACCAAAGAGGCATCACAAGTCCTCCTAGGACTGGTGGGGACGGTGTCTCAGACTGTAACATAACGTAGACCACATTGTGCCAGATGGTGTCTTACACCATCCCCCATCTCGACCATCCTTCCTCCCATGAGCAGCCCCACTACAGCAATTGCTAACAAGGAAAAGCAGCCTCAGGAAGGTGTGTCTGTGTTTCTAGTGGGCTGCAATATGTTAAAGGTTTGTGTCATTTTGAGGAAGAGTTACTCACACTGGCTACTTTTAGTCTCCAGGACCTCTCTCTCTCCCACCGGGTCTGTCCCTTTCTTCTGCCCTGCACAGTCTGAGCAGCTGCTGGGGTTCCCTTTGCTACTGGAAAGTCAGTTCAGGCTGGTCTCCCCCTTTTCCTGGGTGCAGGCAAACACTGAGTTTAACCTAGTCTGAGGAGATATTTCTGTGAGCTGCCTCTGTGGGGTCTTGCTGCTGTTTTTGGTTTTGGGTGAGGGGTAGCTCTGTGTGCCAAGGCCTGGAAGTTGTGGGGGGTTGGAGACCTACATGGACAAACAGCCAGCACTGGGAAATATGGATGAAGCACATGGGCAGGTGGGCAGTGCTGAGGGTAGTAGAGGAAAGCAGGGTGTGTACACAGAGAATCGGGAAGCACTGAGGGTTGTGGGGACAGCAGGGCCGGCGCAACCCAATAGGTGACCTAGGTGGTCGCCTAGGGCGCTAAAATTTGGAGGGCGCCGGCGCCGCGGTCGTCATTGGTAATTTGGGGGCAGGACCTTCCGCTGCCTCTGTTGGGGGCGGCATTTCGGGGGCGGGACCTTCCGCCACCTAGGGCAGCGGAAAAGCTGGCAGCGCTCCTGGGGGACAGGCAGCGGGAATACAGGGACAGAGAAGCAGAGCTGAGTGTGCTGGGGACAGGGAGCGGTATATACATGCCAGCTGGGCAGTGCTGCTGAAATTAAATTTATCTTTGTAATTGTTGGTCCAAGGCCAGCGCTGGGAACTTTCCTGGTCCTGAGTGCATTTGTGCTGGTCTATGGGTCTCCTTGCCCTGGCAAGCCACAGAACTGCAGCCTGGGTGTCAAAACGTTTACTCAGTTTTATTTCTAACTGTTGTTGTTGTTATTTAACTTCAGGCATTACACCGGTAGAAAGAACAATTGGTCTTTGTGTGACACTGCACCCACTACGTCTCATAGTGATATTATTGTGATGTGATTATAGCATATTTATGATACATTTCCTGTAAGATGTGTCTTGTAAGATGCCATTGGAAAAGTTATGATGTTCTGAATATGATTATCCTATTTGTATGCATGTATCATTTGTGTACCTGAAGTCATGAATATTGATTATGTATCTGTTTTTCATTTGTAGTTACATCTGGGTAAAGCCCACTAGGCAAGATGCCTTCGATCTAGGTAGCTGGGTGGGAAGGGCCTATTAAGGGAAATGAGCCCATAGGGAACACAATAGTCCTTAGGAAGCTTTCTGAGAATGGTGCACAGCCTATAAGTAATAGATGCTATGACTCTACAAGGGCATATGACTAGGCTGATGGCTCAGAGGGCTCAGTGGAACTGCAGCTCCATGTGGTACCTGGGACAAACCCATCACAGTTTGCTCCTCACCTTTTTCAATCTCCCATTTTACTCTGATCCCCCTCTCCATACTCTCCTTCTACATCCCAGGCTGCTCCGATTGAAACAGCATGTTGGTTGCCAGTGTCTGCTCCATCCTCCCCAGTCATCCCTGCATCTCACAATCTCAGAACCACCCCACGCTCCCTTCAACTCTTCCTCTGCAGGGGGTGTAACGATGCTGGTTTTGGCAGGACCCAACTGAGAGTTCCAATTCAGGACAAATTTCTTAGAGCAGGGCAGTTACAGCCCAAGGCTGGGGTTTCTATGCACACCAAGGCAAACCGAACCAGCCAAACAGAGAAGACTTCGGTTTTACCCCACTGGCTAACCACTAGTCACACAAGCAATTCCCTTAGACACTCCAGTTTCCCAGTATCACCACCAGTGCCACTCGTTATGGGGGTGAATTGTTATGAAAACCAATACCCCAGTAAAAAAAAAAAGGCTCTCACCATCCCAAAGGACCAAACCCCAGACCCAGGTCAATATACAAATCAGATCTTACCCACAAATCACGCTGTTGCCAATCCTTTAACATCTAAAATCTAAAGGTTTATTCATAAAAGGAAAAAGATATAGATGGGAGCTAGAATTGGTTAAATAGAATCAATCACATACAGTAATGGCAAAGTTCTTGATTCAGGCTTGTAGCAATGATAGAATAAACTGCAGGTTCAAATCAAGTCTCTGGAACATCCCCCGCTGGGATGGGTCATCAGTCCTTTGTGTAGAGCTTCCGTTCGTAGCAAAGTCCCTCCAGAGGTAAGAAGCAGGATTGAAGACAAGATGGAGTTGAGGCATCAGCCTTTTATAGTCTCTTGCCATGTGGTCTTTGTTTTCTCTGTCCCAAGGACATGCTTTCCAGCAAATGGCTCAGAAAAACCTGAAAGTTCTGTCCATAGGCAGGTCCCTGCATACCTTGCTGAGAGACAAGGCGTATCTGCCTTCTCTCAATGGGTTAATTGTGTCGCTGATGGTCCTTAATGGGCCATCAAGTAGGCTAGGCAGAGCTAACACCAACTTGTCTGGGGTGTCACCCAGAAGCACAGCATAAGTTTGAAATACAGACAGTATAGAGCCAATATTCATAACTTCAACTGCAAAAATGATAAACATATACCGATAGCATAATTATAACCAGAAAATCATAATCTTCCGATAGACACCTCACACAACAAACTTTGTACAATATTTGCTGCAAATATATAACAGTGGTTGCAACAGTGATCTATACGGTTAGAGATTTTGTCAATAACGTCACACCCCCAACACAATATTGATGCAGGAACGGATGACACAAACATCACTGACTGCATCCCAAGAGCTCCCCATCCTTGATTCTGTCTTACTACAGCTAGTATTGGGTTAGAAGCTGTACCAGTGTATAACAGAAATGGTTTGTCAAAGTCATGTTCAATAACATGATTGAATCTCTTTACAAATTCAAGGTAAAACTTGGTTTATACAATAGTGGATTGGATCTGTTCTTGCAGCATGGTTCCTCTATGCTGCATGTGATCTTGCCAAGAGCTAAAGAACATAGCTACTTTATCCATACTAGCTCTGGCATATGTTTGGAACCCAATTCATATCAAGTCAATGTAGATATTAATGTTGTTCTTAGTACAGGAATCTTGGCATTTAGCCACAAAAGCAATATGGTGGTGTGCTTTAGTTTCCCCTTTGATACAGCACATTTGCTTTTTTCCAGTGAAAAGTTCCAAGACTGTTTACAGACATTAACAGTACAACCTTAGCATTACAAGTCCGTCTAAGATAAGGTTCGATTTTATGTATCACTTTCAACATGTTCAAGGGATTTTCCAAAAGATTAGGCACAATGTACATTTTTACAGTTCTTGGTGACAGCAACACATGAGTTACAAAAATTACCACTAGCAATAACAAATGCATTGCAAGTGTCCATTTACAATCATTTTTGTCATGCCACACCTTTGGCTCAATACCATTGGGGTTTGGGCATTTTAGAGTTAACCTGTAGCTTCCCTTTGCAAAAGTAAGTTCTCTCTTTCCTCCTTGTCCTGAAGGATCAAACCCTGATTTGTCTTGCTTAAGAGAATTCACTGGCTGATGGGGTGGGCTCTCTTTGCTAACAGCTATTGGCACATCCTTCTTCTCCCTGCCAGCCAGGTAATTTACATCAACACAGACAGGAGCCAGTTCACCAGTTTTCAGATTCTTAACTGCTACCAGTTCCAAGGCTGGACTTTGTCTTAACGAGATACCATTCATGTTCACTAACAAGGTAGATTCAAAGTGCTGTGGTCCTTCCCTCACCAACCTTTGCTTCCACACGGAATCAGATGTTAAGTCCACTGAGAGACCACAAGTTATATCCAAAGTGCCTAGAGGTGAGAGCATACCTGCCCTCCCCTGCATTCTCAAGAGATTAACTGCCCAGCTATTCTGCTCTGCAGACCCAGGTACCCAGTCTTCCCTCTGAACCTGAGACACAGACTGTTCACTCAAAGTATCGGCATGGAGACATTCCTCTCTCAACAACCTTGTCTCGCCAGCAAGCTGGCCAAACACAGCCACTTGGTTATAGGGCTTTTCAATTTTTTAAACAGCTTTTACTTCATCTGAGCCCTTTTCAAAGATATCCACACTGGATCTTTCAGAAGGAAAGTCAGTGGATCCATTCCCCACAGAACATTTCTGTCTGTTAGGAACCGCAACTTCCTTGATTATATGACTTTCCCACCCTTCAGCTACAGCAAACACACAAGTTCAGGAATCTTTTCCTTCTTGCTACAAGTTGTCAAACTGTCAGTCGGTAACACAATTAAATAACCTTTCTGCTCTCCTTGTTCCCCGGCTAGGGTATCACCCTGATTAGACAGAGTTGCTACACCCTTTCCCAACAACACACTAGCAACAGGAAAAATACAAGGACCAGAATTGTCTGGCTCTGGGATTTTGCTAAGACAGTAACTGGATGCAACCTAGTTACAGTGCCATTCTCCCCAGCAGACACAAACTTAGGACCATTCCCTTCCTGGGCTTTGGTTGAACCCAGAACCAACTCTGAGTCAACAGCACTACTCTCAACCATCACAGGCTGAAAGGCCCCTTCTGTCTGCTCCAGAGAAAAAGAAGAGCTGGAGACACATTCTCCTTTACCAGAAAAACAGCTTGGGATCTCATTTCCCTTGTCCCAGCAAACAGGGGTGCTCACAGACAACTGCTTGGAGATTGGGGTAGCTCTCTCCATAGGCAAGTCATTACCCCCAACAGACACAGGTACATTTCCTTTACTGTCACAGCTCTCCACACAGGAAACAGGCAAGGTAGAGGGACACTCATCTTCCACTATCTTTGCCTTCCCAAACTGCTGATTAGACAAAGCAATCAGCTCACAAGGCTGCCTAGGCTCATCCAAACTTTTCTTACCAGGCACATTGCCATTCCCAACAGACAAACTGCTGCTCTTCTCACTCCATCGAGCTACTTCCAGCAAATCACAGTTACCCTTTTCAGGTTCACTTTTATAAGCTGTACTAGCCAACAATATTTCACCCTTCAAAAATCTACCCTTTCTTTCCTCAGCTAGGGCTTTAACCTGACCATCCACTTTAATCTGCTCCTGAGAAATATTTTACTGATCAATGAGATCTTTCTGCTCTTTATCTAATTCCAGATTTACTTCTGAAACATTAGAGAGACATTCAGAAACTTCATTTATAGACAAGCAGCTCCTTTCCTTAGACAAACATTTGGAGAAACCCTCCCCAAGCAAATCATTGCCCATAATAGACACAGGTTTAAGATCATTCCTTTCCTGTGACTGGTTACCTGGACTGAACAAAGCTTTAATATTTTCCCCAATCAAAAGATCCTTAGGCAATAACTTTCTTACACCAGCTATAACTTCATGCTTAGTACCATTCCATTCAAAGTGGATTCTGGCTAATGGCACGCTTACAGTGAATTCATGGAGGACTACAACATTTACACTCTTATTTGGTAAGTAATCTTCCTCTTTGACGAGATCTGCTTTAACAAGAGTGATGTTAGAAGCCATAATTTGCCCTAAACAACTTTTACCATTGACTTTTACACTTTCTATGAATTTTTCATTACCACTCCCATACATAGCATTGGCACAATTTATCGAGTCACCTTCTACTGAACTCACAGTAACAGCACTTACTTAAAAGGCGGTAGTGTTGGGGTAACTTAGGTTACACCCAGACAACTGCTCAGAGTTATACAACATACCAACATTGTTAGAAACTGGACTTTCAAGAGGATACAATTCCAGCTGTTCTTCCTTTGGTTTTGTCACTTGGAGCTGAAGACTGGCCATCTCCTGTTCCATCTCGTGAGTCTCCTGTTGCATGTGTCGAGCTTTCTCCTCAGCAGCCCGGAGCTCCAGATGCCCCCTATGAGCTCTTTCTTCTCTTGTAGCAGATTCTTTTTCCAATTCAGCACTCCTTTCCTTAAATTTTTTCTCCAGATAGGCTGTCATAAATATAAAGGGAAGGGTAACGACCTTTATGTATGCAGTAATATAAAATCCCTCCTGGCCAGAGGTACAGAATCATTTTACCTGTAAGGGGTTAATCAGTTCAATTAACCTAGTTGGCACCTGACCAGAAGGACAAATGGGAAAAAAAGATAATTTCAAATCTGGAGGGGGGGGGGAGGTTTTGTTTGTGCTCTTTGTTAGTTCCCTCTGGGGACAGATTGAGAGACAGACCAAGCAGGTAAACCAGATCCTAAAAAGATCCTGAAATGATATATATAAAATTACAGAAATTGTGAGTCATAGCATGGAAATGCATTAGATTATCTTTTATTTTAGCTTGTGAATTTTCCCTATGCTAGGAGGGAGGTTTATTTCTGTTTTTGTAACTTTAAATTGAGCCTAGAGGGGAATCCTCTGTGTTTTACATCTTTTAATACCCTGTAAAGTTACCTTCCATCCAGATTTTGCAGGTGTGATTCTTTTACTTCTTTCTTTATAATAAAGTTCTTCTTTTAAGAACCTGATTGATTTTTAGTGTCCTAAAAACCAAAGGGTTTGGTCTGTGCTCACTTTGTTAACCTATTGGTTAGTATATTATTCTCAAGCCTCCCCAGGAAAGGGGGTGAAAGGGCTTAGGGCAATATTTTGGGGAAATACGGGCTCCGAGTGGTCTTTCTCCTGAATCTTTGTCTAAATCACTTGGTGGTGGCAGTAATACCGTCCAAGGACAAGGAAAGGATTTGTGACTTGGGAAGTTTTTAACCTAAGCTGGTAGAAATAAACATAGGGGGTCTTTCATGTGGGTCCCCACCTCTGTACCCCAGAGTTCAGGGTAGGGAGGGAACCCTGACATGGGCCAAGGCTTGCTTCTTTTTCATTCGCATTTCTGCCAGTTTTTGTTCATGTTCAAACTGCAGGCTGCCACTCAGGGCTTGCAGTTTCATTGCTTCTCCTGCTTCTCTAGTATCAGGTAAGGCCTCTTCTCCTGCCTTCTTCTCACTGGCCCTTAACAGATCCCTCAGTTCTTGATTTGTAGCTTTCTTTCTAAAGCTTATTACCTTGTCTGAACACAAACCTTCCAGGGTATTTTTGTCAAGGCCCTCATATGCTCTTTGCTCATGCATTGCAACTGCTCTTTACCAACCAAACTCTCAATACCAACATTCAAATTTGGATAGCGTGGGATTATGGCCGAAAGCTTAATTGACTTGGTTCTGTGGATCCTAGCACAACTATGCCTCCGTAACGATGCTGGTTCTGGCGGGATGCAACTGACAGTGCCAATTCAGGACAAATTACTTAAAGCAGGGCAGTTACAGCCCATGGCTCGGGTTTCTATGCACACAAGGAAAAGCAAACCAGCCAACAGAGAAGACTTCGGTTTTACCCCACTGACTAACCACAAGTCACACAAGCAATTCCCTAAGACACTGCAGTGTCCCAGTATCACCACAAGTGCCACTTGTTATGAGGACGAAAGGTTATGAAAACCAATACCTCTGTAAAAGAAAAAAAGTTCTCTCGATCCCAAAGGACCAAGCCCCAGACCCATCCATAGACACCATGTGACAGCCACATGTGCTGCAGAAGAAGTTGTAAGAAAGCAAGCAGTAGACTGATGGCAGGAGGGGAGTGACATGACCATGATGATGCTGTCACCCTAATACCTAACACCTAGAGGTTGGCTTGTGCCCTGAAACACATGGGGGTATAGGCTTTCCAAAATATTTATTTAGCTGTAAGAATTATAACTGGACAGTCTCACTATACATGTCAATGTCCAAATTCTTCCTGATTCTTCCTTAACTCATGGCATCAACTACTAATTATCAGCATATCAGTATTTTAGAGTTTGAATTTACCACATTTTAGTGTAACTCAATGCCCTTTTGATCTTGTGTTGTAAGACAGGGGGAACACATCTTCGATGTAATCTGTACCAGTTAGTATTTTACAGACTTTTCCCATGGCCCCTCTAATTCATCCTCTAATTCATCTCCTTTGTAAGGTAACAATCCCAGTGTTTTCAAACTCTCTCTGTATGAGAGTTTCCCAGGGTCCTAAAGCATTCTCCTTGCCCTCGCCTCAACCCCTCTAGCTCTGCAATATCCTGTGTGAGAAGAGTGCCCAGTACTACACAGAGGAGTCCAGAGGAGCATGTAATATTCACTAGATTGATCTCATGGCATTATATGTTCTGCACAATTTCCCACCCTACTCCTCCTGGATCCCAGTGTTTTTCTTAGTTTCTGTCTGTGCTTGCACTGTGGTTAGGGTTTCCCAGAGCTGTGTACCATAATGCACAGATGCCTGTCCTGGGTGCATACATTTAAATTATAATCTTGTAAGGTGTTTGAGGAATTCAAGCTTTTCCCTCGAATGGGCAAACACATTGCAGTTAATGACATCAAAGTTCATCTGCCACCATGCTGCCCATTCACATGATTTGGTTATCTCCTGCTAAGGAATTTTCTGAAGTTGACTATGGCCAAAATAATATGGTAAATCTTCCCACTTCACTGGTTAACCCCCTTTCTAGATTGTTAATCACTATAAAATAGTTACCATACTATTTGTTATGAACTGTGTAACCCCCCTCACTTTGCTTCTCTCCCTTCACAGGAGCCTGGAGCATTTCTGAGCCTGATCGACGCATCGGCCACCTCATGGCAGATTTCAACTTCACCCGCTCGGACTCTTCAATATTCATCCTAACCGGCATCCCTGGCCTGGAAGCTGCCCACATCTGGATTTCCATCCCTTTCTCTATGGCCTACATTATGGCCCTGTTGGGAAATTTCACAGTTCTGTTTGTTGTAGGAAAAGAGAAGTCCCTGCACAAGCCGATGTACCTGTTGTTCTGCATGCTAGCGCTCACAGATCTCACCACGTCTACCTCCTTCGTGCCAAAGGCACTGTGTATATTTTGGTTCAATTTGAAAAGCATTACTGTGAAGGGCTGCCTCACCCAGATGTTCTTCTTTCACGCACTTTCTAATGTGCACTCAGCCGTCCTAGTGACAATGGCCTTTGATCGCTACGTTGCCATATGTAACCCTCTGAGATATGCCACCATCCTCACCAACTCACGAATAGCTAAGCTAGTGCTGGTGGGTGTGATAAGAGCTGTTCTCTTCCTTCTGCCCCTGCCCCTGCTTCTGAGCAGGCAGCCATTCTGTGCCAACCGCATTATCCCCCACACGTACTGCGACCATAATGCTGTGGCAAAGATGTCATGTGGGGACATTACAGTCAGCAGAGTGTACGGCTTGGTGATGGTATTTATACTCATTGGGTTAGACGTGACGCTCATTGGCCTGTCCTATGGTCTGATCATCAGGGCCATCCTCAGAATCTCCTCCAAGAAAGCCAACCACAAAGCCCTCAACACCTGCTCAGCCCACATCTGTGTGATACTGATGGCTTATCCTCTTGGACTCTTCTCCAGTCTGTCACACAGGTTTGGTAATGGCGTCGCTCCACACGTTCAGGTCATCTTGTCGAATGTCACTTACCTCATTCCCCCCATGCTCAACCCTATCATTTATGGGGTCAAAACCAAAGAGCTTCGTGACAAAGTGGTCAAATACATCTGCAGAATTCACTCACCTCATGCTACTGACGTTAAACCTGCATGACAAGACAGGGTTTTGGAACTGCACTATGTTACCCTTTATTTGATGGGTGTTTACCCCAGAATGTGATCAAGCTAATCGCAAACATATGATGTTCACTGGCCACAATGAATTAATAATATAGAACACCGCATAGTTAAGGGTTGATTGGAAACCAGGCTTTTAGATGCAAGGTGAAAATCTAGCAGGCAGTTTCTGCTAATTGCAATGGGATAAGTGGACAGACAAGTAAATTAGTGAGAATGAGAGAAGATAAATGGATGAAAACTTTGAGTCTAGACACCTCTGATGTTAGAAGTTTATTGAAAGTTAGTAAAAGTGATGATCCAGTAGGGGTCACTATGACTTCTCTGGTTTGTAGAAGTTATAAAAGATTAGCTAATATATTGCACTTCACAGCAGTCCTCTGAAGCCATCTTAAGAGACCCTTTTTCCTGACACCCTTTCCCCCCAGCAGTTGACCAACTGGCCACTCAATTCCTTTCCAGATGTTAGGTAAATATCTGGGATGTTCTAAACCTATTGCTTATGTCTCTGTGTGCTTCAATCTAATAAACTGAAGTGTTAGACAAGAGCATGCTGACTTGCATTTAATCCTTGATCAGACAGAATTTCTGTGTTCTCATTGATTTATTCCTGCCTGGAGTAAAATAGTTACATTGCCCCTGCTGGAATTTCTGACAACCCTGGCTTACAGACTGCTGTGTTAAACTACAACATCGCCTTGGACTCAAATCACTTTCCGCTTTATGCAGTCGATTTTGGAGTCGCTTTCAGCTGGAAATTTCAAAACACACACTAAACATTCCTGTTGCGAAAGACATCAAAAGTAGGTGTCAAGATTTCATCTTGGAGTTTGTAAAACACATGAAACAGAGATTGCCATGAAATGGCCAGGTGATTAAATTGCTTGCAGTACTAAATCCTGCACGACCTAGATTGGCTGATATCTCATTTTTGCCACTGCTTTGTGGAGACCTTGGAGAGTTGGAGCAGCAGTGGAGAGTTTTGCCTTTGATTCCTGGCCTCACACTCTGAACAAAAGGTAGATCATGTTTAGGTTGAAGGTCTCAAACACATGGATGTTGCAGAGGCAAAAGATTTTAGTGATCTTGCTTTGTTTACTCTTGCATTGCTGTTGCTACCTTTTGGCAATGCTACAGTTGACAGACTGTTTTCTCAGACGAACTTGATAAAAACAAATCTGTGCAGCAAGATGGAAGAGGAACTTTTAGAATACACTGTTCCTGTTAGCACGTAGGTGCAACAACGCCAAATCTATGAAGAGTTTGCACCAATGTAAGAAATGATTGCACTAGTCACTGCTTTATTTTGGGTGACTTCTGGCCTATTTTTACACCACTATTCACCATTTTTGTTTGAAACGCCTGTCAACCCTCAATCGAGATACAAGTACCAGTACTGGGGGTTTGATTTTGAATGTAATTGTCATCTCATAGCTTTGTTGCTAATTTGTACAAACACCTACTGGGTCTTCCAGCTTTTTTTTTAAATCAAACTTTTATTAGGTATCTAATGAAAGCTTTCATTTGTTTTTTGATGTACATACCAATGTGTTATTTAAAAGACCCCTTTGTTTCAAGAAGTAGATGGGCTACATTTGGGGTTGGCATATAAGTGATTTGGGGCTATTAATTGAAGAGAAATCTGGTTAACCTGCCCAGCTCAAGCTGAGGTAAAGGCAGAGCAGCAGCAGCCAGAAACACAAGGGCCAGAGAAGCACCCCAGAAGGCAGAGCAGAGCAGCGGTGCTGAGGCAGAGCTAACGACCCAAGGCTGGAGCAGAGTAGAACCAGGAGCTGGGTCGGCATGGACTAGCTGCGCTTACGGGGAGAGAAGACTGAGCTACAGTAGGGAGCTGTGGGGCCAGATACAGGATAGTGGATGCCGGCCGTGCCAACGGTAACATGGCAGCCGAGCACAAGGAGCAGCTGGGAAGAGCAAGGTGGGGCCATGGGCAGAGGGCCCAGCACAGGGTGACATCACCAGAGAAGAAGGCCTTGAAGACTGGACTCAGAAGGAGAGACATGAATCTGATGGGAGGGCAGATGCTGGGGACAAGGGTCCTGCCACCTAGAGCCTGAGACTGTGTGGCAACAGTGAGAGTAGGTGTCTGACCCATGCTATCACCGCAGCACAGCCAGGGTCTGTAACTATTTTATAAGATGATAACTTGTGTTATAAGACTGGGGGAACACATTCTCGACGTACTCTGTACCAGTCAGTATTTTGCAGACTTTTCTTATGTCCCCTTTAATTAATCTCCTTTGTAAGGTAACAATCACACTGTTTTCATACTCTCTCTGTATGATAGTTTCCAAGGGTCCTTCTGCATTCTCGTTGCCCTTGCCTCAATCCCTCTAGCTCTGCAATATCCTGTGTGAGAAGGGTGCCCAGAACTACACAGAGGAGACTAGAGGAGCATGAAATATTGACTTGACTGACCTCATAAGATTGTATTTTCTGCACAATTTCCCATCCCACTCCTCCTGGATCCCAGTGTTTTGCTTAGTTTCTGTCCATGCTTGCACTGTGGTTAGGGTTTCCTGGAGCTGTGTACCATGATGCCCAGATCCCTGTCCTGGGCTCATATGTTTAAATTAGAACCTTGTTAGCTGTTTGAGGAGTTCAAGCTTTTCCCTCCAATGGGCAAACACATTGCAGTTAATGTCATCAAAGTTCATCTGCCACCATGCTGCCCATTCACCAGATTTGGTTAACTCCCTCTAAGGGATTTTCTGGAGTTCACTATGGACAAAATAATGTGGTGCCATCTGTAAATCTTGCCATCTCACTGGTTAACCCCACTTTCTTGATTGTTAAGAACTATAAAATAGTTACCATTCTATTTGTTATAAACTGTGTAACCCCCCTCGCTGTGCTTCTTTCCCTTCACAGGAAACTGGAGCATTTCTGAGCCTGATCGACGCATCGGCCACCTCATGGAAAATTTCAGCTTCACCACCTCTGATTGTTCAATGTTCATCCTAACCGGCATCCCTGGCCTGGAAGCTGCTCACATCTGGATTTCCATCCCTTTCTCTACAGTCTACATTATGGGCCTGTTGGGAAATATCACAGTTCTGTTTATTGTAGGCAAAGAGGAGACCCTGCACAAGCCGATGTACCTGCTGCTCTGCATGTTGGCACTCACAGACATCGCCGTGTCTACCTCCTTCGTGCCAAAGGCACTTTGTATATTTTGGTTCAATATGAAAAGCATTACTGTGAATGGCAGCCTCACCCAGATGTTCTTCTTTCACACAGTTTCTACTATTCACTCATCCGTCCTAGTGACAATGGCCTTCGATCGCTATGTTGCCATATGTAACCCTCTGAGACATGCCACCATCCTCACCAATGCACGGATAGTTAAGCTAGGGTTACTGGGTATGATAAAGCTGTTCTCTTCAATCTGCCTATGCCCCTGCTCCTGAGCAGGCAGCCATTCTGTGCCAACCGCATTATCCCCCATACGTACTGTGACCACATGGCTGTGGCAAAGATGTCGTGTGGGGACATCACAGTCAGCAAAGCGTATGGCTTGGTGATGGCATTTGTAATCATTGGGTTTGACCTGATGCTCATTGGCTTGTCCTATGGTTTGATCATCAGGGCTGTCCTCAGAATCTCCTCCAAAGAAGCCCACCAGAAAGCACTCAACATCTGCACAACCCACATCTGTGCGCTACTGATGGCTTAGCCCATTGGACTCTTCTCCACTCTGACACAAAGGTTTGCTCATGGCATCGCACCGCATGTTCTCATCATCTTGTCGAACCTCCATTACCTCATTCCCCCCATGCTCAACCCTATCATTTATGGGGTCAAAACCAAAGAGCTTCATGACAAAGTGGTCAAATACATGTGCAGAATGTACTCACCTCGTGCTACTGACTTTAAACCTGCGTGAGAAGAGAGGGTTTTGGAACTGCACTATGTTACCCTGGATTTGATGGGTGTTTACCCCAGAATGTGATCAAGCTAATCGCAAACATATGATGTTCACTGGCCACAATGAATTAATAAAATAGAACACCGCATAGTTAAGGGTTGATTGGAAACCAGGCTTTTAGATGCAAGGTGAAAATCTAGCAGGCAGTTTCTGCTAATTGCAATAGGAGGAGTGGACAGACAAGTAAATAAGTGAGAATGAGAGAAGATAAATGGATGTGATGATCCAGTAGGGGTCACTATGACTTCTGTGTTTTTTAGAAGTTATAGTTTTTTTAAAAAAAATAGCTAATATATTGCACTTTGGAGCAGTCCTCTGAAGCTGTGACTTTGGGGAGCACACTTTCTGTGTAAGTTGAACATAAGAACATAAGAACGGCTATACTGGCTCAGACCAAAGGTCCATCCAGCCCAGTATCCTGTCTACCGACAGTGACCAATCCCAGGTGCCCCAGAGTGTGTGAATCTAACAAGTAATGATCAAGTGATCTCTCTCCTGCCATCCATCTCTACCCTCTGACAAACAGAGGCTAGGGACACCATTCCTTACCCATCCTGGCTAATAATTAATGGACTTAACCTCCATGAATGTATCCAGTTCTCTTTTAAAAGCTGTTATAGTCCTAGCCTTCACAACCTCCTCAGGCAAGGAGTTCCACAGGTTGACTGTGCGCTGTGTGAAGAAGAACTTCCTTTTATTTGTTTTAAACCTGCTGCCCATTAATTTCATTTGGTGGCCTTTCTAAGGCTACGGTGCCCACATATTGTAACCACTATTCCCATCTGCTCTTCCCACATGGGTTTGAGCACACAACTTTGACATTCTCTGAGATCTGCCTGGGTCTTATCCTGGAATTATTTTGGTAGGACTGTAACAGTACATTCACTCTCAGTGTTCTCTTGTTTCAATCCCGACACTTACTGTTTCAATGTGTTATTCCATCTTGTCACACACCTGTTTCTGCAGTACCATTATCTGACCTGCCCTCAGTCAACATATTGCTTTGTCTTTTGCAGCTGTCTCTATTTCTGTTTTTAACACTTTTATCTGCTTATCTGCCAACATCGTTACAATATGCTTACAGAGCTGCAGGAATGCTTCTGGGATAGGTGAGGCTCCCAGGCTTCCAAAGACCATTATCGTGCACCTGCATGAAATCTGCCAAGTTCTTATCCAAATCTAATTCTAGCTTTTTTCTCTTCAGGTGTTCCCTGTCCTTCTGACATATGTTTTTATTCAACAAGGTTTTTCAGCCCAAGCTCATCAATAAATAACAAATCATGACAGTGAATCAACTCACAGACTGGTGGTCTGGAAGTAATGGAAAGTCAGATTGACATGGTGTGTGGGGTTAGAGTCTGACAGGTGACACTGAAAGAGATGAGGGGATGGTCAGAGAGAGGGAAATTAGGAGAGAGCAGTGGTTGGTGATGCAGTGATAGACGTTAGGTGATAGACGTTAGGTGTGAGGAGTTTCTCAGACTGTGAACTTCCACAATGCTGAGCTCAGCCAAACTGGGACAGAGCACCCTTCATTAATGAGGAAATATCCTTTCTCCTCTTGTCATGCAGGTTTAAAGTCAATGGCCCCAGGTGATCACCATCGGCAGGTGTATTTGCACACTTTGTCACGAAGATCTTTGGTTTTGACCCCATAAATGATAGGATTGAGTATGGGGGGGATGAGGAAATAGATGTTGACCAAGATGAAGTGAACGTGAGGAGCAATGTCCTGACCAAATCAGTGTGTCAGACTGGAGAAGAGGCAGGGAGTATAAGACATCAGCATCACACAGATCTGGGCTGTGCAGATGTTGAGGGCTTTCTGGTGGGCTTTCTTGGAGGAAATTCTGAGCACGGTCCTTATAATCAGACTATAGGACAGGGCAATGAGCATCAGGTCTAACCCGATGACTACAAGCGCTATCACCAAGCCATACATCCTGTTGACTGTGATATCCCCACAAAACATCTTTGCCACAGCTATATGGTCGCAGTACGTGTGGGGGATAATGCAGTTGACACAGAATGGCTGCCTGCTCAGGAGCAGAGGTATGGGCAGAATGAAGAGAACAGCTCTTATCAAGCCCATAAGCCCTAGCTTAGCTATTCATGCATTGGTGAGGATGGTGGCGTATCTCAGAGGGTCACATATAGTAACATAGCGATCGAAGGCCATTGTCATGAGTACAGCTGACTGTATAACAGAAGACGCATGAAGGAAGAACATCTGGGTGAGGCAGCCAGCCACAATAATGCCTTTCAAGTTGAACCAAAATATACACAGTGCCTTTGGCACAATGGAGGTAGACATGCTGATGTCTGTGAGCGCCAGCATGCAGAGCAGCAGGTACATCGGTTTGTACAGGGTGTGCTCCTTGCCTACAACAAACAGAACCGTAAAATTTCCCAGCAGCCTGATAGCATAGAATGTAGAGAAAGGGACAGAAATCCAGATGTGGGCAGCTTCGAGGCCTGGGATGCTAGTTAGGGTGAATGTTGAAGGCTCAGGGGGGTGAGGTTGAAAACTGCCATGGGGTGATCGATGTGTGCTGACCAACCTAAGAAATGCTCATGGTGCCTGTGAAGGAAGGAAGGCATAGAGAGGGGGGTTATACGCCTTATAAAAATAGTACAGTACATATTTTATAGTTATTACAAATCTAGAAAGGGAGGTGAGCAGTGAGGTGGGAACATTTGCAGATGGTACCAAATTATTGAGGTCATAGTCAAGTCCAGAGAAGTCCTCACAGGGAACAAACCAAGCCACGTGAATTGGTAACATGATGGCAGATGAACTTTGATGTCGATAACTGCAACTTGCATGTCCATTGGAGAGAAAGGCTTGAAATCCTCAAACACTTTTCAAGTTTCCAATTTCACTTTATGAACTCAGGACAGGGACCTGGGGATCATGGAATGTATCACTGTGAAACCTGGCTCCCAGTGCAAACACCAAGAGAAACTAAGGAAAAAAATTGGGATCCAGGAGGAGTGGGATGGGAAATGATACAGAAAATACAATGCCGTGATATCAGTCAGTCAATGTTTCACCCTCCCCTGGACTCCTCTGTGTAGTATTGGGCACCCTTCTCATAGAGGATATTGCAGAACTAGAAGTGTTCAGGGAATGGTCAAGTGGCTGGGGAAACTCTCATATGGAGAGAGGTTGAAAAGGCTGGGATTGTTACATTAGAAAAGAAATGAATAAGAGTTTATATGAATAAAGTCTGTAAAATACTGATTGGTGGAAAGTACATTGAGAACGTTCTCCCTGTCTCCTAACACAAGATCAAGAGGATATTCAATTAAACTGAAATGTGGCCAATTCAAAACAGATAAAAAAAGAGTGCTTTCTTCACTCACTGTGGAATTAGACTGAGAAACTCATTGCCACAGGAGGTAGTTAAGGCCAGGTGCTAAGCAAGAATCACAAAGGGTTTGGATATTTACACGAAAAATGAGACTATCCAGTTTCAATAGTTACAGTTAAATGAATATTTTAGAAAGCCTATATGACCACGTGTTTCAGGGCACAAGCCAATCTCTGGCTGTTAGGCAGTAGGGTGACACCCTCATGATGGACAGGTCATTCTCCCCCCACCCATCTCCCTATGTCACCTTCTTCTACAGCCCCTGGGGCTGTCACTATAAGAGAGAGCACACTGCACTGGATGGATCATAGCTCTATTCCACAATGGTATTCCTATGTTGGAAAGCTGCCTAGTTTCCCCATGTAAAAAGGCATTATCATAGAATCATAGAACTGGAAATGACCTTGAGAGGTAATCAAGTCCAGTCCGCTGCACTCGGGGCAGGGCAGCACCATCTATAACATCCCTAACAGGTGTTTGTCTACCTGCTCTTAAAAATCTCCAATGAGGGAGATTCCACAACTTTCCTAGGCAATTTATTCCAGTGCCTAAGCACCCAGGCAGTTAGGAAGTTTTTCCTAATGTCCAACCTAAACCTCCCTTGCTGCAATTTAAGCCCATTGCTTCTTGTCCTGTCCTCAGAGATTAAGGAGAACATTTTTTCTCCCTCTTCCTTGTAACAAACTTTTAGGTACTTTAAAACAATTATCATGTCCTCTCTCTGTCTTCTCTTTTCCAGACTAAACAAACCCAATTCTTTCAATCTTCCCTCAGAGGTTATGACTTCCAGACCCCTAATCATCCTAGTTGCTCTTCTCTGGAATCTCTCCAACTTGTCCATATCTTTTCTGAAATGTGGCACCCAAAACTGGACAGAATCTCCAGTTGAGGCCTAATCAGTGCAGAGTAGAGCGGAAGAATTACTTCTCGTGTCTTGCTTACAACACTCCTGTTGATACATCCCAGAATGATGTTTCCTTTTTTTGCAACAGCATCACACTCGTTGACTTATATTTAGCTTGTGGTCCACTATGACCCCTAGACCGCTTTCCGCAGTACTCCTTTCTAGGCAGACATTTCCCATTTTGTATGTGTGCATCTGATTGTTCCTTCCTAAGTGGAGTGCTTTGCATTTTCATTATTGAATTTCATCCTATTTACCTCAGACCATTTCTTCATTTTGTCCAGATAATTTTGTACTATAATCCTATCCACCAAAGCACTTGCAACCCCTCCCAGCTTGGTATCATCTGCAAATTTAATAAGTGTCCTCTCTATGCCATGATCTAAATTATTGATGAAGACATTGAAAAGAACTGAATCCAGAACTGATCCCTGCAGAACCCCACTCATTATGCCCTTCCAGCCTGACTGTGAACCACTGATAACTACTCTCTGTGGAAAGAACAGGAGCACTTGTGGCACCTTAGAGACTAACAAATTTATTTTAGCATAAGCTTTTGTGGGCTACAGCCCACTTCATCGGATGCATAGAATGGAACACACAGAAAGAAGATATTTATACATACAGAGAACATGAAAAGATGGGAGTAGCCATACCAACTGTAAGCCATACCAACCCATCTTTTCACGTTCTCTGTATGTATAAATATCTTCTTTGTGTGTGTTCCATTCTATGCATCCAATAAAGTGGCTGTAGCCCACGAAAGCTTATGCTCAAATAAATTTGTTAGTCTCTAAGGTGCCACAAGTCCTCCTGTTCTTTTTGCGGATACAGACTAACACGGCTGCTACTCTGAAATACTCTCTGTGAGCTGTTTTCAACCAGTTATGAACCCACTTTATAGTAGCTCCATCTAGGTTGTATTTCCCTAGTTTCTTAATGAGAAGGTCATGCGAGACTGTATCAAAAACCTTAGTAACATCTAGATATACCACATCTACCACATCCCTCCTATCAGCAAGGCTTGTTACCCTGTCATGCTCAGCTATGACTATGCGATAAACAGAATGAATACGAAGAGCACAAGAGTCATGGTATTTAGGCCTACAGGCCTGCACCTCCATTACTTCCCTTGTTTCTTTTGGTGGGCATCTTTCTTGCAGGCACCCAGCTTTGTATGAGACATAAGTTACAGGTTTTAACTCACACGTGTAAGGCTAGACATGTGTCAGCAACTCAGCCACTGAAATGCCTGAATGTTTGCAGATGACACGAAAACTGGTGGGATCCCAAAATAATGAAAAGGACAGGTCACCGATTCAGAGCAATCTGTATTGGTTGGTAAACTGGTCGAAGCAAATGATATGTCTTCTAATATAGCAATGTAGATATCTACATTTACGAACAAAGAATGTAGGTGATGCTGACACGATGGTGGACTATCATGGGATGCACAATGACTCAGAAAAAGATTTGGGGTTGTGAAGAGATAATAAGCTAAACTTGAGTTCCCAGTGTGACCCCGTGGCCAAATCAGACAATGTTACCCTGGGATGATAACCAGGGGAATCTCAGGGAGACGTAGAGAAGTTATTTTACCTCTGTCTTTGGCACTGGTGCGACTGCTGCTGGAATCCTGTGTCCAGTTCTGGTGTCCCCAGTTAAAGATGGATGTTGATACACTGAAGAGGGTTCAGAGAAGAATCAGAAGTATTATTAAAATATTAGAAAACCAACCTTACAGTAATAGACTCAAAGAGCTCAATCTGTTCAGTTTAACAGTTTAACAAAGATGGTTAAGGGGTGACTTGAATACAGTCTGGAAGTACCTACATGGGGAACAAATATTAATCATATGTTTTTCAGCCTAGCATATAGAGGTGGAACATGATCCAATGGCTGAATCCAGTGATGCTTGGTGCCTGGTACTGCTGTGAGTGCAGGGGACTCCATTTGATGGGCTCTCAAGGTCCCTTCTGGTCCTATGTTTCTATTCTTCTAAGATTCTAAGTTGAAGTTAAAGAAATTCTGACTGTAACCAAGGCATACCTTTAACAGTGAGAGTAATCAAATCTGTTCTGATGTTGGACTCTCGGGCCATCAAGCCTTTGCAGTTGCGCCAGAACTGACCAAATGATGGAAGATTGCTACGGCAGACTGCCTGGCTAAGCGTTGAAGAGAGAGAGAGAGAGAGTAATTAGCCATTGGAACTGTTTACCAAGGGTCTTAGAGGATTCTAAGGTTTGATGTTTCTCTAAGAAATCTGCTCTAGGAATAATTTGGGAAAAATTCTCAGGCCTGTGTTATTAGGATTATATGATCACAATGGTTCCTTCTGATCTTGGAATCTACCAACATGTCCCCAGGAGTGAGCTGGAGTCATTTTGCCTGCAAGTTCGTGCCTGAGCTTCCTGAAGGCATTTTTTTCTATTCAGGACGGTGCTGAATTTAACCCCATGAAGAGAAAGTCTCATGTGACTGTGGTGTCTTCAAAATGTTACGCTAGGTGTGTATTTCTCGGGGCTGAGGGATCCCGTGAGGCACTGCATGGCTGAACGTTTTAGGTGAGAAAAATAATGACCTGACCCCATAAAATCTCAGACAACCCGTGTCACTAATGGCTAACAGAGCTGGCTAGCAAATGGTCCCAGAGTATCCTGGGTTTAACGTCTGTGTCCCAGTGGCCCACTGTTTCAGGCAGCTGCCAGAGGGTCCTGCACCCGGCAGCTCTACTTATCTAGACCCTCACATATCCCAGAGTTTCCAATCTCATTATGTAATGTGCAAACTTCTCAGCTTGCTAGTTATTCCTGTGTAGCAGCCCCTGAAGCCACACACCGTGTGTATGGGTGTACCGAGAGCAGCAGACCAGGTGCCCTGGGATTTGCCTCTCTCTGGGTACGTCTACACTACCCGCCGGATCGGCGGATAGCGATCGATCTATCAGGGATCGATTTATCACGTGTAGTGTAGACACGATAAATCGATCCCCGATCGCTCTCCCGTCGACTGCTGAACTCCAGCTCGGCGAGAGGCGGAAGCAAAGTCAACGGGGGAGCAAGGATGCAAAGTAAGTAATTTTAATTCAATCTAAAATTTGTTGACTTCAGCTACGCTATTCTTGTAGCTGAAGTTGCGTATCTTAGATCGACCCCACACCCCCCCAGTGTAGACCAGACCTCTGTGTGAGATTTCTCATCAGTGAGACACAATCACTGATCTCCCACTAGCTAAGGAGCAGGTGTGACAGGAGGCACCTCACCCTCTGTAAAGGAAGAGCTGTGCAGAGCATGAAGTGGTTCGAAGGTTGTGGGACCCAGGGATGTCTTGGCAGCATGGAGAACACACTGATGACCAGCATGCTGCTGGAATCGGGGCAGCCTAGGATGGGGAAGGAGAGTATGTACCGGGGGTCAGAGTATAATGGGAGATTGAACCAACCGAGGATCAAAGATCAATGGTTCTTTTCACCAGTGAAATGCCAAGAATCACGAAGAAAAATTGATTTTCATCAGCTCTGCCCTCCTGTCCATTTACACCCTGCACCTTGCCCTCACAACCCCCAGCGCTGCCCACTTCTATGTGTACACGACAATCCCAGAGTGATCCCCGCTTTTCTATGTGCTACCCCCTGCCTGCCTCACAACCCCAAGTGCTGCCTGTCTATCCATTTACACCCTGCTCCCAGCACTCACAACATCCAGCGCTGCCTGCCTGTTCATGTAGGTCCCCCACCCTTACAACTTCCAGACCTACCACACATTGATACCCCTCACCCAGGACCAAAACCAGGTGTCAGACCTCACAGCGACAGCCACAGAAATATCTCCTCAGACGAAGTTAAACTCATTGTCTGCCTGCACCAGGGAAAAGGGGAAGATCAGCCTGAACTGCCTTTCTGGGGGAAAGGGAACCCCAGCAGTTGCTCAGCCTGTGCAGGGAAGGAGAGAGGGACAGACCCGGTGGGAGGGAGAGAGGACGTGGAGACTAAAAGGAGCCAGTAACTCTTCCTCAAAATGACACAGAGCTTTAACGTATTGCAGCCCATTAGAAACCCAGACACCCCTTCCCGAAGCTGCTTTTCCGTGTTGGCAATTGCTGATGTTGCCAAGAGCTTGTAGTGGGGCTGCTCACAGGAGAAGGGATGGTCCAGATGAGAGAAGGGGTCAGAGACAATCCACATTCCGTTACAGTCTGAGACAACCCCCTGCCCCAGGAGACCTCATTACACCTCTTTGGTTTGTGCATTAGGCAGGATGTCCATTCCCTAATCCATCAGTTTCAGGAATCTGTGCCACTGTGATCTGGATACTCCACATCCTGCCCCTCACCCCAAACACACACACTGTGCATTCCTGGACCTCCTGCAATGAGATGTCTAACACCACATGGTTTCCTCTAAGCCACAAATATATTTTGTTTTTCACTACCTTTTGGTGCTTCTCCTCCTCTCCAGAACCAAGAGGTGCAGGGGCACAGAGAAAGCAAACTCTTCTCACCTCCATGTAAAAAATTGTTATCCTGATTGTTTTGAACCTTTAGGCCTGTGAGTTTGAGATTTCAGCAACTCTCCTCTCAGTTCTTCTTTGGTACAAATGAGCTCACCCATCCTCAGAGGACACACAACGACTATAGTTGAAGTCACTGGAGGCTCATGGCCGGTGATAATCAGGTGATTTATTTAAGTAATTACATGTGGATTTAGATTGAAATCCTGGCCCTGTTGGGAGTTTTACCATTGAAATCTGTGGGATCAGATTCACCCTTAGTGTTTAACTTTCAGCTCCAAACTGTGAAAATCACGGCTTCAGGTCCTGCTGCTGAGATCTCTATTCTGTTCGGGTGCTGAAAGAATCTGAAGGAAAGCCCCAGGTTATGTGCAGTTCAGAGTCCAAGCATGAAAGATGGGGATTTCAAAACACGTGGGCCCTGATTTGGCTCTCAGGGAGGCCAATGTCAATCTGGTGTGACCAAGTGCAGGCAGAATGTGAGAGCAGAATCTGGCCAATGTGTGATCCATTCTTGTTGTGAACCGTCTGGTAACTCAGATACCCACTGCAGAGGCTTTGGTTGTACTTCTTAACAGGGCAGCGAAGTTACTGAATTGGAAAACTTGGGCGAATCAGCAGGGCCGGCGCAACCCATTAGGCGACCTAGGCGGTCGCCTAGGGCACTGCTATTTGGGGGGCGCCAGCACCCCGGCAGTCCGTTGAATTTTGGGGGCGGGACCTTCCGCCGCCGCTGTCGGGGCGGCATTTCGGGGGCGGGACCTTCCGCCGCCTAGGGCGCTGGAAAAGCTGGCGGCGCTCCTGCGAATCAGAGGAAAAACTAGAAACTTCCCCAGAAAAGGAAGATAGAAGGACACAGTAAGAGACAAGGAACTGCTCTTAAAAAGAAATATTTGTCTAAACTATTTACAATATATTTATAGTTCCAATTTTACCAGCTAAATCCCTTGTTGTTTCTGACAATACTAAACAGTTCAAGTCGCCGTGCTGGTGAATTGCTGCCCAGATGGTTCTGGACTTGTTCCCTGGAACCCTTCCTGAGTCTTCAGCACTAACTTTAATGCAGAAACAGGTAACTCACCGAAATCCACTCAGCAGAGAGAGGAAATCTCCTTACTGCGGCAGGAAGGCAGAGTCCTGAGAATCAGTGTATGAATCTGACATGACAATTGGTGTGCTATACAGCGACTTTTATGATTCCCCTGAACAGTCCCTGTGGACTGTCAGGTTGGCCTGGATTTGCAGACAGTTCCATCGGCTAAGTAAGCATCAGGAAGAGCAGAAAATAGACCCTGGAGAACTCCAGTTTGAGAGCCTCCCCGGTGGCAAAGAAATGATTTGCTGATACCAGGGGCTCAGACTGTCAGGGCAAACTGAATGAGGAGTACTTGTGGCACCTTAGAGACTAACAAATTTATTTGGGCATAAGCTTTCTTGGGCTAAAACCCACTTCATCAGATGCATGCAGTGGAAAATACAATAGGAAGATATATATCTACACAGAGAACATGAAAAATGGGTGCTGCCAAACCAACTCTAACGAGACTAATCAATTAAGGTGGGTTATTATCAGCAGGAGGGAAAAAAACTTTTGTAGTGATAATCAGGATGGCCCATTTCAAACAGTTGAAAAGAAGGTGTGAGTAACAGTAGGGGAAATATTAGCATGGGGAAAAAGTTTTTACTTTGTGTAATGACTCATCCTCTCCCAGTCTTTATTCAAGCCTAATTTACTGGTGTCCAGTTTGCAAATTAATTCCAAAGTTCCGCAGTTTCTCATTGGAGTCTGTTTTTGAAGTTTTTTTGTTGGAGAATTGTAACTTTTAGGTCTGTAATTGAGTGACCAGGGAGGTTGAAGTGTTCTCCGACTGGTTTTTGAATGTTATAATTCTTGACATCTGATTTGTGTCCATTTATTCTTTTGCATAGAGACTGTCCGGTTTGGCCAATGTACATGGCAGAGGGGCATTGCTGGCATATGATGGCATATATCACATTGATGTGCAGATGTGCAGGTGAACGAGCCTCTGATGGTGTGGCTGATGCGATTAGGTCCTATTAGGTCCTATTGTCTCCATGACTACCCATGGATCTTTTACTCCAAAAAATGTCAATGGAATCCAGCAGATGTTTATCTTGCTTTGTCCAAAAATATTTTACAGAAGTATCCAAAGCAGCCTTCATTAAATGTCAGAAAACAAGAGTGGGGGGGGGGGGGGGGGTTGTAGGGTAGAAAACAGTGGATTGAGAAGAAGAGAATATAGTTACATACTGGTGCCCAACTGTTTCACCCGCACGACTGCCTCTTGAGCCACCTCTCAAAGGACCTTTATTTTCTTAACCAATGCCTGAACTACCACCCCCTTCTCTTTTAACTGAGGGTTTGTTTGATCTCAGGACTGTATCCATCCAGCGCCAAACCAAAGGCCAGTCCCAAGGATCTTCCCATGTCTGTTGTGTTTTTGAAGGTGTCCTGTCCCAATGGACATGGTCTCGTTCTGCTAATCATTTACCAAAGAGGGTAGGCTACTCAACCATTCCCCATCCCTTTGGGTCCCCTACAATCTCATAGGGGTAGACCCTCAGACCTGGAATGGGCCCTTATTCTTCCATGTCATTTTATCCAAAAGGACAGTTACCCCAGGGTAACCAAAAAACCCACCTCCAGCTCATGACTACATCTAAATGGTCCATTGAATTTACAGTTGTCCATGGTGAACAGTGATGATCAGCCGCTGATCTATCCCTGGATCCTGTTTGTGACGCCAAATGTTGGGACATCCTTTGTCTTCTGACATGACCAATGGCCACACAGGAACTCATAGAGATTGGAGTCTTCAGTTACGGCTCAGTTTATTATAACAGGAGCTCAACTAAACCCTGTAGAAGCATAGCTGTACCACTCATTCACCCTCCCCCTCCACATCTCAGGGAGTGAAACCTGAGGTTTGTTTGTGTTTCCCCTTTATTGTAAGCATTAGCCCTCCCCCAACCCAGGTGAGCAGTTCTGCTCTTGGTCTTGGCCCAATTTTATCCTCTAATTACCCTGCTAATTTCTTGGCCCCTGTTTATGTTTACCTCTGCCATGACCTTTTGCTGCCTTACAGGGGTTGTTTTTGAGCACTTGGTTATATTTTATGAGTGGAACACCTGAAAGTTCACTGTTCTGGCATTTCCTGTAATGCACCTTCTGCTGGCAGCTCACCAAACAGAGATAGGCCCCCGTACTCTGTGTTGGCACGTTGTCAGGCATCAGCCCTGTCTGGTAAACTGTAATGTCAGCCCCCCACAATTACCACCTGGGAAAAGGAATTTCATAAGCTCATTTCCTCATTTGGCTCACAGCTAGGGTGCTAAGACTACATCCAAAGGGTAATAAAGCTGGTTGGGTGCCTTTGTCATGGAAATGTTCCGGTGATTTTTCTTTATGAATAACATCGAGGTCTGCTGAATGAGCAGGTTACCTTACCTGTGAATACTGATAACACTGGAGCTCCAAGGACAGAAGTACAGAGCAGCCTGAACAGCGTTACTGAGGCAAAGACATTCCAGCCTTCAGCACTTAACAACAGCCAGCTGACACTCTGAGCCCAGGGGTGAGTTGCACACTGCTGACTTATATCCAGCTTCTTGTCCACTGTAATGCCCAGGTCCTTTTCTTCAGAACTGCCACTTAGCCAAACAGTCCCCGGCCTGTAGCAGTGCCTGGGATTTTTCTGTCCTAAGTACAGTGTGCTCTTGTTGCCAAGAAGGCCAATGGCTTAGTGGGCTGCCTTAGTGTGAGAATTGCCAGCAGATCAAGGGAAGTGATTATTCCCCTCTATTGAGCACTGGTGAGGCCACATTTGGAGTATTGCATCCAGTTTTGGGTTTAGGAGGGAGTCCATGACCACCTCCACCTGTCGCCTCTTCTTGGGATTGGTGGTTGTGGATCCCCCATCTCTGGAACAATGCTCCCATGCCTTCCAGCCGATGGGGTCTCCGTCTGATCCCTTCCCACAGATGGCTTGTCCAAACTGTCATCAGTGTACTTTGATAGCGCTGACAGATGCTGTTTGGCTGTCTGCGTACCCTTGTGTGTATGCTCTCGCAGTTTCTGCAGGTAAGTGAGACAACACTCCGATCGAAGAAATTGACACAACCACGGATTAGCAATGAAGGCACCCAAGCCCCGGTTTATTGTAGCACAATGAGAAGTGCCCTAAGTCTTAGAGGACCCTTCAAATATGAGCACTCCAATACAATGGAACGGCTGGAACACTGGACGGACCTGCCAGAATCCCCTGAGCCGAACAAGTTGCTTTATTGTACACCGTTATTTATACCATACTGCGAGTAGGGCTTGTACTGCCCCCATGATGCTTGTGCTCATCACTCTGTGATGAGGTCATGTACCACCCTGTGATGTCACCTAAGCCTACCCATCTCCATGTATGGGGTGGTATAACCAAAACATCTCTGTTCATCGTGTCATGACACCTCGGAGGTCAGAAGGTTTTAGTTATCTCTCTGGTGTCAGGATGTCTTACAGCTTCATGTGCCAGGTGCTCCTTGTGCTAGGTACAGGAGCCTATGATTCTATCGTAGATGTGTTTATCTTCCAGCCTCAGCTCTTTTCCTGCCCGTGGCTGTACTTTTCCACACACACAGTCTGACCGAGAGGCTGGCTGAGCTATGCTGCACCTGTGAGCAGTGCTTGCTTCTAGCCACAACTCTTGCTCAGGCTGAAGGCCCCATACTGGGCCTCTCGTGCAGGGTCTGGTTTCAGGCTCTCTTTCTGCTGTACTAACCATTCTCTGCCATAGTACCTGTGCAGAGAACCTGAAAATGGTTTCTGACCTCTATGTGCATTGGGGGTACATGGGTTCTCCTCTTTCTTCATCTGGAGGTCACATTCTGCCAATTTTCTTCCCCCTTCTGCGCTGCCCTCTCTGATTCTTCAGCATCCTGTGCCTGCAGAACCAAATGAAGAAAGTCTTCATTTTCTCTGATGCAATGCAGGATTGACACTTGGGTCTCTAGTCCTTTAACCTTCTCTTCCAATATGGAGACCAGCTTGCACTTCATACAGACAAAGTCGCTTCTATCCTCTGGGAGAAAGACAAACATGGCACATCCTGTGCAGGTCACAACAGCTGATCGCTCACTATCCATATTGTCTTCCCTCTAAAAGCCTCTTCAAATGTTGTATTTACTGCACACAGAAACCTGAAAACTCTGTGGGAACTCCCCCCAGGCAAATTCTTTGTGTTTGCCTCTCCTCTGATTGCTGCTTCAGAGAGCCTTTGGATAATGGCTGCTATGACTCAGCAGGGTATACAGGGTCATGTGACCAGACCACATGACATGGAACTCCATTATGGGTACCTGTATTTTTCCACAAACTAGACGGGGAACTAGTTTGTGGAAACAAAGGATTCCCTCCATATGTTAAAGTTATATAAGGTGCGGTGTGACATCATCTAGTGGCCTCACTCCCCACACAAGAGAACTCCTGGAAACACCAGAGAAAAACAAGGAGGAGTCTGTGGCACCTTAAGACTAACACAGCTACCTCTCTGATACTTGTCACCTGAGAAAAAAAGACTGAATTAGGGGAAGTGCTGGTCCCAGGCTAAAAGCATTTCTAGCCTGTGTATGGAAACTTGGTGGACTGCTTGTATCACCAGCCATGATGAAAAACTGCTACTTCATATCCAATCTATCTAGTATTTTAGGCTTAGTTTGTGGGTTTTGTTATTTGCTAGGTAATCTGCTTTGACCTGTTTAACTACAAAAAGATGGATTTTAAGCAATTAAAATTGATAGTAAACATATGTTTTCTTTTATCGAAATCAGTGTGCCTTTGCGTGTCTGGAGAAAATCTCAGCTTGATTAACAAAGACTTGTTGCCTATGCTTCCAACATGAAGGGGAGGGCAAACTCTATTAATGAGCTCACATTGTACAGATCCCTGTGCAGGGCAAGACAGTATAAATGTGGGTTTACACTCCAGTGGGGGTTGTGAGCCTCCGGAGTTGGGAAATTGGCTGCTGTCCTCTGTTTGCACTTGTGTGGCTTAGGTAAGCCCTCGGGTAGCTCAGTTTGGGTGTGTTGTCGCCATCTGCTGTCGTGGTGGGTGATAACAGGGCCTAGAGAGGCTGAATCACCAGCAAAGCAGTGTGAACAAGGGCCAGCCCAGTTGGGTGATTAGAGGGCCACAGCAGTTTGCACGGCTCCCAGACTGCTCCACGGAGGTCACCTCCCCTAACATTCATACCCTCTGGAGCGCAGATTAGGCCCCCAGGCCTCTGTGATGCAAGCACGGGAGAGGGACTGTAGCCCGAAGAAAAGATCCAGATATAGCAGTTGTTTGGTTCCTTTACCACTGTGCTCTCGCCCCAGCAGGGCACGCCTACGTAAAATAAAATAATAAAATAAAAATGGCCTCTGGGCAACAGATTTGGGAATCTGAAAGAATTCCAGGTGATTCTGGACTTCGGAGTGGTGAAGGACTCACAGAGTGAATGGAGAAGTCCTATTGTATTAGTTCTGACACAGGTTAGCACAACTACCTGAAAGGGGGTTCCAAAGAGGATGGATCTAGACTGTTCACAGTGGTACCAGATAACAGAACAAGGAGTAATGGTCTCAAGTTGCAGTGGGGGAGGTTTAGATTGGATATTAGGAAACACTTTTTCACTAGGAGGGTGGTGAAGCACTGGAATGGGTTACCTAGGGAGGTGGTGGAATCTCCTTCTTTAGAGGTTTTTAAGGTCAGCCTTGACAAAGCCCTGGCTGTGATGATTTAGTTGGGATTAGGTCCTGCTTTGAGCAGGGGGTTGGACTAGATGACCTCCTGAGGTCCCTTCCAACCCTGATACTCTATGATTCTAACCCATTTCTGCATGGATTTCTGAAAGATCAACACAATATTGAAATAAATACCTGCTGCAAAGAGTAGATGAAGACTGGGAGCTGCCAGATATATATTCAATTTTAGATCTCACAAAGGGACACTGGCAAATACCTTTGATGACAGAATCCTGGGAGAAGAAAGCCTTTTCCAGGCCCTTCACCTTGTATCAATTCAGGATCATGTCATCTCACAGTGTGGCAGTGACTTTTCAGAGGCTACACACAGAAAAGAAAGCCATCGTCAATTGCTAGGCTGAACACTCTGCGAGATTCAATTTACTCTGAAAATCTGAGCTCCTGGTACCTGCAAATCATTTCCTCACTCCCTGGGGAGGCTCTCAGGATGATTTTTTCCAAGGTCTATTTTCCACTCTTCACAGAGCTCAGGGAATTCTCCGGGAGTCCTGGCCAACCAGAGGATCCTCAGGGACTGTACAGGATACATAAAGGATGCTGTCCAGTATGCCGAGCGGGAGATGTAAAAATTCTACACCGATTCTCAGGGCTCTGCCTTCCTGTCACTGTAAGGAGATTTCCTCTCTCTGCTGAGCAGGATTTTGGTGAGTTGCTTGTTTCTGCATTAAAGTTAGTGCTCAGGGCTCAGTCAGAGACAAGGAACTGATCTTAAAAAAACAAGAATTTGTCTAAACTACTTCTAGTACATTTGTAGTTCCAATTTACCAGGTAAATCCCTTGATGTTTCTGACAATACTAAACAGTTCAAGTTGCCATGCTGTTGAATTTCTGCTGTGATGGTTCTTGACTTGAACCTTGGAACCTTTCCTGTGTCCTTCTATCTGTCTCATTAGCTGCCTTTTGGGGGGCTGTCTGGTTTTTCCTCTAGTTCTCTCAAGTTTTCAAATTCAGCGATTCCACTGCCCTGTTGGGAAGTTCAGCCAAAGCCTCTACACTGGGTATATGTGTTACCAGAGGGTTCACAACAAGAATGGGTCACATACTGACCAGATTCTGCTCTCACATTCTGCTTTCAGTGGGTCACTCCCATTTGACACTGGCCTCCCTGAGAGCAAAATCAGGGCCCACATGTTTGAAAACCCCATCTTTCCTCAGGGTCGGCTCCAGGCACCAGCGCAGGAAGCAGGTGTTTGGGGCGGCCAATGGAAAGGAGCGGCACGTTCGCGGCTTTATCTTTCTTTTTTTTCTTAGCCGCTTGGGGCAGAAAAAAAGCTGGAGCCGGCCCTGTCTTTCATACCCAATCTCAGAAGATCACATAAATGGGGATTTCCTTCAGGCTCTTTGAGCACCCTGACCCTAACCCTAACAGAATAGCACTCTCTGGAGCAGGACCTGAAGCCATCATTTTCACATCTCAGAGCCGAAAGTTAAACAGTACAGGTGAATCTGGTTCCACTGATTTCAATGGCAAATCTCCCAACAGGGGCAGGAATTCACTCTAAATCCACATGTAGGGACTTAAATAAATGGCCTGATTTATACCGGCCATGAGCCTGCAGTGACTTCAACTGGAGTCATTCCGTGGCCTCTAAGGACGGGTGAGCTTGTTTGGCCTAAAGAAAAACTGAGGGGGAATTTGCTGAAATCTCAAACTCACAAGTTTAAAGGTTCAGAACAATGAGGATAGTAAATTTTTCAAGGAGGGGGAGGGGTCTACTTTCTCTGTGCCCCTGCATCTCTGGTTCTGGAGAGGACGAGAAGCACCAAAAAGCAGTAAAAAGAAAAGCATATTTCTGGCATGGAGGAAACCAGGCCGGGTTGGAAATCTCAGCAGAGGAGGTCCAGGAATGCAGAGTGTGTGTGCGGGGGGGAGAGGGAGTGTAGTATCCATGGCAACTCTGATGCAATAAACAATGATAATAGAATGAATGGTCCTGCCTCCAGTGTCAATCATTCCCGCTCTCTCATATTCTATCCCCAACACCCTGCACAGGCTGAGCAGCTGTATAGGTTCCCTTTGCCCCCGGAGAGGCTGTTCATTCTGAGCTCCCCCATTTCACCGGTGCAGCTAGACACTGAGTTTAGCCTTGTCTTAGAAGGTATTTCTGTGAGCTGTTGCTGTGAGGTCTGGCACCTGGTTTTGGTCCTGGGTGAAGGTGTCACTGTGTGACAGGGCTGAAAATTGTGAGTGTGTAGGACCCACATGGACGGGTGGACGATGCTCCGGGCTATGGGGGCAGGCAGGGGGCAGGTACACAGACAAACGGGCAGTAATGAGGGTTGCTGGGCCATGCAGGTGGTACATGGAGAAGCGGGCAAGGCTGGGGCTTGTTCGGAAGGAAGTGGGGTGCATGGACAGGCAGGCAGCGCTGTTGGTTGTGGGGGCAAACAGTGCAGTGTACACAGAGAAGCAGTAGCTCTGGGGGTTGTGGAGCAGACAGGGGGTATACACAGACAGGCAGTGCTGGGAGTTGTGGGGGAGGCTCGGGGTGTACATGGGCAGGTGGGCAGTTCTGGACTTTGCAGAAGTAGGCATGGGGTGTATATGGATAGGCAGACAGTGCTGGGTGTTGTTGGGGCAAGCAGGGGGTACACGGACAATCAGGAAGCGCTGGAGCATGTGGGGAGGCAGGGGTATGTAGACGAATAGGTGGGGAGTACTGGGGTTGTGGGGCAGGCAGAGGGGGTACACAGACAGGTGGGCAGCACTGGGGGTTGTGGGGCAGGCAGAGGGGGTACACAGACAGGTGGGCAGCACTGCTGAAATTCATATGTTCATTTTGATTGTTGGTCCAAGTCTAGAGCTGGGACCTTTCCTGGCCCTAAGTACTTGTGGGTGTGTCTCAGGCCCACTTTTCCCCTGCAAAGCCACAGAACTGCAGCCTGGGTGTCCCAACCTTTCCTCAGTTTGGTTTCTAATTGTTCTTATTGAATGTTATTTATGTAACTTCAGGCATTTCAGCAGTAGAAAGAAGAATTGATCTTTGCTCCTCAGCTGGTTCAACCTCCCCTCATATTCTTACCCCCTGTCTGTTCCCTCCTTCCCCATCCTACGCTGGCCCGATTCCAACAGCATCCTGGTAACTGTGGTTAGATGTTTGGCTGTGTGTGTGTATTCTCCCTGTGTGCTGTCCCAGCTCTGCACACACAATTGGCACAGTAGACCTCAAGTGATATCCCCAATAACCAAGACAGGTTTGTTGTCGATGAAGCTCGGTACCAGTATCCTGCAGACTCTACTGGATGACTAATATATGTATGCCTGTAACAATGGACCAGCTCAGTGAACAGCGGGAATTTTCGTTTTTCCCTAGGCTAGACATAGACCCTCCCTCTGAGATACATCTTTATATTCCGACACAAACAGGTTACGTACTGCCCCTCTGACATAATTAGTTACTGTCACCTGACGGGGCTAGATATCTCCCATCTTCTTGTACATGCTGGTTTGATAAAAACATCTCTATTATGTATTGTCATCCTGACCTTATCTTTTCAGAGGGGTCAGTGTGTTCCTGTTACCCTTGGGGAATGTTTTTGTACCATCCTTGACATTGGAATGTTCTGGTACCACTTGACATTGGGATGTGTTTACGTGAACACTCTGTGCCTAGCACTTCTTAGGAATGTGTATTTCTGCAGTATCAGCCCTGTTCTTGTCAGATTCTCTGAGCAGGTCCTATCTCTTCCTCACAGTTTGTCTTTGGTTTACATAAGTAAAGCTTTGTCTACTTTGGCTAAGGCCTCAAGCTTCATACCAGGCCTCTGATACAAGGTCTTATGTCTCAGGCGCTTTTCCTACTACATTCCCCACTTTTTGCCTTTTTATGGGGAGGATGTTTACCCATCATCCCAGAAAAGCATAATGCCTGGACTGAAGATGACCCAGTGGGATAAACAGTGTTATGTGACCAGCTTACTTTCCCATCTGCACATATATGCCCCATCTGTCCCATAGACTGCACATTCCCTCTACGACCGATGGACAGATTTTATTTTCCAATTGTTCTTAGTCCCTTATAGTAAACGTGGGAATGTTAGACCCAGGACCATGGCTGAGAAATGTAGGTTTATAATTGAGCTTTGGGGACAATTTTAGATAATTAATATGTATGGATAATATAGATATGGTGTATATATTGAAATGTTACATATGGGTATGTATGCATAGTATGTATGCGTACATATGACAGCACTTTATATCCAGGCATAACAATCCTTTTCCAGTCTCGGTGGTGAGGTTTGGCCCTTGTGGCAAATTCCTATTAGGGCAATTATGGTTACCCCCTGTGTTATTATTGGTAGTAGGTTGAGTGTTCTGAAATAGTGGGATTGGCATTATTACAGTGTGTGCCGCAGTGTTGTGTGTATGAGAAGTAAAACAGAAATTCGGAGTAATGGCATTACAAATGAGGCCTTTACATACAAATGTCTTTATTTATAAATGTAATGTGTTACTGCACAGGACTGTTCATTCATGTTACAGGCTACCCATACTGCTGCTTGTCACCCTTTGGTAAACTTTACTGGGCAGGAAACAGGGATGACTAGCTTCTCTGATCCATTGGTTGTATTGCTCTGTGATGCAACCGTAGCTTTCCTGTGTCAGGATTTTATATTGATAGTCAGACACTGAACAAGATTGTTTTGAATAACATGTGCCTTACCTAGAATGTAGAATTACTGACCCCAAAGTGTGACTGATACTATCAGGGAATTTATTCACCCAATTTATAGTTATTATGTAACTAATTTTTGTTAACAATTTGTTTTTTTCCGAACCTTTATATTCTTTGTTGCCATTCATTTTTTTATTGTTACCTGGGTGTTGGGAAGGTGAGACAAGGAGGGGGCAAGCAGGGGAAAGGGGGGGAGAGGGTTCAGAGGTGTACAGTGTCCCACCATAGTCCCAACTGCATGCCGGGCGTCCGGTCACCGAGTATTGTGGTTCTTTTACGGATTGGCTTCTTCTGGCCTTGTTTTGAAATGAGATTAGCTTTGATTTTTAGCTTATTCTGAAAGTTGGGGTGCTTATATACAGCGTGAAAGTTGGCAATGCTTAACACATATTGTTTCCTTTGACTCAGGTTACCAACCAGTCCAGAGTGACCAACCAATCAGTGACCTGTCTTCTTCATTATTTACGATCACCCAATTTTTGTGCCATCTGCAAATTTTACCAATATTCAGGCATGAGAAGGGTAAGCAGCTGAGTTGCTGACACATGTAGCTGCTTACACTTGTCAGTTAACAGCTAACTTATTTTGATGGGATCCTCCAGCCTGGGCCGTCTCTCACAATGCTTTGCTAGTGAAGAGAAGGAAACCCCTCCAGGTGCTGTTATCACACAGCACAACCAAATGTGGAGCTCCACACCTAGCTAAATTGCATGAATGCTCCAGAGCCACTTACGAATTATACAGGGAAAGGCACCAGCCAATTCCCCTGTGACGTTGCACCCCGGAAGACTTTATGGACATATGCTTATGAATGTATATATGACACAACTGGAATATGTTTTATGCTACATACACCAGCCAAATCCCCCCAGCTCCCAGCCTTGTATCTCAGGAATATACTGGCTTACTCTGCTCAAGATGAGCAGTGCACATTTATTAATTGTTTCACCACATCATCAATGGAAAGTGGACATACACCAGCCTTTGCAAACTTGAACAGATTTACCAAACACTTCAGGAAAACTCACTGGTAAAGATAAACAGTAAAACAAGTTTATTAACTACAAAAGATAGATTTTAAGTGATTTAAAGCAATAGGTAAAAAGTTAGTTACCAAATATATAAACTCTCAACCCTATGAGACTTGCCAACATCTAGATTAAGCAGTTTGTGTCACCTGACTGGATATTGCAGTTCATAGTATAGTGTTTTCACCCTTGAAACATCACCCAGACTCCTCTGTTGGAGTCTTCAATCTTCTGAGCATCCTTGTTGCTTGCAGGATAAATGGGGGAGAAGAGAAAAGGTGAAGCATGGGGCCCCTGTGTTCTGTTTTACACCCTCAGTTCATGTGCTTGGAGGACACAAGTCCAGCATACCTGGTGGGCATTGCATAAGCCAAGGTTGAGAAATTCTCCTGGTGTGGCCTTGTTCAGGTGAGTCATTGCAGTGTAACTCCCTTGCTGGACAATAGCTGTTGGTGGTTGTTTGACACCCACCCAAGCTTTGGAAACGTTTCCTTGCTGTTGTCTCTGGGGAGCTGCTGAATCCCAACTTAAAAGCATGATTTAGATGACAACGTGATCTCATAACTTCAGTTGCACTAACGATATACATAGTCAGCTAGAACAATGACTTTCAGCAGGTCAGAACCTTTCCCCTGATCTCACATGGCATGCTTTATATGCAATATCACAATTCTATATAAATGAGGAATATGGGGATTACAGAGTGCTCCCCTGAGGTATAGAGTGTCCCACTGTCTCAGAGAAAGATGGATGTCTGCACAAAAGGGTCTCACCAAAAGAAAAAATGGAAGTAACAGAAGTTCAGGCCTGTCAGGGCAGTTCCTAAGTCATTGCGGAGCCCTCCCCACTCCACCCCAGGCTCCGACCCCACTCCACCCCTTCCTATGGATGGGATGGCTCTGAGGCCTGTAGCCTTAAATACCAAGACCTTTCTGGCCATTATGCCCATTCTGTTGAGCACAAAGTCAAAGGCCAGCAGGATAATGTCTGTTTCCATGGGGAAAAGTTGGCTCTTTTCCAACAGAGGGATTGCATCGTCGATCAGACTTATGGTCCATCTAATCCAGTGTCTTCCCTCTGACAGTGACAGCCCTAGATGCTGCAGAAGAAGGTGTAAGAAACCAAGCAGCAGGTGGATGCGAGGATGACCTGACCATCCTGAGGGAGTCACCTAATTCCCAACAGCTAGAGATTGGCTTGTGCCCTGAAACACGTGACCATATAGGCTTTCCAAAATATTTATTTAGCTGAAATGATTGTAACTGAGTAGTCTCATCATAAATGCAACCTTGTGCGGAAATGAGTTTCTCAGCCTAATTCCATATTTTACATGGTTTGAATTTGCCACATTTCAGTTTAATTGAATGTCCTCTTGATATTGAATTATGAGACAGGGGAAATACATTCTCAATGTACTCTCTACCAGTCAGTAATTTATAGAATTTTCTTATGTCCCCTCTTATTCATCTCCTTTGTAAAATAACAATCCCAGTCTTTTCAACCTCTCTCCCTATGAGAGTTTCCCCGGGCCCTTGATCATTCTCGTTGCCCTTCCCTGAACCCATCTAGTTCTGCAATATCCTGTGTGAGAAGGATGCCCAGTACTACACAGAGGAGTCCAGAGGAGGGTGAAACATTGACTGACCAATATCATGGCATAGTATTTTCTGTAGTATTCCCCATTCCACTCTTCCTGGATCCCAATGTTTTTTCTCAGTTTCTGTCTGGGTTTGCAGTGTAAGTAGGATTTCACAGAGCTGTGCACCATGATGCCCAGTTCACTGTCCCGACCTCATGCAGTTAAATTAGAACCTTTTTAGGCATTTCCCTCCAATGGGAATACACATTGCAGTTATTGACATCGAAGTTCATCTGCCATCATATTACCCATTCACCTGGCGTGGTTAGTGCCATCTGAGGCCTTCTCTTGACTTGACTATGATCTAAATATTTTGGTGCCATCTGTAAAGGTTGGCAACGCACTGCTCACCCCCTTTTTAGATTGTTAATAACTATAAAATATTTACCATAGTATTTGTTATAAAGCATGTAACCCCCCTCAATCTGCTTTTCTCCCCTCACAGGCACCTTGACCTTTTCTGAGCCCAATCAATGCATCAACCACCTCATGGCAGCTTTCAACCTCACCCCCTCTGACACTTCAGTATTTATCCTAGCGGGCATCCCTGGCCTGGAAGCTGCTCACGTCTGGATATCCCTCCCTTTCTTTACATTCTACATTATCAGCCTGTTGGGAAATTTCATGGTTCTGTTTGTTGTAGGCAAAGAGCAGACCCTGCACAAGCCAATGTACCTGCTGCTCTGCATGCTGGCACTCACAGACATTGGCATGTCTACCTCTGTAATGCCTAAGGCACTGCTTATATTTTGGTTCAATTTGAAAGGAATTACTATGGATGGCTGCCTCACCCAGATGTTCTTCCTTCACATGATTGCTGTTATGCACTCAGCTGTTCTTGTGACAATGGCCTTCGATCGCTATGTTGCCATATGTAACCCTCTCAGATACACCACCATCCTCACCAACACACGAATAGCTAAGCTAGGGCTTGTGGGTTTGACAAGAGCTGTTCTCTTCATTCTGCCCGAGCCCCTGTTCTTGAGCAGGCAGCCATTCTGTGCCAACCACATTATCCCCCACACGTATTGCACGCACATGACTGTGGCAAAGATGTCGTGTGGGGACATTACAGTCAACAGGACGTATAGCTCAGTGACAGCGTTTGTAGTCATCGGGTTAGACCTGACGCTCATTGCCCTGTCCTATGGTCTGATCCTCAGGGCCATCCTCAGAATCTCCTCCAAAAAAGCCCACCTGAAAGCCCTCAAAACCTGCACAGCGCACATCTGTGTGATGCTGATGTCTTATACTCCCTCCCTCTTCTCCATTCTGACACAGCAGTTTGGTCAGGGCATTGCACCCCACGTTCACATCATCTTGGCCAACCTGTATTTAATCATCCCCCCCATGCTCAACCCTATAATTTACGGGGTCAAAACCAAAGAGCTTCGTGACAAAGTGGGCAAATACACCTGCAGAATGTGATCACTGGGTGCCACTGACTTTAATCCCTCTATGACAAGAGGAGGAAGGATATCTCCTCATCAGTCAAGGATAATCTGTTCTAGTTTGCCTGAGATCAACATTTTGTGAGTTCAAAGTCTGAGAACTTCCTCACACCTAACTTTTAACTCCATGATGAAGCACTGTTTTGTCCATTGCCTCTCTGACCATCACCTCAATACTTTCAGCATCACCCATCAGCCCCCACCCCATACACCCTGCTACTCGGCCTTTCCATGACTTCCAGAACTCTAAAATATACTGAAACTTTCTGACTCAAGGTGGCTTTCCATGAGTCCCTGTGTGAACAGGGTTCTGGATCAGTTCGGACACACAGAAGCTATGTTTTCAGATAGCAAAAGTCAAAGAAAAACTACAAGGCAGAACTTCTTTATCATACATGTGCAAAATGTACCTAATTTTTCTATATTGAATCCTTCAGGAAGCCTGGATGATAAACCAAATGTTTCATTTGGAAAGTGCTAATACAAGAATCTGCTGCAGGAATTGAGGACATTCTACTAGAGTTTGTTGTTGAGAGTTTTGAAACTGTGTTTTTGAGAACAGGACTGCTGTGTGAAACTACGATATCGCCTTTGAGTCAAATAATTTAGAATCATAGAAGATTAGGGTTGGAAGAGACCTCAGAAGCCATCTACTACAACCCGCTGCTCAAAGCAAGACCAACCCCAACTAAATCATTCCCAAATCATACCCAATTAAATGAAAATGTACCCCCTTGCACAGATGATTTTGGAGTTGCTTTTCAGATGGAATTTTTACAATACACACTAGCCATTTCTGTGGTCAAAGACATAAAAAATAGGTGTTGAGATTTCATGTTGGAGTTTGTGAAACAGGACAACCAAATTTAGCAGTTTTGGGTTGAAGATCTCAAATACATGGATGCCACTGAGGAGAAAGTCTTCAGTGAACTTGGCTTGTTTGCTCTTTCATTACTGTCGCTACCTTTTAGCAATGCTGAAGCAGAATGATTGTTTTCTCAGATGAACTGGATAAAAACAAAAGTGAAAAACAAGATGCAAGAGGAACTTTAAAAAAAACATTCTTCATGTTAGGGTGTATATGCAATGATACAAAATCTGCTGTGAAGAGTTTACATCAATGAAATAAATGATTGCACGTGTCACTACTAATATATAACCAGCAGCAGAAATATTCTACTTCTGATGAAGACAGCAGAGATGAAATGTTACCTTTTAGAGGCTAACAGAAACAAATTAATTCAACTCAAAATATGGACATTGGCTACCATGATTCAATGCATTAGAAATAAATAATATAATACTCTTATTGTTGCTTTTGCACTACATGCTTTTTGAGCTATATCTGTGTTATTTTTAATACTGTCATTCACCATTTTTTGTTTCAAACATCTGCCAATCCTCAGTCAGGATACAAGTACCAGTACTAGGGTTTTGAATGTTAATTTGATTTTAATCTCACTTTGTTGCTAATGTGAGTGAACTCCTGCTGGGGCTTGTAGCTTTTTTTTTTCTTTTGAAAATCAGATCTGTGCTATCTATCTAAGAAAAAATTAATTTGCTACTTGATGTATAGACCAATGTGTTAATAATAATAATAAAAAACTTTGTTTCAATAACTAGATTGGGCTTCTTTAGGGCTAGTTTTTAGGTGACTTTGGGCCATTAATGCAGTATAAATCTGGCAACCACAAGCCCAGAGATGTGCCAGAGGCAGAACATCAGAACTGAGGCAGAGGTAGGGGGGCCTGAAGCAGACCAGAGCCAGGAGCTGGGGCAGCACAGAGCAGCTACACTTATGGGGAATCAGGGCTGAGCTACAGCAGGCAGCTGCTGGGCCAGAGTCAGGATAGTGGGTGCCGGCCCTGGCACAAGTAACACAGCAACTGAACATGATGAGTGGCTGGGGAAAGCAAGGTGGGGCCATGAGCAGAGGGCACAGTACAGGAAGACGTTGCTAGACCGGAGTGCTTTGAAGGCTGGATAATACTCCAATTGAGGCCTGATCCACGCAGAGTTGGGCAGAAAAATTACTTCTCATGACTTGCTTTCAACACTCCTGCTAATACATCCCAGAATGATGATTGTTTGGTTTTTTTGCAACAGTGTTACACTGTTGACTCATATTTAGTTTGTGGTTGTAAGCGTGAACGACTCACCCCTGAGGCGCCTCCTGCTGGTCTTCTTGGGAATTAGCTCATCCAGCCGTTGGAGCGTCCTCTGCAGGCCGGTGTCCCGCTGCCGCTGGCCCCGTGTCCCTCCCGGATCCCGGTGCCCTTTTATTTGGGGTACTGCCCCCTAGCAATACCCCCACACTCTGCCTTTAGGTCTCCCCTCTCTGGGGAACCCCCAACCCTCTAATCCCCACTTCACCGCAGTTAAGGCTACTGCCAGTCATCAACTAGCCCCCGCACCCTGGGGCAGACTGCAGTATAAGCCACTCATCACAGGCAAGGTTAGGTTTGTACCTGCTGCCTCTCTCTCTGCTACAGTGGTCCACTATGACCCCCAGATCCCTTTCCTCAGTACGCCTTCCTAGGCAGTCATTTCCCATTCTGTATCTGTGCATCTGATTGTTCCTTCAGAAGCGGAGAAGTTTGCATGTGTCCTTATTAAATTTCATCCTATTTACTTCAAACCATTTCTCTAATTTGTCCAGATCATTTTGAATTTTCATCCTATCCTCCAAAGCACTTGCAACTCCTCCCAGCTTGGTATCATCCGCAAACTTTGTAAGTGTACTCTATATGCCATTATCTAAATAATCTATGAAAATATTGAACAGAGCCAGACCTATAACTGATCCCTGCAGGATCCCACTTGTTATGACCTTCCAGCATGACTGTGATTTTCCAAGAAGTCATGCACCCACCTTATAGTAGCTCCATCTGGGTTGCATTTTAGGGTGACCAGGGGTCTGGTTTTCGACTGGAACACCCAGTCGAAAAGAGACCCTGGTGGCGCTGGTCAGCACTGCCAACTGGATTATTAAAGGTCCAGTCAGCGGTGCTGCAGAACCAAGGTAATCTACTTCCTACATCTTCCAGACCCACCCTGCTCTGCACCGCGGTAGCAGCCAAAAGGTCTGGCTTCTACCAATGGGGGCCACGGAGCTCCACGTGTTGCCCCCTCCCTGAGCATCGGCTCTGCACTCCAAATGGCCAGGAATCAGCCAATGGGAGCTGGGGGGTGGTGCCTGCAGGTGAGAGAAGCAGGCCGAGCCTGCCCCCTCCCCCAGGAGACAGACATATTGGCTGCTTGCAGCACAGGGTGCAGTACGAAGCCAGGACAAGCCCATGCCCCAGCCCCAATCCAGAGCCCTCCCAAACCTGGACCCCCCTCCTGCACACCAAACTCCTCATCCCTGGCACCACCCCAGAACCTGCACCCCCAGCCCAGAGCCCTCACTTCCTCCCACACCCCAACCTAGTGACCGAGGATGTGGAAAAAGCTAATGTACTCAATGCTTTTTTTGCCTCTGTCTTCACAAACAAGGTCAGCTCCCAGACTACTGCGGAGTATGGGGAGGAGTTGACCAGCCCTCTGTGGAGAAATATGTGTTTCAGGACTATTTAGAAAAGCTGGATGAGCACAAGTCCATGGGACCGGATGCACTGCATCTGAGGGTGCTAAAGGAGTTGGCGGATCTGATTGCAGAGCCATTGGCCATTATCTTTGAAAACTCATGGCGATCAGGGGAGGTCTCGGATGACTGGAAAAAGGCTAATGTAGTGCCCATCTTTAAAAAAGAGGGCAAGAGGAGGATCCAGGAATTACAGGCCAGTCAGCAGTGGACGTGGTATTCCTTGACTTTAGCAAAGTTTTAGATACGGTCTCCCACAGTATTATTGCCGGCAAGTTAAAGAAGTATGGGACGGATGAATGGACTATAGGGTGGATAGAAATCTGGCTAGATCATCAGGCTTAACGAGTAGTGATCAATCCCTTGATGTCCAGTTGGCAGCCAGTATCAAGCAGAGTGCCCCAGGGGTCGGTCCTGGGGCCGGTTGTATTCAACATCTTTATTAATGATCTGGATGATGGTATGAATTGCACCCTCAGCAAGTTTGCGGATGACACTAAGCTGGGGGGAGAGGTAGATATGCTGGAGGGTAGGAATAGGGTCCAGGGTGACCTAGACAAATTGGAGGATTGGGCCAAAAGAAATCTGATGAGGTTCAACAAGGACAAGTGCAGAATCCTGTACTTAGGGCGGAAGAATCCCATGCACTGCTACAAAGTAGGGAATCGAGTGGCTAGGCAGCAGTTTTGCAGAAATGACCTAGGCGTTACAGTGGATGAGAAGCTGGATATGAGTTAACAGTGTGCCCTTGATGACAAGAAGGCCAACGGCATACTAGGTTGTATTAGTAGAAGCATTGGAAGCAGAAGGAGGAAGTGATTATTCCCCTCTATTCGGCACTGGTGAGGCCACACCTGGAGTATTTTATCCAGTTTTGGTTATCCCCCCACTACAGAAGGGATGTGGACAAATTGGAGAGAATCCAGCAGAGGGCAACAAAAATGATTAGGGGGCTGCAGCACATGACTTACGAGGAGCGGCTGAGGGAACTAGTGTTAATTAGTCTGCAGAAGAAAAGAGTGAGGGGGGATTTGACAGAAGCCTTCAACTACCTGAAGGGGGGTTACAAAGATGATGGAGCAACGCTGTTCTCAGTGGTGGCAGATGACAGAACATGAAGCAATGGTCTCAAGTTGCAGTGGGGAAGGTCTAGGTTGGATATTAGGAAACACTATTTCACTAGGAGGATGGTGAAGCACTGGAATGGTTAGCTAGGAAGGTGGTGGAATCTTCATCCTTAAAGGGTTTTACGTCCCAGCTTGACAAAGCCCTGGCTGGCATGATTTAGTTGGTGTTGGTCCTGCTTTGAGCAGAGGATTGTACTAGATGACCAACTGAGGTCTCTTCCAACCATAATATTCTATAATTCAAAATTCACTGTTCTGGGGTTTCCTGTAATGCACCTTCTGCTGGCAGCTCATCAAATAGAGATAGGCCCCCATACCCTGTGTTGGCACGTTGTCAGACATCAGCCCTGTCTGGTAAACTGTAATGTCAGCCCCCCACAATTACAAACCTGGGAAAAGGAATTTCATAAGCTCATTTCCTCATTTGGCTCACAGCTAGGGTGCTAAGACTACGTCCAAAGGGTAATAAAGCTGGTTGGGTGCCTTTGTCATGGAAATGTTCCGGTGGTTTTTCTTTATGAATAACATCAAGGTCTGCTGAATTAGCAGGTTACCTTACCTGTGAATACTGGTAACACTGGAGCTCCAAGGACAGAAGTACTGAGCAGCCTGAACTGTGTTACTGAGGCCTTCAGCACTTAACAACAGCCAGCTGACACTCTGAGCCCAGGGGTGAGTTGCACACTGCTGACTTATACCCAGCTTCTTGTCCACTGTAATGCCCAGGTCTTTTTCTTCAGAACTGACACTTAGCCAATCAGTCCCCANGCTGTTCTCAGTGGTGGCAGATGACAGAACATGAAGCAATGGTCTCAAGTTGCAGTGGGGAAGGTCTAGGTTGGATATTAGGAAACACTATTTCACTAGGAGGATGGTGAAGCACTGGAATGGTTAGCTAGGAAGGTGGTGGAATCTTCATCCTTAAAGGGTTTTACGTCCCAGCTTGACAAAGCCCTGGCTGGCATGATTTAGTTGGTGTTGGTCCTGCTTTGAGCAGAGGATTGTACTAGATGACCAACTGAGGTCTCTTCCAACCATAATATTCTATAATTCAAAATTCACTGTTCTGGGGTTTCCTGTAATGCACCTTCTGCTGGCAGCTCATCAAATAGAGATAGGCCCCCATACCCTGTGTTGGCACGTTGTCAGACATCAGCCCTGTCTGGTAAACTGTAATGTCAGCCCCCCACAATTACAAACCTGGGAAAAGGAATTTCATAAGCTCATTTCCTCATTTGGCTCACAGCTAGGGTGCTAAGACTACGTCCAAAGGGTAATAAAGCTGGTTGGGTGCCTTTGTCATGGAAATGTTCCGGTGGTTTTTCTTTATGAATAACATCAAGGTCTGCTGAATTAGCAGGTTACCTTACCTGTGAATACTGGTAACACTGGAGCTCCAAGGACAGAAGTACTGAGCAGCCTGAACTGTGTTACTGAGGCCTTCAGCACTTAACAACAGCCAGCTGACACTCTGAGCCCAGGGGTGAGTTGCACACTGCTGACTTATACCCAGCTTCTTGTCCACTGTAATGCCCAGGTCTTTTTCTTCAGAACTGACACTTAGCCAATCAGTCCCCAGCCTGTAGCAGTGCCTGGGATTTTTCTGTCCTAAGTACAGTGTGCTCTTGTTGCCAAGAAGGCTAATGGCGATCAGAGGCTAGGACACCCAGAGCATGAGGTTGTGTCCCTGAACAAACTAGCTAATAGACATTGATGCACCTTGATGCCAAGAAGGCCAATGGCTTAGTGGGCTGCATTAGTGTGAGAATTGCCAGCAGATCAAGGGAAGTGATTATTCCCCTCTATTAAGCACTGGTGAGGCCACATTTAGAGTATTGCATCCAGTTTTGGGTTTAGGAGGGAGTCCATGACCACCACCACCTGTCGCCTCTTCTTGGGATTGGTGGTCGTGGATCCCCCATCTCTGGAACAATGCTCCCATGCCTTCCAGCTGATGGGGTCTCCGTCTGATCCCTTCCCACAGATGGCTTGTCCAAACTGTCGTCAGTGTACTTTGATTGCGCTGACAGACGCTGTTTGGCTGTCTGCGTACCCTTGTGTGTATGCTCTCGCAGTTTCTGCAGGTAAGTGAGACAACACTCCGATCGAAGAAATTGACACAACCACGGATTAGCTGAGCAATGAAGGCACCCAAGCCCCGGTTTATTGTAGTGAAGCACAATGAGAAGTATCCTATATCTTAGAGGACCCTTCAAATATGAGAACTCCGATACAATGGAACAGCTGAAACACTGGACGGACCTGCCAGCATCCCCTAGGCTGAACAAGTTGCTTTATTGTACACCGTTATTTATACCATACTGTGAGAAGGGCTTGTACTGCCCCCCTGATGCTTATGCTCATCACCCTCTGACGAGGTCCTGTACCACCCTTTGATGTCACCTTGTGTTTGCCTCTCCTCTGATTGCTGCTTCAGAGAGCCTTTGGATAATGACTGCTATGACTCAGCAGGGCTTGCAAGATAATGTGACCAGACCACATGACATGGAACTCCATTATGGGTCCCTGTATTTTTCCACAAACTAGATGAGGAACTGGTTTTTTGGAACATAAGTTTTCCTCCATATGTTAAAGCTATATAAGGTGTGGTGTGACATCATCTAGTGGCCTCAGTCTCCACACAAGAGAACTCCTGGGAATACCTAAGAAAGACAACGAGGAGTCCAGTGGCATCTTAAAAACTAACAGATGTATTTGGGCATAAGCTTTTGTGGGTAAAAAATCCACTTCTTGATGCAAGATGCATCTAAAAAAGTGGATTTTTTCCCCACGAAAGCTTATGCCCAAATAACTCTGAAGAAGTGTAGTTTTTTTACCTACAAAAGCTTATTCCAAATTAAATCTGTTATTCTTAAAGGTGCCACTGGATTCCTCTTTTTGTGGATACAGACTAAAATGGCTACCCCTCTTATACTTGTCACCGAGAAAAAAAGACTGAACTGAGGGAACTGCTGGTCCCAGGCTGAAAGCATTTCTGTTATTTTAGGCTTAGTTTCCGGGGGTTTTTTATTTGCTAGGTAATCTGTTTTGACCTGTTTATGGTGACCTTTAATTGCTTAAAATCCATCTTTTTGTGACAGGTTTCAGAGTAGCAGCCGTGTTAGTCTGTATCAGCAAAAAGAACAGGAGTACTTGTGGCACCTTAGAGGCTAATGTATAAATATCTTCTTACTGTATGTTCCATTCTATGCATCCGAAGAAGTGGGCTGTAGCCCACGAAAGCTTATGCTCAAATAAATTTGTTAGTCTCTAAGGTGCCACAAGTACTCCTATCTTTTTGTGGTTACCCTTGTTTTTTTGTTTGTTTATCGAAATCAGTGTGCCTTTGAGTGTCTGGATAAAATCTCAGCTTGATTAACACAGACTTGTTGCATACCCTGCCCACATCAAGGGCAAGTCAACTCTATTAATGAGCTCACATTGTATAGATCCCTGTGCAGTGGAAGAAAGTATAAATTAGGGTTTATACTCCAGTGGGGGTTGTGAGCCTCAGGAGTTGGAAAATTGGCTGATGTCCTCTGTTTGCTCTTGGGTGGCTTAGGTAAGCCCTCGGGAAGCTCAGATTGGGTGTGTTGTTGCCCTCTGCTGTCATGTTGGGTGATAATAGGGCCTGGAGAGGCTGAATGACCAGCAAAGCAGTTTGAACAAGGGCCAGCCCAGTTGGGTGATTAGAGGGGCACAGCAGTTTGCACGGCTCTCAGACTGCTCCCCGGAGGTCACATCCCCTAACACTCATACCCTCTGGAGCGCAAATTAGGCCCCCAGGCCTCTGTGATGCAAGCATGGGGAAGGGACTGTAGCCCGAAGAAAAGATCCAGACATAGCAGTTGTTTGGTTCCTTTATCACTGTGCTCTCGCCCCAGCAGGGCACGCCTACGTAAAATAAAATAATAAAATAAAAATGGCCCCTGGGCAACAGATTTGGGAAGCTCAATGAATTCCAGGTGATTCTGGACTTCGGAGTGGTGAAGGAATCATAGAGTGAGTGGAGAAGCCCCATTTCAGAGGCTACACACAGAAAAGAAAGCCATCGTCAATTACTAGTATGAAAGGTTTGTAAGATTCAGTTTGCCCTGAAAATCTGAGCTCCTGGTACCTGCAAATCATTTCCTCACTCCCTGGGGAGTCTCTCAGGATGATTTTTTCCAGGATCTATTTTCTGCTCTTCACAGAGCTCAGGGAATTCTCCAGGCGTCCTGGCCAACCAGAGAGTCCTCAGGGACTGTACAGGAGAATCATAAAGGATGCTGTCCAGCATGCTGAGTTGGAGATGTGAAATTCCTATACCAATTCACAGGACTCTGCCTTCCTGTCACTGTAAGGAGATTTCCACTCTCTGCTGAGCAGGATTTTGGTGAGTTGCTTGTTTCTGCATTAAAGTTAGTGCTCAGGGCTCAGTCAGAGACAAGGAACAGATCATAAAAACAAGAATTTGTCTAAACTATTTCTAGTACATTTGTAGTTCCAATTTACCAGGTAAATCCCTTGGTCTTTCTGACAATACTAAACAGTTCAAGTTGGCGTGCTGGTGAATTTCTGCCCTTACGGTTCTTGACTTGAACCTTGGAACCCTTCCTGTGTCCTTCTATCTGTCTCATTAGCTGCCTTTTGGGGGTGTCTGGTTTTTCCTCTGGTTCGCTCAAGTTTTCCAATTCAGCAACTCCACTGCCCTGTTGGGAAGTGCAGCCAAAGCCTCTGCAGTGGGTATCTGTGTTAAAATCCCCACCTTTCATACCCCGTCTCAGAAGGCCACATCAACTGGGGATTTTCTTCAGACTCTTTGAGCACCGGGACCCTAACCCTAACAGAATAGCACACTCTGGAGCAGGACCTGAAGCTGTGATTTTCACATCTCAGAGCCGAAAGTTAAACAGTACAGGTGAATCTGGTTCCACTGATTTCAATGGCAAATCATCCAACAGGGGCAGAATTCACTCTTAATCCACGTGTAGGGAGTTAAATAAATGGCCTGATTTACACCAGCCATGAGCCTCCAGTGACTTCAACTGAAGTTGCCCCGTGGCCTCTAAGAACAGGTGAGCTCGTTTGGCCTAAAGAAAAACAGAGAGGAGAATTGGTAACATCTCAAACTCACAGGTTTAAAGGTTCAGAACAATGAGGATAGTAAATTTTTCATGAAGGGGGAGGGGTCTACTTTCTCTGTGCTCCTGCTTCTCTGGTTCTGGAGAGGACGAGAAGCACCAAAAATCAGTAAAAAGAAAAGCATGTTTCTGGCATGGAGGAAACGAGGCAGGGTTGGAAATCTCAGCAGAGGAGGTCCAGGAATGCAGAGTGTGTGTGTGGGGAGAGGGAGTGTAGTATCCATAGCAAGTCTGATGCAATATATAGTGATAATAGAGTGCATGGTCCTGACTCCAGTGTCAATCATTCCCGCTCTCTCAATTTCTACCCCCAACACCCTGCACAGGCTGAGCAGCTGTATAGGTTCCCTTTGCCCCCGGAGAGGCTGTTCATTCTGATCTCCCCCGTTTCACCAGTGCAGCTAGACACTGAGTTTAATTTGTCTTAGAAGGTATTTCTGTGAGCTGTCGCTGTGGGGTCTGGCATGTGGTTTTGGTCCTGGGTAAGGGGTGCCACTGTGTGGCTGGGCTGGAAGTTGTGGGTGTGGAGGACCCACATGGAGAGGCAGACAATGCTCCGGGCTGTGGGGACAGGCACGGGCAGGTACACAGACAAACGGGCAGTAATGAGGGTTGCTGGGCCATGCAGGTGGTACAGGGAAAAGCGGGCAGTGCTGGGGCTTGTTCGGAAGGAAGGGGGGTGCATGGACAGACAGGCAGCGCTGTTGGTTGTGGGGGCAAACAGGGCAGTGTACACAGAGAAGCAGCAGCTCTGGGGGTTGTGGAGCAGACAGGGGGTATACACAGACAGGCAGGCAGTGCTGGGAGTTGTGGGGGAGGCTCGGGGTGTACATGGGCAGGTGGGCAGTTCTGGACTTTTCAGAAGTAGACATGGGGTGTATATGGATAGGCAGACAGCGCTGGGTGTTGTTGGGGCAAGCAGGGGGTACACGGACAATCAGGAAGTGCTGGAGCATGTGGGGAGGCAGGGGTATGTAGACGAATAGGTGGGGAGCACTGGGGTTGTGGGGCAGGCAGAGGGGGTACACAGACAGGTGGGCAGCACTGCTGAAATTCATATTTTCATTTTGATTGTTGGTCCAAGTCTAGAGCTGGGACCTTTCCTGGCCCTAAGTACGTGTGGGTGTGTCTCAGGACCAATTTGCCCCTGCAAAGCCACAGAACTGCAGCCTGGGTGTCCCAACCTTTATTCAGGTTGGTTTCTAATTGTTCTTATTGAATGTTATTTATGTAACTTCAGGCATTTCAGCAGCAGAAAGAATAACTGATCTTTGCTCCTCAGCTGGTTCAACCTCCCCTAATATTCTGACCCCCTGTCTATGCTCTCCTTTCCCATCCTAGGCTGGCCCGATTCCAACAGCACCCTGGTAACTGTGGTTAGATGATTGGCTGTATGTGTTTTATTCTCTCTGTGTGCTGTCCCAGCTCTGCACACACAATTGGCACAATAGACCTCGAGTGAACTCCCCAATAACCAAGACAGGTTTGTTGTCGATGAAGCTCGGTACTAGTATCCTGCAGACTCTAGCGGACGACTCACACATGTATGCCCGTAACAATGGACCAGCTCAGTAAACAGCGGGAATTTTCGTTTTTCCCTAGACTAGACAACGACCCTCCCTCTGAGATACATCTTTATATTCCGACACAAACAGGTTACGTACTGCCCCTCTGACATCATTGGTTACTGTCCCCTGCTGGGCTACTTATGACCCATCTTCTTGTACATGTTGTTTCGATAAAAACATCTGTATTAGGTATTGTCATTCTGACCTTATCTTTTCAGAGGGGTCAGTGTGTTCCTGTTACCCTTGGGGAATGTTTTTGTACCATCCTTGACATTGGAATGTTCTGGTACCACTTGACATTGGGATGTGTTTACGTGAACACTCTGTGCCTAGCACTTCTTAGGAATGTGTATTTCTGCAGTATCAGCCCTGTTCTTGTCAGATTCTCTGAGCAGGTGCTATCTCTTCCTCACAGTTTGTCTTTGGTTTATATAAGTAAAGCTTTGTCTACTGTAGCTCAGGACTCAAGCTTCATACCAGGCCTCTGATACAAGGTCTTATATCTTAGGCTCTTTTCCGACTACATTCCCCACTTTTTGCCTTTTTATTGGGAGGATGTTTACCCATCATCCCAGAAAAGCATAATGCCTGGACTGAAGATGACCCAATGGGATAAACTGTGTTATGTGGCCATTTTACTTTCCCATATGCACATATATGCCCCATCTATCCCATAGACTGCACATTCCCTCTACGACTGATGGACAGATTTTATTTTCCAATTGTTCTTAGTCCCTTATAGTAAACGTGGGAATGTTAGGCCCAGGACCATGACTGAGAAATGTAGGTTTAAAATTGAGCTTTGGGGACAATTTTAGATCATTAATATATATGTATAATATAGATATGGTGTATATATATTGGAATGTTACAGATGGGTATGTATGCATAGTATGTATGCATACATATGACAGCACTTTATATCCAGGCATAACAATCCTTTTCCAGTCTCGGTGGTGAG
>QXTE01000209.1:296013-331480 GCA_003942145.1 Platysternon megacephalum | reverse complement strand
TAGAGCGCTGGGAATTAAACCAGCCTTCGGAGACCGCAGCAGGGAATTCGCTGCCGTGTGTGACGTGGCCACATTAGCAGCTCTTGCAATGCCACAAAGAGCAGTGCATTGTAGAAGCTATCCCAGCGTGCAAGTGGCCGCAACATGCTTTGCAAATGAGTGGGGTGGGGTGTGACAAGGAGTGTGTTGTGTATATGTGGGGGGAGAAACAGTGTGTTTTGGGGGGCAGAGAGTGTGTCAGCATGCTGTCTTGTAAGTTCAGCCAGCAGCAGACCCCCCTCGCCCCCCTGCCTCTCTCTCACACACACTCTCACAGCAGCAGTAATGGTTTGCTTTGTGCCGGAGGAGATAAGCATGCCAGCTGTCAGAAACGGAGCTTTGAAAGGGGATATCCGCATNCCCTTATAGTAAATGTGGGAATGTTAGGCCCAGGACCATGACTGAGAAATGTAGGTTTATAATTGAGCTTTGGGGACAATTTTAGATAATATTATAATATATGGAGATATACCTATCTCATAGAGCTGGAAGGGACCCCGAAAGGTCATCGAGTCCACCCCCCTGCCTTCACTAGCAGGACCAATTTTGCTCCAGATCCCTAAGTGGCCCCCTCAAGGATTGAATTCACAACCCTGGGTTTAGCAGGCCAATGCTCAAACCACTGAGCTATCCCTCCCCCCTATATCATAAATATGTATGGATAATATAGATATGGTGTATATATTGGAATGTTACAGATGGGTATGTATGCGTACATATGACAGCACTTTATATCCAGGCATAACAATCCTTTTCCAGTCTCGGTGGTGAGGTTTGGCCCTTGTGGCAAAGTCCTATTAGCGCAATTATGCTTACCCCCTGTGTTATTATTGGCAGTAGGTTGAGTGTTCTGAAATAGTGGGATTGGCATTATTACAGTGTGTGCCGTAGTGATGTGTGTATGAGAAGTAAAACAGAAATTCGGAGTAATGACATTACAAATGAGGCCTTTACATACAAATGTCTTTACTTATAAATGTAATGAGTTACTGCACAGGACTGTTCATTCATGTTACAGGCTACCCATACTGCTGCTTGTCTCTCTTTGATAAACTTTACTGGGCAGGAAACAGGGATGACTAGCTTCTCTGATCCATTGGTTGTATTGCTCTGTGATGCACCGGTAGCTTTCCTGTGTCAGGATTTAATATTGATAACCAGACACTGAACAAGATTGTTTTGACTAACATGTGCCTTACTTTGGCGGCAGTGATACTGACCCCAAAGTGTGACTGGTACTATCAGAGAATTTATTCACCCAATTTATAGTTACCTTGTAACTAATTCTTTTTTACCTATTTCCCACCCAAAACCTTTATGTTATTTTTTGCCATTCATTTCTTGATTGTTACCTAATTCCTAACAGGTAGAGATTGACTTTTGCCCTGAAGCACGTGGCCATATAGGCTTTTGAAAATATTTATTTAGCTGAAAATTATTGTAACTGTCTAGTCTTCTCATAAATGTAACCTCATGTGGAAATGCGTTTATCAGTCTAATTCTGACTTAGAACAATGCTTCCTCAGCTCTCATCCCCCAGCACCCCTCCTCTACTTGCGCTACACTGATGACATCTTCATCATCTGGACCCTGGGGAAGGGGACCCTTGAAGAATTCCACTGGGATTTCAACGATTTCCACCCTGCTATCAAACTCAGCTTGGACCAGTCCACACAAGAGCTCCACTTCCTGGACACCACAGTGCAAATAAGTGATGGTCACATAAACACCACCCTATACCGGAAACCTACTGACCGCTACACTGACCTACATGCCTCCAGCTTCCATCCAGGACACATCGCACGATCCATTGTCTACAGCTGAGCTCTAAGATACAACTGCATTTGGACCCATCCCTCAGACAGAGACAAATAACTAGGATCTCTAAGCGTTCTTAAAACTACAATACCGACCTGGGGAAATTAAGGGCTGGGCTGCACTTGCAGATGTAGAGCACTGGGAATTAAACCAGCCTTCGGAGACCGCAGCAGGGAATTCGCTGCCGTGTGTTTGCACTGTCAGATGCAAGCACACTGACGTGGCCACATTAGCAGCTCTTGCAACGCCACAAAGAGCAGTGCATTGTAGAAACTATCCCAGTGTGCAAGTGGCTGCAACATGCTTATCAAATGGGTGGGGTGGGGTGTGACAAGGAGTGTGTTGTGTGTATGTGGGGGGAGAAACAGTGTGTTCTGGGGGGCAGAGAGTGTGTCAGCATGCTGTCTTGTAAGTTCAGACAGCAGCAGACCCCCCTTCACCCCCCTGCCTCTCTCTCTCACACACTCTCACAGCAGCAGTAATGGTTTGCTTTGTCCCGGAGGAGATAAGCATGCCAGCTGTCAGAAACGGAGCTTTGAAAGGGGATATCCGCATGCCTGCAGCTGAGTTCAAAACAATGACAAGAGTGGCCACTTGACTTCAGCGGATTATGGGATGTTTCCAGAGGTCAATCACAGCGCAGTAATGCAACACATTATCCACACTGATGCCCGGGAATTTCAGCCGGAGCATAGCAAGCTTTATGCTTCTCAAGGAGGTGGATTACCAGGAGCGCTCCAGCTGCAGAGTCCAGGCCCTCTAAGTGCCTTGCCAGTGTGGACACCTCAGGAGTTAGGGTGCCCGGGGCTGCTTTAATGCGCTCTAACTTGCAAGTGTAGCCAAGCACTAAGAAACAGATTGACAGAGCCAGACGGGTACCCAGAAGTCACCTACTACAGGACAGGCCCAACAAAGAAAGTAACAGAACACCACTGGCCATCACCTACAACCTCCAGCCAAAACCTCTCCAGCACATCAATGATCTACAACCTATTGTGGAAAACGATCTCTCACTCTCACAAACCTTGGGAGGCAGATCAGTCTTCTTGTACAGGCAGCCCCCCAACCTGAAGCAAATACTCACCAGCAACACACAACAGAAACACTAACCCAGGAACCAATCCCTGTAACACACCCCATTTCCAACTCTGTCCACATATCTACTCAAGGGACACCATCATAGGACCTAACCACATCAGCCACACCATCAGGGACTTGTTCACCTGCATATCTACCAATGTGATATATGCCATCATGTGTCAGAAATGCCCCTCACCATGTACATTGGCCAAACCAGACAGTCTCTATGGAAAAGAATAAATGGACACAAATCAGACATCAAGAATGGTAACATTCAAAAACCATTCAATCTCCCTGGACACTCAGTAACAAACTTAAAAATGGCCATTCTTCAACAAAAAGACTTCAAAAACAGACTTCAAAGAGAAACTACAGACCTGGAATTAACTTGCAAACTTGACATTATCAGACTGGGTCTGAAAAGAGATGGAATGGCTGGCACACTATAACAAGTAATTTCCCCTACTTTTTGGTATTCACACCCTCTCATCAACTGTTGGGATTGGGCCACATCCCCCTTGATTTAATTGGCCTCGTTAGCACTGGTCCTCCACTTGGTAAAGTAACTCCCAGCTTTTCATGTGTTAGTATATTTATACCAGCCTACTGTAATTTCCACTCCATGCCTCTGATGAAGTGGGTTATAGCCCAGGAAAGTGTATGCCCAAATAAATGTGTTAGTCTTTAAGGTGCCATTGGACACTTCATTGTTTTTTCAGTCTAATTCCACATTTTTCATGATCTGAATATGCCACATTTCAGTTTAATTGAATGTCCTCTTTATCTTGTGCTATGAGATGGGGAAAGACATTTCGATATATTCTCTGCCAGTCAGTATCCCCTCGTATCCCCTCTTATTCATCTCTTTTCTAAGGCAAAAATCAGTCTTTTCAACCTCTCTCCATATGAGAGTTCCCCCAGGCCCTTGATCATTCTCATTGCCCTTCCCTGATCCACCTCTAGTTCTGTAATATCATGTCTCAGAAGGGTGCCCAGTATGACACAGAGGAGACCGGAGGAGGGTGAAGCTTTGACTGATATAATGGCATTGTATTTTCTGTATGATTCTCCATCCTATTCCTCCTGGATCCCAGTGTTTTGCTTCATTTCTGTCCAGAGTTCATACAGTTAAATTAGAACCTTGTTAGGTGTTTGAGGAGTTCAAGCTTTTCACTACAATGGGCAAACACATCAGTTTATTGACATCAAAATTCATCTGCCATCATGCTGCCCATTCACTGGCTTGGTTAGCACCCTCGGAAAACTTCTTTGGACTTGACTGATCTAAATATTCTGGTGTCATTTGTAAATGTTGGCAACTCACTGCCCAATCCATATTTTTAATAATTATAAATATTAACCATAGTATATGTTATAAAGCATGTAACCTCCCTCACTCTGCTTTTCTCCCTTCACAGACACCTTGACCGTTTCTGAGCCCAATTGATGCATCAATCACCTCATGGCTGCTTTCAACTTCACCCCCTCTGACTCTTCATTATTCATCCTAGTGGGTATCCCTGGCCTGGAAGCTGCTCACATCTGGATTTCCATCCCTTTCTTTACGTTCTACATTATCAGCCTGTTGGGAAATTTCACAATTCTGTTTGTTGTAGGCAAAGAACAGAGCCTGCACAAGCCGATGTACCTGCTGCTCTGCATGCTGGCGCTCACAGATATTGGCATGTCTACCTCCGTTGTGCCAAAGGCACTGTGTATATTTTGGTTCAATTTGAAAGGCATTACTGTGAACGGGTGCCTTGCCCAGACGTTCTTCCTTCATGCGATTGCTGTTATGCACTCAGCTGTTCTCGTGACAATGGCCTTCGATCGCTATGTCGCCATATGTAACCCTCTGAGATACGCCACCATCCTCACCAACACACGAATAGCTAAGCTGGGGCTAGTGGGTTTGACAAGAGCTGTTTTCTTCATTCTGCCCGAGCCTCTGTTCTTGAGCAGGCTGCCATTCTGTGTGAACCAGATTATCCCCCATACGTACTGTGAGCACATAGCTGTAGCAAAGATGTCATGTGGGGACATCACAGACAGCAGGATGTATGGCTTGGTGATAGCATTTATAGTCATTGGGTTCGACCTGATGCTCATTACCCTGTCCTACGGTTTGATCATCAGGACTGTCCACAGAATCTCCTCCAAGAAAGCCAATCTGAAAGCCCTCAAAACCTGCACAGCCCACATCTGTGTCATGCTGACATCGTATACGCCCATCCTCTTCTCCATTCTGACACATCGGTTTGGTCAGGGCATCGCTCCGCACGTTCACATCATCTTGGCCAACCTCTGTTTCATCGTACCACCCATGCTCAATCCTATCATTTACGGGGTCAAAACCAAAGAGCTTCGTGACAAAGTGGGCAAATGCACCTGCAGAAGGTGATCGCTGGGGGCCACTGACTTTAAACCTGCATGACAATAGGAGGAAGGATATCTCCTCATCAGTCAAGGATACACTTTTTACATTTTGGCTGAGCCCAACATTGTGGGAGTTTACAGTCTGCGAACTTCCTCATACCTATGGTCTTTCACTCCATGATCGAACACTGTTGTAGTTTGTGAAACAGGACAACCAAGTTTAGCAGTTTGGGGTTGAATATCTCGAACATATGGCCACCACTGAAGTGATCCATCCCCTGTCGCTCATTCCCAGCTTCTGGCAAACAGAATCTAGTGACACNAAGCCAATCTGAAAGCCCTCAAAACCTGCACAGCCCACATCTGTGTCATGCTGACATCGTATACGCCCATCCTCTTCTCCATTCTGACACATCGGTTTGGTCAGGGCATCGCTCCGCACGTTCACATCATCTTGGCCAACCTCTGTTTCATCGTACCACCCATGCTCAATCCTATCATTTACGGGGTCAAAACCAAAGAGCTTCGTGACAAAGTGGGCAAATGCACCTGCAGAAGGTGATCGCTGGGGGCCACTGACTTTAAACCTGCATGACAATAGGAGGAAGGATATCTCCTCATCAGTCAAGGATACACTTTTTACATTTTGGCTGAGCCCAACATTGTGGGAGTTTACAGTCTGCGAACTTCCTCATACCTATGGTCTTTCACTCCATGATCGAACACTGTTGTAGTTTGTGAAACAGGACAACCAAGTTTAGCAGTTTGGGGTTGAATATCTCGAACATATGGCCACCACTGAAGTGATCCATCCCCTGTCGCTCATTCCCAGCTTCTGGCAAACAGAATCTAGTGACACCATCCATGCTCATCCTGGCTAATACCCATTGATGGACCTATCCTCATTGAATTTATCTAGTTCTTTTTTTAATCTTTTTAAAGTCTCGGCCTTCATAACATCCTCTGGCAAGGAGTTCCATGGGTTGACTGTGTGTTGTGTGAAGAAATACTTCCTTTTATTTGTTTTAAACCTGCTGCCTATTAAGGATCATCTTCAATGATCTAAAAATCGAAAAAGAGTCCTACAAAAAGTGGAAACTAGGTCAAATTATAAAGGATGAATATAAACAAATAATACAAGCATGTAGCGACAAAATTTGAAAAGCCAAGGCACAATACATAATCAAACTAGATAGAGACATAAAGGGCAACAAGAAAACATTCTACAAATATATTGGAAGCAAGAGGAAGATCAAGGACAGGGTAGCCCCATTACTCAATGTGTGTGGGGGGAAATAATAACAGAAAATGTGGATTTGGCAGAGGTGCATAATTACTTCTTTGTTTCAGTTTTCAGCAAGAAGGTTTTGGTGAATGCCAGTGAAAATGAGTTGTCATCAGAAGCTAAAATAGGGAAATAACAAGTTAAAAATTACTTAGACAAGATAGATATCTTCAAGTCACCAGGGCCTGATGAAATGTATCCTAAAATACTCAAGAAGCTGACTGAGGCGATATCTGAGCCATTAACGATTATCTTTGAAAAGTCATGAAAGATGGGAGAGATTCCAGAAGCCTGGAAAACGGCAAATATAGCACCATTCTATAAAGGGGAAAATAAAGACCACCTGGGGAATAACAGATGAACCAGCTTAACATCTGTACCCGGAAAGATAATGGAGCAAATAATTAAGGAATCCATTGGCAAACATAAGGTGCTAAGTAACAATCAGCAAGGATTTGTGAAAAACAATTAATGTGTAACAAGGCGGTGTTGTGCCCCGTCGCCCCGGAGAGGGATGAGCCCCTGTGGACACCAGAGTGGGCGGAGCCAGAGAGCTCTGAACCCACCCCTCAGAGGGTCAGGCGCAGGACAGGAAGTATAAAAGCCCAACCACAGAGCTCACTCATGGAGCAGCTGCCAGAGAGGCCAGATGCCTCTGGCCTAGCTCCCAGTTGGGAGACTCTGGCGACCTGTGGCAGAATTGAGGACTGGCCTGACCTGTCGACACCTGATGCTAACCAGAGCCTGGAGGAGCTGCCGGGCCTGCCCCAAGCCAGTTACCCTGAGGATCCAATGGTGCTTGACTCCCCCAGAGGACACTGTCCGGACCCAGGTACCTCCAGAGGGGGAGTCAGGAAGTAGCCCGGGGGCAGCCGACCCTAATCTGGCTGCAGCACTGCCGCCAGGATCCCCACGGACACCGCAGCGGGTCTTCTCCCAGGCCCTTCTGAGCCAAGAGCCTGGGCTTGCTATTAACCTGCTTCTGCTCAGCCACTGCCTAAGGCATGAGCCATTGACTCATTACTGCCCTGCCCTGATCCAGGGCCTGGGCCTGCAAATTTTATAAACTGTTTGCTCAGCCCCTGCCTGAGGGCCTGAGCCACTGACTCCTTCTTGCCCCCCCCCCCCCAATCCAGGGCTATAACAGACTCTTGCTCTGCCTCTGCCGCAGGGCCTGAGCCATTAACTCATTGGTTCCCGCTGACCACTGGCCGGGCATGAATAACTGTTGGTGTTGCCTCTATTGCCGCCATGGCGACAAACTCCCATGGCCAGACTCATTCCCCAGCCAGCAACTGTGAGGACATAATGAGGTGATGTGGCTCCCCGCTGCCCTGGAGAGAAACGAGCTCCGGCCAAACCCCTCTACATCATGTCAAACCAACCTGGTAGCTTTTTTTTGACAGGGTAATAAGCCTTTTGGATAGGGTGAAGCGGTAGATGTGGTATATCTTGTCTTTAGTAAAGGTTTTGATACTGTCTTGCATGACCTTCTCATAAAAAAACTAGGGAAATGCAAGAGCTTTACCAACTTTCTACTGGCAAAAAACTGAGCACCCTAGCCCTCCCCTTCCCCTAGGCCCTCCCCACTACATTCCTCTTCCCTCGGTGGCTCACTGTCCCCCATCCTCACTCATTTTCACTGGGCTGGTGCAGGAGGTTGAGGTACAGGAGAGGGTGAGGGCTCTCAACGGTGGTGTGGGCAACAGGGTGGTGCCAGGAATGAGGAGTTCTGGTGGTGGGAGGGGGCTCCAGGCTGGGGCAGACTCTGGGGTGGGGGGTGGGGATGAGGGATTCGGAGTGTGGGAGTGGGCTGGGGGTTGAGGCAGGCAGTTGGGGTGCAGGAGGGGGTGAGAGCCCTGGGGTGGGGCTGGGTGTGAGAGGTTCAGGGTGTGGGAGGGGGCTCTGGGCTGGGGCAAAGAATTGGGGTGTGGGAGGGGGTGAATACTCTGGGTTGGAGGTGTGGGCTCTGGGGAGCAGGGGGTTGGGGTGCAGGAGGGGATACAGTCTCTGGGTGTGGGCTCTGGGGTGGTGCTGGGATGAGGAGTTTGGGGTGCAGGAGGGGGCTCCAGATTGAGGGGGCTCAGGATTGGGGCACGGGCTTACCTGCTTGTCCTGCCTCTGTGCTGCACCCTGGGCCAGAAGCGGCCAGCAGGTCCGGCTCCTGGGGGGGAGGCTTCACCTGCTGCACTCACCTGCAAGCACTGCCCCCCAGGTCCTATTGACTGGGTCCCGGCCAATTGAAGAGCGGAGCCAGTCCTCAGGTCGGGGGAAACAGGTGGAGCCCCGTGGCCTACGCGGGTAGAAGCCGGAACTGCTGGCCGCTTCCGGGGCACAGCGTGGGGCGGGGCTGGAAGAGATAGGGAGTAGCTTGCCTTGGCGCCACAGCACCACTGAGCAGACCTTTAACGGCCCGGTCAGCGGTGCTGATTGCAGCTACCAGGGTCCCTTTTCGACTGGGTGTTCCGGTCGAGAACCAGACACCTGGTCACCCTAAAATGCAACCTAGATGGAGCTACTATAAGGTGGGTGCATAACTGGTTGGAAAACCGTTCCCAGAGAGTAGTTATCAGTGGTTCACAGTCATGCTGGAAGGGTATAACGAGTGGGGTCCCACAGGGATCAGTTACAGGTCTGGCTCTGTTCAATATCTTCATCAATGATTTAGATAATGGCATAGAGAGTAGACTTACAAAGGTTGCTAATGATACCAAACTGGGAGGGGTTGCGAGGGCTTTGGAAGTTGGGATTAAAATTCTAAATGATCTGGACAAATTAGAGAAATGGTTTGAAGTAAATAGAACGAAATTCAATAAGGACACATGCAAAGTACTCCACTTAGGAAGGAACAATCAGTTGCACACATACAAAATGGGAAATGACTGCCTAGGAAGGAGTACTGCGGAAAGGGGCCTGGGGGACCACAAGTTAAATATGAGTCAACAATGTAACACTGTTTCAAAAAAAGCGAACATCATTCTGGGATGTATTTGCAGAAGTGTTGAAAACAAGACATGAGAAGGAATTCTTTCGCTCTACTCCACGCTGATCAGGCCCCGACAGGAGCATTGTGTCCAGTTCTGGGTGCTACATTTCAGGAAAAATGTGGACAAATTGGAGAAAGTCCAGAGAACAGTAACAAAAATGTTTAAAGGTCTAGAAAACATGACCTATGAGGGAAGTTTGAAAAAAATTGGTTTCTTTAGTCTGGAAAAGAGAAGACTGAGAGGGGACATGATAACAATTTTCAAGTATCTAAAAGGTTGTTAAAAGGAGGAGGGAGAAAAATTATTCCCCTTAACCTCTGATGATAGGACAAGAAGCAATAGGCTTAAATTGCTTCAAGGGAGGTTTAGGTTGGACATTAGGAAAAACTTCCTAACTGTCAGGGTGGTTAGGCACTGGAATGATGTTCGTCCATCGTTATCGATGACGACCTCAACAACTCATTTTTTCGATGACCGGGCTCACTGGAATAAATTGCCTAGGGAGGTTGTGGAATCTCCATCATTGGAGGTTTTCAAGAGCAGGTTAGACAAACACCTGTCAGGAATAGTCTAGATAATACTTAGTCCTGTGATGAGAGCAGGGGACTGGACTAGATGACCTCTTGAGGGTCCTTCCTGGCCTATGGTGTATGCAAGGTCACAACCCCTCAGTTTTCTGCAAGGGGTTGGCTACTGCCCCCTTCTACCTCCCTGTGTGGTACTTGCAGGGTTTGCCTACAGAATGCCCCTCCCCAACCCGTAGCACTTGCTGGATCGAGGGACCGAAAGGGGGCAAACAAACAGCACATGCACCAAACAGCTGGGAGCTGCAGGGAGGGGCTGCTGCTTTAGCTCCACAGGGAGAGGTAGGGGAGGAACAGCTGCTTTCCCATGGGGGAACTGAGGGTAAGGGGGAGGCTGCTGGCAGGGGGGAATATTAAAAGGCATTTTTATTTCTAGGGTACAGCAAGCAGGGGCGGCTCTATGTCTTTTGCCGCCCCACGCACGGCAGTCAGGCGGCTTTCGGCGGCGCGCCTGCGGGCGGGCCACTGGTCCCGCCGAATGCCTACGGGAGGTCCGCCAATGCCGAGCCTTCGGCGTCCCTGCCTCTGAATTACCACCAAATCCGCGGGACCGGCGGACCTCCCACAGGCATGCCGTCCCCACAGCGACCGAGAGGCCGCCCCCCGCGGCTTGCCGCTCCAGGCATGCGCTTGCTGCACTGGTGCCTGGAGCTGGCCCTGACAGCAAGCAGGCAGATGCAGTTTTCTGCTTTCCTTGCAGACAGTTTTCCAGGGGGTTGAGAGACCCTGCAGTCACTGAAAACGAAGTAAGAGACTGGAAAAATATAGGAAAAAAGCTTCAGAAACCTTCATTCTGCCATACAGATTTCTGAAAAGGTGGCATTTTTTCAAACAGTCAAAGGAAGTGGGCTGTATAGTGGTACACTTGTCGAATTCTCACACGCTGGCGTTACATGAAAACAGAGACTATGCTGCAAGAATCACCGAGGTACTGCTTTACCTGGCTAACCAAGGAATTGCACTGCGGGGGCAGGATGAAAGAGAAGAATCAACAAATTTCTGTAATTATGCAATTTGTTTCACACTGTGAAGAAATATTAGCCAAAAAACAAACAACAAAAAAACAAAACCTGAATGGTACTTTCAATCGCACAAGCCACTCAACTCAAAACAAGCTTTTACAAAATCCTGCTAATATTGTGAAAGGCACATTTATTCCGAAAGTTCAGGAGAATGGGTTTTGTACTGTTCTTGTTAATGAAGCACACAGTTTTAAACAAGAAGAAATGATCGTCTGTGTGAGATACATAGAAAATCTGGAAATAAAGGAATGATTTCTAGGATTTGCTGATTGCTCTGAGCAAGGGGATGCTGCCACCATCTATCACAACATTACGCAGTTCTTACAAGCATCGGAGACTGCAAACTTGCTGGTCGTAGCACAGTGTTACGATGGGGCTGCAGGTTGTATAAGTGGAGAACAGCAAAAAATGCTGCACAATCACCCCACTGCTATATATATATATATATATATATATATATATACACTTCATGGCTCATAAATTAAATTTGGTTTTAGTTGAGGCATGCAAAGTAAACCAAACAGCAACAGGATTTTTTTACACGCCAGAGGGCTTGTTTACCTTCTTTTCACAGCCTGGCACACACCACGCTTGGCGTGCACCCCACTGGGAGTGCAACTGGAATTGTCTAGTTTAAGTGACATGAGATGGGAATCTAGACGGACAAATGCATCTGCTGTAAAAAAAAACCTCCATGGAAGCGCTTCTCAGCAGTGGGAGTGTGAAAATTATTTCACAAGGAGGGTGGTGAAGCACAGGAATGGGTTCCCTAGGGAGGTGGTGGAAGCTCCATCCTTAGAGGTTTTTAAGTCTTGACAAAGCCCTGGCTGGGATGATTTAGTTGGTGTTGGTCCCTGCTTTGGGCAGGGGGTTGGACTAGATGACCTCCTGAGGTCTCTTCCAACTCTAATCTTCTATGATTCTATGATTTGTTGAAGAGTAGGCAGAAAACAGATTTGTGTGTGTGCTTTATGGCTTGACTCAATCCTGCAGTGTACGGCAGGGAACTGGCAAAGCGTTAGAGAGTATGCGAACCAGCAAATTGGGACTCTCCTGATATTTAACTCTTTGTCCTGCATCCCAATCGATGTGTGTTTGGGATGCCATTTGTCCCGATATTCAGATAAAATTTAAAACTTGGTAGTGAAATAGAAAATTAGTTGATTTGGGCTGTCCTGTGTATTACACCTGATTGTGCTCTGTATTATCTGCTGGGAATTTTGGTTCTTTTGGGTCATTTTCCAGTGTAACACAATTTACAGTAGGGATATGTAGTTTACATTATAGTTCTGAACCACAGGGCGTAGTGTAGCACAATCTACAGGGGGAGCGTAATAACACGTAGGCATACAGAGACTGCACGGTACTTTTCAGTTGCTAGCTCTCTAAACCCCAAAAGGGCAACAGTAAGTAAAGAGCCAACTACTAAAAACAAACAAACAAAAAAGACAGGACAGATTTGGAAATCCTACGAGTGTGATTCAAGAGCCTTTTGTAAAGGCTGCAGGACAGAATTTAGCATTTCCCATGGTGCTGAGTCCGACATTAAGCATCAGGCTGATTCAAAAAATCATGAACCAAACACCGAGACTCACAGGAGCAATACCCTGGTCTCGAATCTTTTAGCAGGCCAAATGAATCCTTCAATAACCAGGTTATCTCTGCTGAGCAAAATTAAGTTTACCACACATTAGTCCATTAACACTGCTATTGCTTGAGTAGGGTGACCAGATGTCCCAATAAAATCGGGACTGTCCCGATTTTGAGGCGTTTGTCCCGCATCCCAACCGATGTTTGGTCGGGACATGATTTGTCCCGATATTTCCCACTCCTGTTTTTTGTTTGTTAGTTTTGTTTTGTTCCACCGGAGGGACTCCGATTTTTTTTTTTTTGCTCCACCGGCGGGGACCCCGCCCCCCATGTGTCCCGATATTTTCTTCATCCCATCTGGTCACCCTATTGCTTGAGTGACTGTGAACTTAAACTGGCACCTACCTTGTATCCAGATTCAAGGATTGCGAAGCATGTCAACTGTGACCAGACTAAAGTGGAAGCATTGATCAAAAATATGCTGTTGCTGCTCTTGACAGAAATTTCAAAGACTTCAGCAAGCCAGATGGTCCCTATTTCTCAGTTGCCACACACACACATCTAACAAGGGCAACATGAAAACTTACCCCTTATTACTGAGATACTGCACACCCGAACTCGGGGTCAAAGATAAATTGTTAGACTTCTATGAGCAAAGTGAAGAGACTGAAGAGGGAAAAAGCAACACATTCCTTGAAAGACTTGCAACACACAAACCCTAACCCTAACCCTACTGCACTCAGAATGCAAACATGAATTATGGAAAATGACAATCAGTATACCAGAATTAAAAAAAAAAGGAAAATATCTTGCCTGCAAACTGCCCTGCCCATATTCTGCATCTTGTGCACAATGCTGCAAAACGTGCTAGCAGAACTCTGCAAACTGACATCGGGACTCTGGTGATTAAGACGTTCAATCATTTCAGCAGTTCTGCTGAAAGAGTAGCAGCCCTGAAAGCTATGTTTGACTTTGAACCAGTGTGGATATGCCACTTTACTGCACCACGTTCTGACACGCTGGTTGAGTCTTTTCCCAGCTGTAAACAGGCTTCTAAATATGTGGCAGGGTGTTAAGAGCTACTTTGTATCTATTAGCTGTGAAGGGTGTCCAAAACCTCTATGGATGCGGTTCTCCAACATGAAAAATGGTGAACATGCTGAGGGGCCTAGCAAAGTTGAGGTAGGTTCATCTGTTTTTCTCCCAGAATGTCCTGAAAGTCTTCAGTGATGCCTCTCAGCGCAGACAGACACTAGCTAGCTCTGCTCAAATATAGCACCATAGCCAGGGCAGCAAGTCAGGCTAGGCAGCTGAGCACAAACCCCCGGCTCTGGATTCAGGTGGCTAGCCTGAGCCACTGTCCGTGCTACCACTGGCTACACGACTATTTTTAGCACACTAATTTGAGCAGAACTAGCGTGTCTGGCTACCTGCACTGGGAAGCGCACTCTGAGCTGCTGTATAGATATACCCTGAGGGTATGTCTACACTGCAATGAAAAACTCATGGCTGGCCCGTATTAGCTGACTCGGGTTCATGGAGCTCTGTCGGCGGGGCTGTTCAGTTGCAGCGTAGACTTCCAGGTTTGGGAGGCAGCCCAAGGTCTAGGACCTCCCCTCTGGCGGGGCCCTAGAGCTCAGGCTCTAGCCTGAGCCTGGAAGTCTACACTGCAATTCAACAGCCCTCTAGCCTGAGCACATGCCAGCTGAAAGTATCTAATTGCAATGTAGCTATAACACCGTTTTATATATATATATAATAATGTTCTCTGTTTGGAAAATGAGAGTGTGACAGCATGTGAAGTGTATGCCATATGAATAGTCTGAGAATTAAACATCAGCAACAGAAGAATAACAAATTCTTTGGCTTCAAAGTTGAAAATGCATTAACTAAAATGCTGCCTCTCATTGCTAAATATCTCCTGAAAGACTTCATGAAATTTTACAGTGTGTCAGTCCAATATTTGAAGAAATGGTCCAATTTTTTGACAACTGGCTGCTTGTTCAATCCCCAGTGCTTGAACATCAAAGTTAATAGGGAATTCTAATAACAGGGATCTGTCTGTGGCCATGACAGCTGTAAATCTTGCATGATATTTTTATCGATAAACTAGGCAAATACAACTTAGATGGGGCTACTATAAGGTGAGTGGCTGGATAACCGTACTCAGAGAGTAGTTATTAATGGTCCCCAATCCTTCTGGAAAGGTATAACAAGTGAGATTCTGCAGGGGTCTGTTTTTGGGACCAGCTCTGTTCAATATCTTCATCAACGACTTAGATATTGGCATAGAAAGTATGCTTATTAAGTTTGCAGATGATACCAAATTGGGAGCGATTGCAACTGCTTTGGAGGATAGGATCATAATTCAAAATGATCTGGACAAATTGGAGAAATGGTCTGAGGTAAACAGGATGAAGTTTAATAAAGACAAATGCAAAGTGCTCCACTTAGGAAGGAACAATCAGTTTCACACATTCAGAATGGGAAGAGACTGTCTAGGAAGGAGTACGGCAGAAAGGGATCTAGGGGTTATACTGGACCACAAGCTAAATATGAGTCAACAGTGTGATGCTGTTGCAAAAAAAGCAAATGTGATTCTGGGATGCATCAACAGGTGTGTTGTGAGCAAGACATGAGAAGTCATTCTTCCGCTCTACTCTGCGCTGGTTAGGCCTCAAGAGGAGTATTGTGTCCAGTTCCGGGCACCGCATTTCAAGAAAGATGTGGAGAAATTGGAGAGGGTCCAGAGAAGAGCAACAAGAATGATAAAAGGTTTAGAGAACATGACCTATGAAGGAAGGCTGAAAGAATTGGGTTTGTTTAGTTTGGAAAAGAGAAGACTGAGAGGGGACATGATAGCAGTTTTCAGGTATCTAAAAGGGTGTCATAAGGAGGAGGGAGAAAACTTGTTCATCTTAGCCTCTAAGGATAGAACAAGAAGCAATGGGCTTAAACTGCAGCAAGGGAGGTTTAGGTTGGACATTAGGAAAAAGTTCCTAACTGTCAGGGTAGTAAAACATGGGAATAAATTGCCTAGGGAGGTTGTGGAATCTCCATCTCTGGAGATATTTAAGAGTAGGTTAGATAAGTGTCTATCAGGGATGGTCTAGACAGTATTTGGTCCTGCCATGAGGGCAGGGGACTGGACTCGATGACCTCTCGAGGTCCCTTCCAGTCCTAGAGTCTATGAATCTATGAATCTATGAAAAACAGTGGATCTTCATCAGCTTTATGCTGAGTACTGTATCATCAAAGACATCAACTCCAAGATGGGGCCTGGCAAATACTCAACTCTGGTCTCAAGTGCTGAGAAACAAGGATAGTACCACTGAATTACTGAACATGACAAAGCTGGTTCAATATGTGCTCAGTATACCAGTCAGCAATGCATACACAGAGCATGTGATTTTCAATCATAAAAGGTGCATGAACTAATGTCCGGAATCGAAGGAGCATAGATTTGGTGCGGTGTGCAGCCCTTGTAAAAATGAATTTCTGGATGAGTTGCAAGGACTTCTACAGCTTTGTGATTAATCAGAAGCAAGTCTTGACTATGGCGAAGTCATCAAAGAAGAATGAGACTGCTGGCACGTCCGACATGTATGCAAATTGTGAAGTTGGTTTATTGACAGAATAAAAAAAATGCTCCCTTTACCTGTGTTATTTGTTTGGTGTACAAACAAATCTGTATGTTTAAATATGGATTATAACTACTCAGCATTAATTACCATTTTATCTAAGGGCTGGTCTACACTACGACTTTAGGTCGAATTTAGTAGCGTTACCTCGATTTAAGCCTGGACTCGTCCACACAATTAAGCCCTTTTTTTCGACGTAAAGGGCTCTTTTAATCGATTTCTTTACACCACCTCCGACGACGGAATTAGCGCTGAAATCGGTTTTGCCATTTCGAATTTGGGTTAGTGTGGCTGCAATTCGATGGTATTGGCCTCCGGGAACTATCCCACAGTGCACCATTGTGACCGCTCTGGACATCAATCTGAACTCGGATGCACTGGCCAGGTAGACAGGAAAAGCCCCGCGAACGTTTGAATTTCATTTCCTGTTTGCCCAGCGTGGAGAGCACAGGTGACCACGCAGAGCTCATCAGCACAGGTAACCATGATGGAGTCCCAGGATCGCAGAAGAGCTCCAGCATGGACCGAACGGGAGGTACGGGATCTGATCGCCATATGGGGAGACGAATCCGTGCTAGCGGAACTCCGTAGCAGTAAAAGAAATGCAAAAACATTTGAAAAAGTATCAAAGGGCATGAAGGACAGAGGCCATAACAGGGATGCACAGCAGTGCCGCGTGAAAATTAAGGAGCTAAGGCAAGCCTACCAGAAAACCAGAGAGGCAAACGGAAGGTCCGGGGCACAGCCGCAGACATGCCGCTTCTACGCCGAGCTGCATGCCATGCTAGGGGGTGCAGCCACCACTATCCCAACCCTGTGCTATGACTCCGTCAATGGAGACTCACGCAACACAGAAGCGGGTTCTGGGGACGAGGAAGACGATGATGATGAACAGACGGGAGATGGCTCACAGCAAGGAGGCAGAGAAACCGTTTTCCCCAACAGCCAGGATCTGTTTATCACCCTGGACCTGGAGCCAGTAAACCCCGAACCCACCGAATCCCAAAGCGTGCTCGCAGACCCCGGAGAAGGGACCTCTGGTGAGTGTACCTTTGTAAATATTACACATGGTTTAAAAGCAAGCGTGTTTAATGATTAATTTGCCCTGGCATTCACGGCCAGGACAGCTACTGGAAAAGTCTGTTAACGTGTATGGGGATGGAGCGGAAATCCTCCAGGGACATCTCCAGAAAGCTCTCCTGGATGTACTCCCAAAGCCTTTGCAAAAGGTTTCTGGGGAGGGCTGCCTTATTCCGTCCGCCATGGTAGGACACTTTACCACGCCAGGCCAGTAGCACGTAGTCTGGAATCATTGCATAGCAAAGCATGGCAGCGTATGGTCCCGGTGTTTGCTGGCATTCAGACAACATCCATTCCTTATCTCTCTGTGTTATCCTCAGGAGAGTGATATCATTCATGGTCACCTGGTTGAAATAGGGTGCTTTTATTAAGGGGACATTCAGAGTGCCCGTTCCTGCTCGGCTGAACAGAAATGTTCCCCACTGTTAGCCACGCGGTGGGGGGAGGGGTGAAGTGATCATCCCAGGGAATTGGGTGTGTGTGGGGGGGGGGGGGGGGGTTAGTTGGGTTTGTGCTGCACGTTAACCCGGCAACCGCATCCCTCCCTCCTTTTAAATTGCCATACCATTTTAAATGGCCAACCCAACGGCTGCTTGGTATGGAAAATGAGGGTGCTGCTGTTTGAAACCATTCCCACATGTTATTAAGGTTAAAGAAGCCAAAAGACTGTGGCTTACCATGGCTGCCTGCAAGCCGAATTCTGTTGCCTGGCCCTGCGTGAGTGATCTCTCACACCAAATCGGCAGACCCTCAATATAAATAGAGGCAAAATACGACCTTGTAACGAAAGCATTTGTGCTATGTAATGTGAACAGCAAGGTTTAACGGGAAAGAGTGATCCTATTGTTCTCTAAAATGTGTCTTTTTAACTACCTATCTCCCTTTTCCCCCACCAGCTGCAAATGTTTCTCCTTCGCAGAGGCTAGTGAAGATTAGAAGGAGGAAGAAGAGAACTCGGGATGAAATGTTCTCGGAGCTCCAGACGGCCTCCCACGCTGACAGGGTTCAGCAGAATGCTTGGAGGCAGACAATGTCTGACTGCAGAAAAGCACAGTTTGAACGCGAGGAGAGGTGGCGGGCTGAATCGCGTGCTGAATCGGAGAGGTTGCGTGCTGAATCGCGGGCTGAATCTGAGAGGTGGCGTCAGATTGAGAACAGAAGGCAGGAGTCCATGCTCCGACTGCTGGAGCATCAAAGTGAGATGCTCCAGCGTATGGTTGAGCTGCAAGAAAGGCAGCAGGAGCACAGACCGCCACTACAGCCCCTGTGTAACCAACAGCCCTCCTCCCCAAGTTCCATGGCGTCCTCACCCAGACGCCCAAGAACGCGGTGGGGGGGCCTCCGGCCACCCAGCCACTCCACCCCAGAGGATTGCTCAAGCAGCAGAAGGCTGGCCTTCAATAAGTTTTGAAGTTTCTAATTTTTAAAGTTTTAAAGTTTTATAGTGCACGGTGTCCTTGTCCTTCCCTCCTCCCCCACCCCACCCAGCGCTTCCCTCCTCCCCCATCCCTCCTGGGCTACCTTGGCAGTTATCCTCCTATTTGTGTGAATTAATAAAGAATGCATGAATTTGAAGTAACAATGACTTTATTGCCTCTGCAAGCGGTGATCGAAGGGGGGAGGGGAGGGTGTCTAGCTTACAGTGAAGTAGAGTGAACCGGGCGGGGGCGGGGGGGAGGTTCATCAAGGAGAAACAAACAGAACTTTCACACCGTAGCCTGGCCAGTCATGAAACTGGTTTTCAAAGCTTCTCTGATGCGCACCGCACCCTGCTGTACTCTTCTAATCGCCCTGGTGTCTGGCTGCGCGTAATTAGCGGCCAGGCGATTTGCCTCAGCCTCCCACCCCGCCATAAACGTCTCCCCCTTACTCTCACAGATATTGTGGAGCGCACAACAAGCAGTAATAACAATGGGAATATTGTTTTCGCTGAGGTCTAACCGAGTCAGTAAACTGCGCCAGCGCGCTTTTAAACGTCCAAATGCACATTCTACCACCATTCTGCACTTGCTCAGCCTGTAGTTGAACAGGTCCTGACTACTGTCCAGGCTGCCTGTGTATGGCTTCATGAGCCATGGCATTAAGGGGTAGGCTGGGTCCCCAAGGATAACTATAGGCATTTCAACATCCCCAACGGTTATTTTCTGGTCTGGGAAGAAAGTCCCTTCCTGCAGCTTTTGAAACAGACCAGAGTTCCTGAAGACGCGAGCGTCATGTACCTTTCCTGGCCATCCCACGTTGATGTTGGTAAAACGTCCCTTGTGATCCACCAGTGCTTGCAGCAGCATTGAAAAGTACCCCTTTCGGTTTATGTACTCGCTGGCTTGGTGCTCCGGTGCCAAGATAGGGATATGGGTTCCATCTATCGCCCCACCACAGTTAGGGAATCCCATTGCAGCAAAGCCATCCACTATGACCTGCACATTTCCCAGAGTCACTACCCTTGATATCAGCAGCTCTTTGATTGCCCTGGCTACTTGAATCACAGCAGCCCCCACAGTAGATTTGCCCACTCCAAATTGATGTCCGACTGACCGGTAGCTGTCTGGCGTTGCAAGCTTCCACAGGGCTATGGCCACTCGCTTCTCAACTGTCAGGGCTGCTCTCATCTTGGTATTCTGGCGCTTCAGGGCAGGGGAAAGCAAGTCACAAAGTTCCATGAAAGTGCCCTTACGCATGCGAAAGTTTCGCAGCCACTGGGAATCGTCCCACACCTGCAGCACTATGCGGTCCCACCAGTCTGTGCTTGTTTCCCGGGCCCAGAATCGGCGTTCCACGGCATGAACCTGCCCCATTACCACCATGATTTTCACATTGCTGTGGCCCGTACTTTGTGAGAAGTCTATGTCTATTTCCTCATCACTCTCGTCACCGCGCTGCTGTTGCCTCTGCGCTGCTGTTGCCTCCTCCTCCTCCTCCTCCTGGTTTTGCTTTGACAGGTTCCGGCTATGCATATACTCCAGGATAATGCGCGTGGTTGTCATAGTGCTCATAATTGCCGCGGTGATCTGAGCGGGCTCCATGATCCCAGTGCTATGGCGTCTGGGCAGAAAAAAGGCGCGAAACGATTGTCTGCTGTTGCTTTCACGGAGGGAGGGAGGGAGGGAGGGAGGGAGTGGGGGCCTGACGACATGTACCCAGAATCACCCGCGACACTGTTTTTGCCCCATCAGGCATTGGGATCTCAACCCAGAATTCCAATGGGCGGCGGAGACTGCGGGAACTGTGGGATAGCTACCCACAGTGCAACGCTCCAGAAGTCGACGCTAGCCTCGGTACTGTGGACGAAGTCCGCCGACTTAATGCACTTAGAGCATTTTGTGTGGGGACACACACAATCGACTGTATAAAAACGATTTCTATAAAACCGACTTCTATAAATTCGAACTAATTTCGTAGTGTAGACATACCCTGAGTTTTAATGTGTAATTTTAATGTGCGTTATCAAATGAAAACGAGATAATAAGGATAATAAGATCCAACCGGTTTTTAATTAATACTGTGGATTAATTATAAATTTATGTCTACAATATATTGTGTTAGCAATGTTATATATTATATTGTAATTATATTGTAAAACTTGACGTTATGGATATTGCATGCCCTGGACATCAGGAGGGCACTTGCCTTCTACATCGACAGTGCCAAGCCATTTCGTAAGTCAACGCAATTGTTCGTTGAAGTGGTAGACAGGATGAGAGGTCACCCAGGGTCTGTGCAGAGGATTTCGTCCTGGATCACGGCCTATATCTGTTACTGCTATGACCTGGCAAAGGTGCCTCCACTGGCGACTGTGACTGCCCACTCGACTAGGGCTCAGGCTTCGTCGGCAGCCTTCCTGGCCCAGGTGCCAATTCAGGATATCTGCAGGGCCGATAACTGGTTGTCTATCCACACGTTTATGTTTCATTGTGCGCTCACCCAGCAAGCCCAAGACGATGCAGGCTTTGGCAGAGCAGTGTTGCAATCCGCATGACCATGAACTCTGAGCCTGCCACAGTGTTACTGCCTGTGAGTCACGTAGAATGGAATAGACACGAGCAAGTACTTGAATAAGGAAAAATGGTTACCTACCTTGCGTAACTGTTGTTCTTCGAGATGTGTTGCTCATGTCCTTTCCATTACCTGTCCTCCCGCCCCTCTGTCGGAGTTGCCGGCAGGAAGGAACTGGGAGGGCGTGGGGCCGGCGGCACCTGATGTACTGTCGCATGGGCACAGCACTCAAGGGGGCACCGTTGCCGGCCCTACAGATGCTGCTAGGGCAGAAGTCTCCGGCTGCATGTGTGTGGGTGCACACACACCTAGAATGGAATCGACATGAGTAACACATCTTGAAGAACAACCGTTACGCAAGGTAGGTAACGGTTTTATGTAGCCAATCAGTCCCCGGCCTGTAGCAGTGCCTGGGATTTTTCTGCCCTAAGTACAGTGTGCTCTTTTTGCCAAGAAGGCTAACGGCGATCAGAGGCTAGGACACCCAGAGCATGAGGTTGTGTCCCTGAACAAACTAGCTAATAGACATTGATGCACCTTGTTGCCAAGAAGGCCAATGGCTTAGTGGGCTGCATTAGTAGGAGAATTGCCAGCAGATCAAGGGAAGTGATTTTCCCCCTCTATTAAGCACTGGTGAGGCCACATTTGGAGTATTGCATCCAGTTTTGGGTTTAGGAGGGAGTCCATGACCACCACCACCTGTCGCCTCTTCGTGGGAGTGGTGGTCGTGGATCCCCCATCTCTGGAACAATGCTCCCATGCCTTCCAGCTGATGGGGTCTCCGTCTGATCCCTTCCCACAGATGGCTCGTCCAAACTGTCGTCAGTGTACTTTGATAGCGCCGACAGATGCTGTTTGGCTGTCTGCGTACCCTTGTGTGTATGCTCTCGCAGTTTCTGCAGGTAAGTGAGACAACACTCCGATCGAAGAAATTGACACAACCATGGATTAGCTGAGCAATGAAGGCATCCAAGCCCCGGTTTATTGTAGTGAAGCACAATGAGAAGTGTCCTATATCTTAGAGGACCCTTCAAATACGAGCATTCCGATACAATGGAACAGCTGAAACACTGGACGGACCTGCCAGCATCCCCTGGGCCGAACAAGTTGCTTTATTGTACACCGTTATTTATACCATACTGTGAGAAGGGCTTGTACTGCCCCCCTGATGCTTATGCTCATCATCCTCTGACGAGGTCCTGTACCACCCTTTGATGTCACCTAAGCCTACCCATCCCCAATGTATGGGGTGGTATAATCAAAACATCTCTGTTCATCCTGTCATGATACCTTGGAGGTCAGAAGGTTCTAGTTCTCTTTCTGGTGTCAGGATGTCTTACAGCTTCATGTGCCGGGGGCTCCTAGTGCTAGGTACAGGAGCCTATGATTCTAACCTAGTTGTGTTTATTTTCCAGCCTCAGCTCTTTTCCTGCCCGTGGCTGTACTTTTACACACACACAGTCTGACCGAGAGGCTGGCTGAGCTATGCTGCACCTGTGAGCAGTGCTTGCTTCTAGCCACAACTCTTGCTCAGGTTCAAGGCCTCATACTGGGCCTCTAGTGCAGGGTCTTGTTTCAGGCTCTCTTTCTAGTGTACTAACCATTCTCTGCCATAGTACCTGTGCAGAGAACCTGAAAATGGTTCCTGACCTCTATCTGCATTGGGGGCACATGGGGTCTCCTCTTTCTTCTTCTGGAGGTCACATGCTGCCAATTTTCATTCCACTTCTGTGCTGCCCCCTCTGATTCTTCAGCATGTTTTGCCTGCAGAACCAAATGAAGAAAGTCTTCATTTTCTCTGATGCAAAGCAGGGTTGACACTTGGGTCTCTAGTCCTTTAACCTTCTCTTCCAATATGGAGACCAGCTTGCACTTCATACAGACAAAGTCACTTCTATCCTCTGGGAGAAAGACAAACATGGCACATCCTGTGCAAGTCACAACAGCTGATCGCTCACTATCCATATTGTCTTCCTTCTAAAAGCCTCTTCACATGTTGTATTTACTGCTCACAGAAACCTGGAAGCAAAAAAAACTCGGTGGGAACTCCCCCCAGGCAAATTCCTTGTGTTTGCCTCTCCTCTGATTGCTGCTTCAGATAGCCTTTGGATAATGGCTGCTATGACTCAGCAGGGCTTGCAAGGTAATGTGACCAGACCACATGACATGGAACTCCATTATGGGTACCTGTATTTTTCCACAAACTAGATGAGGAACTGGCTATTTGGAACATAAGTTTTCCTCCATATGTTAAAGCTATATAAGGTGCGGTGTGACATCATCTAGTGGCCTAAGTCTCCACCCAAGAGAACTCCTGGAAACACCCAAGAAAGACAACGAGGAGTCCAGTGGCATCTTAAAAACTAACAGATGTATTTGGGCATAAGCTTTTCTGGGTAAAAAATCCACTTCTTCAGATGCAAGTTGCATCTAAAAAAGTGGATTTTTTCCCCCATGAAAGCTTATGCCCAAATAACTCGGAAGAAGTGTAGTTTTTTTACCTACAAAAGCTTATGCCCAATTAAACCTGTTATTCTTAAAGGTGCCACTGGATTCCTCTTTTTGTGGATAGACTAAAATGGCTACCCCTCTGATACTTGTCACTGAGAAAAAAAGACTGAACTGAGGGAAGTGCTGGTCCCAGGCTGAAAGCATTTCTGGTATTTTAGGCTTAGTTTCTGGGTTTTTTTTAATTTGCTAGGTAATCTGACCCGTTTATGATGACTTTTAATTGCTTAAAATCATCCATCTTTTTGTAGTTACACTTATTTGTTTTTTTGTTTATCAAAATCAGTGTGCCTTTGAGTGTCTGGAGAAAACCTCAGCTTGATTAACACAGACGTGTTGCATACCCTTCCCACATCAAGGGCAGGTCAACTCTATTAATGAGCTCACATTGTATAGATCCCTGTGCAGTGGAAGAAAGTATAAATTAGGGTTTATACTCCAGTGGGGGTTGTGAGCCTCAGGAGTTGGGAATTGGTTGCTGTCCTCTGTTTGCTCTTGGGTGGCTTAGGTAAGCCCTCGGGAAGCTCAGATTGGGTGTGTTGTTGCCCTCTGCTGGCATGTTGGGTGATAATAGGGCCTGGAGAGGCTGAATGACCAGCAAAGCAGTTTGAACAAGGGCCAGCCCAGTTGGGTGATTAGAGGGGCACAGCAGTTTGCACAGCTCCCAGACTGATCCCCGGAGGTCACATCCCCTAACACTCATACCCTCTGGAGTGCAAATTAGGCTCCCAGGCCTCTGTGATGCAAGCATGGGGAAGGGACTGTAGCCCGAAGCAAAGATCCAGACATAGCAGTTGTTTGGTTCCTTTACCACTATGCTCTCGCCCCAGCAGGGCACGCCTACGTAAAATAAAATAATAAAATAAAAATGGCCCCTGGGCAACAGATTTGGGAAGCTCAATGAATTCCAGGTGATTCTGGACTTCGGAGTGGTGAAGGAATCACAGAGTGAGTGGAGAAGCCCCATTTCAGAGGCTACACACAGAAAAGAAAGCCATCATCAATTACTAGTATGAAAGGTCTGTAAGATTCAGTTTGCCCTGAAAATCTGAGCTCCTGGTACCTGCAAATCATTTCCTCAGTCCCTGGGGAGTCTCTCAGGATGATTTTTTCCAGGATCTATTTTCTGCTCTTCACAGAGCTCAGGGAATTCTCCAGGCGTCCTGGCCAACCAGAGAGTCCTCAGGGACTGTACAGGAGAATCATAAAGGATGCTGTCCAACATGCTGAGTTGGAGATGTGAAATTCCTATACCAATTCACAGGACTCTGCCTTCCTGTCACTGTAAGGAGATTTCCACTCTCTGCTGAGCAGGATTTTGGTGAGTTGTTTGTTTCTGCATTAAAGTTAGTGCTCAGGGTTCAGTCAGAGACAAGGAACAGATCATAGAAACAAGAATTTGTCTAAACTATTTCTAGTACATTTGTAGTTCCAGTTTACCAGGTAAACCCCTTGGTCTTTCTGACAATACTAAACAGTTCAAGTTGGCGTGCTGGTGAATTTCTGCCCTTACGGTTCTTGACTTGAACCTTGGAACCCTTCCTGTGTCCTTCTATCTGTCTCATTAGCTGCCTTTTGGGGGTGTCTGGTTTTTCCTCTGGTTCGCTCAAGTTTTCCAATTCAGCAACTCCACTGCCCTGTTGGGAAGTGCAGCCAAAGCCTCTGCAGTGGGTATCTGTGTTAAAATCCCCACCTTTCATACCCCGTCTCAGAAGGCCACATCAACTGGGGATTTTCTTCAGACTCTTTGAGCACCGGGACCCTAACCCTAACAGAATAGCACTCTCTGGAGCAGGACCTGAAGCTGTGATTTTCACATCTCAGAGCCGAAAGTTAAACAGTACAGGTGAATCTGGTTCCACTGATTTCAATGGCAAATCATCCAACAGGGGCAGAATTCACTCTTAATCCACATGTAGGGAGTTAAATAAATGGCCTGATTTACACCAGCCATGAGCCTCCAGTGACTTCAACTGAAGTTGCCCCGTGGCCTCTAAGAACAGGTGAGCTCGTTTGGCCTAAAGAAAAACAGAGAGGAGAATTGGTAACATCTCAAACTCACAGGTTTAAAGGTTCAGAACAATGAGGATAGTAAATTTTTCATGAAGGGGGAGGGGTCTACTTTCTCTGTGCTCCTGCTTCTCTGGTTCTGGAGAGGACGAGAAGCACCAAAAATCAGTAAAAAGAAAAGCATGTTTCTGGCATGGAGGAAACGAGGCAGGGTTGGAAATCTCAGCAGAGGAGGTCCAGGAATGCAGAGTGTGTGTGTGGGGAGAGGGAGTGTAGTATCCATAGCAAGTCTGATGCAATATATAGTGATAATAGAGTGCATGGTCCTGACTCCAGTGTCAATCATTCCCGCTCTCTCAATTTCTACCCCCAACACCCTGCACAGGCTGAGCAGCTGTATAGGTTCCCTTTGCCCCCGGAGAGGCTGTTCATTCTGATCTCCCCCGTTTCACCAGTGCAGCTAGACACTGAGTTTAATTTGTCTTAGAAGGTATTTCTGTGAGCTGTCGCTGTGGGGTCTGGCATGTGGTTTTGGTCCTGGGTAAGGGGTGCCACTGTGTGGCTGGGCTGGAAGTTGTGGGTGTGGAGGACCCACATGGAGAGGCAGACAATGCTCCGGGCTGTGGGGACAGGCACGGGCAGGTACACAGACAAACGGGCAGTAATGAAGGTTGCTGGGCTATGCAGGTGGTACAAGGAAAAGCGGGCAGTGCTGGGGCTTGTTCGGAAGGAAGTGGGGTGCATGGACAGACAGGCAGTGCTGGGAGTTGTGGGGGACGCTCGGGGTGTACATGGGCAGGTGGGCAGTTCTGGACGTTTCAGAAGTAGGCATGGGGTGTATATGGACAGGAAGGCAGTGCTGGGTGTTGTTGGGGTAAGCAGAGGGTACACGGACCATCAGGAAGCGCTGGAGCATGTGGGGAGGCGGGTATGTAGACGAATAGGTGGGGAGCACTGGGGGTTGTGGGGCAGGCAGAGGGGGTACAGAGACAGGTGGGCAGCAGTGCTGAAATTCATATTTTCATTTTGATTGTTGGTCCAAGTCTAGAGCTGGGACATTTCTTGGCCCTAAGTACGTGTGGGTGCATCTCAGGGCCTCTTTGGCCCTGCAAGCCACAGAACTGCAGCCTGGGTGTCACAACCTTTACTCAGTTTGGTTTCTAATTGTTCTTATTGAATGTTATTTATGTAACTTCAGGCATTTCAGCAGCAGAAAGAATAATTGATCTTTGCTCCTCAGCTGGTTCAACCTCCCCTCATATTCTGACCCCCTGTCTATGCTCTCCTTTCCCATCCTAGGCTGGCCCGATTCCAACAGCACCCTGGTAACTGTGGTTAGATGATTGGCTGTATGTGTTTTATTCTCTCTGTGTGTTATCCCAGCTCTGCACACACAATTGGCACAGTAGACCTCGAGTGAACTCCCCAATAACCAAGACAGGTTTGTTGTCGATGAAGCTCGGTACTAGTATCCTGCAGACTCTAGCGGACGACTCACACATGTATGCCCGTAACAATGGACCAGCTCAGTGAACAGCGGGAATTTTCGTTTTTCCCTAGACTAGACATAGACCCTCCCTCTGAGATACATCTTTATATTCCGACACAAACAGGTTACGTACTGCCCCTCTGACATCATTGGTTACTGTCCCTTGATGGGCTAGTTATGACCCATCTTCTTGTACATGTTGTTTCGATAAAAACATCTGTATTATGTATTGTCATTCTGACCTTATCTTTTCAGAGGGGTCAGTGTGTTCCTGTTACCCTTGGGGAATGTTTTTGTACCATCCTTGACATTGGAATGTTCTGGTACCACTTGATATTGGGATGTGTTTGCGTGAACACTTTGTGACTAGCACTTCTTAGGAATGTGTATTTCTGCAGTATCAGCCCTGTTCTTGGCAGATTCTCTGAGCAGGTGCTATCTCTTCCTCACAGTTTGTCTTTGCTTTATATAAGTAAAGCTTTGTCTACTGTAGCTCAGGACTCAAGCTTCATACCAGGCCTCTGATACAAGGTCTTATATCTTAGGCTCTTTTCCAACTACATTCCCCACTTTTTGCCTTTTTATGGGGAGGATGTTTACCCATCATCCCAGAAAAGCATAATGCCTGGACTGAAGATGACCCAATGGGATAAACTGTGTTATGTGGCAATTTTACTTTCCCATATGCACATATATGCCCCATCTATCCCATAGACTGCACATTCCCTCATACGACCGATGGACAGATTTTATTTTCCAATTGTTCTTTGTCCCTTATAGTAAACGTGGGAATGTTAGGCCCAGGACCATGAATGAGAAATGTAGGTTTAAAATTGAGCTTTGGGGACAATTTTAGATCATTAATATGTATGGATAATATAGATATGGTGTATATATATTGGAATGTTACATATGGGTATGTATGCATAGTATGTATGCGTACATATGACAGCACTTTATATCCAGGCATAACAATCCTTTTCCAGTCTCGGTGGTGAGGTTTGGCCCTTGTGGCAAATTCCTATTAGGGCAATTATGGTTACCCCCTGTGTTATTATTGGCAGTAGGTTGAGTGTTCTGAAATAGTGGGATTGGCATTATTACAGTGTGTGCCGCAGTGCTGTGTGTATGAGAAGTAAAACAGAAATTCGGAGTAATGGCATTACAAATGAGGCCTTTACATACAAATGTCTTTACTTATAAATGTAATGAGTTACTGCACAGGACTGTTCATTCATGTTACAGGCTACCCATGCTGCTGCTTGTCACCCTTTGGTAAACTTTACTGGGCAGGAAACAGGGATGACTAGCTTCTCTGATCCATTGGTTGTATTGCTCTGTGATGCACCGGTAGCTTTCCTGTGTCAGGATTTAATATTGATAACCAGACACTGAACAAGATTTTTTTGACTAACATGTGCCTTACTTTGGCGGCAGTGATACTGACCCCAAAGTGTGACTGATACTGTCAGAGAATTTATTCACCCAATTTATAGTTACCTTGTAACTAATTCTTTTTTACCTATTTCCCACCCAAAACCTTTATGTTATTTTTGCCATTCATTTCTTGATTGTTACCTAATTCCTAACAGGTAGAGATTGACTTTTGCCCTGAAGCACGTGGCCATATAGGCTTTTGAAAATATTTATTTAGCTGAAAATTATTGTAACTGGCTAGTCTTCTCATAAATGTAACCTCATGTGGAAATGCGTTTATCAGTCTAATTCTGACTTAGAACAATGCTTCCTCAGCTCTCATCCCCCAGCACCCCTCCTCTACTTGCGCTACACTGATGACATCTTCATCATCTGGACCCTGGGGAAGGGGACCCTTGAAGAATTCCACTGGGATTTCAACGATTTCCACCCTGCTATCAAACTCAGCTTGGACCAGTCCACACAAGAGCTCCACTTCCTGGACACCACAGTGCAAATAAGTGATGGTCACATAAACACCACCCTATACCGGAAACCTACTGACCGCTACACTGACCTACATGCCTCCAGCTTCCATCCAGGACACATCGCACGATCCATTGTCTACAGCTGAGCTCTAAGATACAACTGCATTTGGACCCATCCCTCAGACAGAGACAAATAACTAGGATCTCTAAGCGTTCTTAAAACTACAATACCGACCTGGGGAAATTAAGGGCTGGGCTGCACTTGCAGATGTAGAGCACTGGGAATTAAACCAGCCTTCGGAGACCGCAGCAGGGAATTCGCTGCCGTGTGTTTGCACTGTCAGATGCAAGCACACTGACGTGGCCACATTAGCAGCTCTTGCAACGCCACAAAGAGCAGTGCATTGTAGAAACTATCCCAGTGTGCAAGTGGCTGCAACATGCTTATCAAATGGGTGGGGTGGGGTGTGACAAGGAGTGTGTTGTGTGTATGTGGGGGGAGAAACAGTGTGTTCTGGGGGGCAGAGAGTGTGTCAGCATGCTGTCTTGTAAGTTCAGACAGCAGCAGACCCCCCTTCACCCCCCTGCCTCTCTCTCTCACACACTCTCACAGCAGCAGTAATGGTTTGCTTTGTCCCGGAGGAGATAAGCATGCCAGCTGTCAGAAACGGAGCTTTGAAAGGGGATATCCGCATGCCTGCAGCTGAGTTCAAAACAATGACAAGAGTGGCCACTTGACTTCAGCGGATTATGGGATGTTTCCAGAGGTCAATCACAGCGCAGTAATGCAACACATTATCCACACTGATGCCCGGGAATTTCAGCCGGAGCATAGCAAGCTTTATGCTTCTCAAGGAGGTGGATTACCAGGAGCGCTCCAGCTGCAGAGTCCAGGCCCTCTAAGTGCCTTGCCAGTGTGGACACCTCAGGAGTTAGGGTGCCCGGGGCTGCTTTAATGCGCTCTAACTTGCAAGTGTAGCCAAGCACTAAGAAACAGATTGACAGAGCCAGACGGGTACCCAGAAGTCACCTACTACAGGACAGGCCCAACAAAGAAAGTAACAGAACACCACTGGCCATCACCTACAACCTCCAGCCAAAACCTCTCCAGCACATCAATGATCTACAACCTATTGTGGAAAACGATCTCTCACTCTCACAAACCTTGGGAGGCAGATCAGTCTTCTTGTACAGGCAGCCCCCCAACCTGAAGCAAATACTCACCAGCAACACACAACAGAAACACTAACCCAGGAACCAATCCCTGTAACACACCCCATTTCCAACTCTGTCCACATATCTACTCAAGGGACACCATCATAGGACCTAACCACATCAGCCACACCATCAGGGACTTGTTCACCTGCATATCTACCAATGTGATATATGCCATCATGTGTCAGAAATGCCCCTCACCATGTACATTGGCCAAACCAGACAGTCTCTATGGAAAAGAATAAATGGACACAAATCAGACATCAAGAATGGTAACATTCAAAAACCATTCAATCTCCCTGGACACTCAGTAACAAACTTAAAAATGGCCATTCTTCAACAAAAAGACTTCAAAAACAGACTTCAATGAGAAACTGCAGAGCTGGAATTAACTTGCAAACTTGACATTATCAGGCTGGGTCTGAAAAGAGATGGAATGCCTGGCACACTATAACAAGTAATTTCCCCTACTTTTTGGTATTCACACCCTCTCATCAACTGTTGGGATTGGGCCACATCCACCTTGATTGAATTGGCCTCGTTAGCACTGGTCCTCCACTTGGTAAAGTAACTCCCAATTTTTCATGTGTTAGCATATTTATACCAGCCTACTGTAATTTCCACTCCATGCCTCTGATGAAGTGGGTTATAGCCCAGGAAAGTGTATGCCCAAATAAATGTGTTAGTCTTTAAGGTGCCATTGGACACTTCATTGTTTTTTCAGTCTAATTCCACATTTTTCATGATCTGAATATGCCACATTTCAGTTTAATTGAATGTCCTCTTTATCTTGTGTTATGAGATGGGGAAAGACATTTCGATATACTCTCTGCCAGTCAGTAATTTACAGACTTTTCTCGTATCCCCTCTTATTCATCTCTTTTCTAAGGCAAAAATCAGTCTTTTCAACCTCTCTCCATATGAGAGTTCCCCCAGGCCCTTGATCATTCTCATTGCCCTTCCCTGATCCACCTCTAGTTCTGTAATATCATGTCTCAGAAGGGTGTCCAGTATGACACAGAGGAGTCCGGAGGAGGGTGAAGCTTTGACTGATATAATGGCATTATATTTTCTGTATGATTCTCCATCCTATTCCTCCTGGATCCCAGTGTTTTGCTTCATTTCTGTCCAGAGTTCATACAATTAAATTAGAACCTTTTTAGGTGTTTGAGGAGTTCAAGCTTTTCACTCCAATGGGCAAACACATCACAGTTTATTGACATCAAAATTCATCTGCCATCATGCTGCCCATTCACCGGCTTGGTTAGCGCCCTCGGAAAACTTGACTGATCTAAATATTCTGGTATCATTTGTAAATGTTGGCAACTCACTGCCCAATCCATATTTTTAATAATTATAAATAAATATTAACCATAGTATTTGTTATAAAGCATGTAAACTCCCTCACTCTGCTTTTCTCCCTTCACAGACACCTTGACCGTTTCTGAGCCCAATTGATGCATCAATCACCTCATGGCTGCTTTCAACTTCACCCCTTCTGACTCTTCATTATTCATCCTAATGGGTATCCCTGGCCTGGAAGCTGCTCACATCTGGATTTCCATCCCTTTCTTTATGTTCTACATTATCAGCCTGTTGGGAAATTTCACAATTCTGTTTGTTGTAGGCAAAGAACAGAGCCTGCACAAGCTGATGTACCTGCTGCTCTGCATGTTGGCACTCACAGATATTGGCATGTCTACCTCCATTGTGCCAAAGGCACTGTGTATATTTTGGTTCAATTTGAAAGGCATTACTGTGAATGGGTGCCTTGCCCAGATGTTCTTCCTTCATGCGGTTTCTATTATGCAGTCAGCCGTCCTCGTGACAATGGCCTTCGATCGCTGTGTCGCCATATGTAACCCTCTGAGATACACCACCATCCTCACCAACACACGAATAGCTAAGCTGGGACTAGTGGGTTTGACAAGAGCTGTTTTCTTCATTCTGCCCGAGCCCCTGTTCTTGAGCAGGCTGCCATTCTGTGTGAACCAGATTATCCCCCATACGTACTGTGAGCACATAGCTGTAGCAAAGATGTCATGTGGGGACATCACATACAGCAGGATGTATGGCTTGGTGATAGCATTTATAGTCATTGGGTTCGACCTGATGCTCATTACCCTGTCCTACGGTTTGATCATCAGGACTGTCCTCAGAATCTCCTCCAAGACAGCCCACCTGAAAGCCCTCAAAACCTGCACAGCCCACATCTGTGTCATGCTGACATCGTATACGCCCTTCCTCTTCTCCGTTCTGACACATCGGTTTGGTCAGGGCATCGCTCCGCACGTTCACATCATCTTGGCCAACCTCTCTTTCATCGTACCACCCATGCTCAATCCTATCATTTACGGGGTCAAAACCAAAGAGCTTCGTGACAAAGTGGGCAAATGCACCTGCAGAAGGTGATCGCTGGGGGCCACTGACTTTAAACCTGCATGACAATAGGAGGAAGGATATCTCCTCATCAGTCAAGGATACTCTTTTTCATTTTGGCTGAGCCCAACATTGTGGGAGTTTACAGTCTGAGAACTTCCTCATATCTATGGTCTTTCACTCCATGATCGAGCACTGTTGTAGTTTGTGAAACAGGACAACCAAGTTTAGCAGTTTGGGGTTGAATATCTTGAACATATGGCCACCCCTGAAGTGATCCATCCCCTGTCGCTCATTCCCAGCTTCTGGCAAACAGAATCTAGTGACACCATCCATGCTCATCCTGGCTAATAACCATTGATGGACCTATCCTCATTGAATTTATCTAGTTCTTTTTTAAATCTTTTTAAAGTCTTGGCCTTCATAACATCCTCTGGCAAGGAGTTCCATGGGTTGACTGTGTGTTGTGTGAAGAAATATTTCCTTTTATTTGTTTTAAACCTGCTGCCTATTAAGGATCATCTTCAATGATCTAAAAATCAAAAAAGAGTCCTACAAAAAGTGGAAACTAGGTCAAATTAAAAAGGANGTGTGTGTGGGGGAAATAATAACAGAAAATGTGGATTTGGCAGAGGTGCATAATTCCTTCTTTGTTTCAGTTTTCAACAAGAAGGTTGTGGTGAATGCCAGTGAAAATGAGTTGTCATCAGAAGCTAAAATAGGGAAATAACAAGTTAAAAATTACTTAGACAAGATAGATATCTTCAAGTCACCAGTGCCTGATGAAATGTATCCTAAAATACTCAAGAAGCTGACTGAGGCGATATCTGAGCCACTAACGATTATCTTTGAAAAGTCATGAAAGATGGGAGAGATTCCAGAAGCCTGGAAAACGGCAAATATAGCACCATTCTATAAAGGGGAAAATAAGGACCACCTGGGGAATAACAGATGAACCAGCTTAACATCTGTACCCAGAAAGATAATGGAGCAAATAATTAAGCAATCCATCGGCAAACAGAAGGTGCTAAGTAACAATCAACAAGGATTTGTGAAAAACAATTAATGTGTAGCAAGGCAGTGTTGTGCCCCGTCGCCCCGGAGAGGGATGAGCCCCTGTGGACACCAGAGTGGGCGGAGCCAGAGAGCTCTGAACCCACCCCTCAGAGGGTCAGGCGCAGGACAGGAAGTATAAAAGCCCAACCACAGAGCTCACTCATGGAGCAGCCGCCAGAGAAGCCAGATGCCTCTGGCCTAGCTCCCAGTTGGGAGACTCTGGCGACCTGTGGCGGAACCGAGGACTGGCCTGACCTGTCGACACCTGATGCTAACCACAGCCTGGAGGAGCTGCCGGGCCTGCCCCAAGCCAGTTACCCTGAGGATCCCATGGTGCTTGACTCCCCCAGAGGACACTGTCCGGACCCAGGTACCTCCAGAGGGGGAGTCAGGAAGTAGCCCGGGGGCAGCCGACCCTAGTCTGGCTGCAGCACTGCCAGAGCCTATCTCAGTGTGTTGCGGCCGGGATCCCCACTGACACAGCAGCGGGTCTTCTCCCAGTGCTAGGGCCCTGGGCTGGGACGCAGTGGAGTGGGAGGGCCCAACTTGTGGATGGCCTTCTCCCCCTCTCCCAGGCCCTTCTGAGCCAAGAGCCTGGGCTTGCTATTTATCTGTCTCTGCTCAGCCCCTGCCTGAGGGCATGAGCCTTTGGCTCATTGCCATCCTCCCCTGAACCAAGGCCTGGGCCTGTTAATTATATAAACTGCTGCTCAGCCCCTGCCTAAGGCCTGAGCCACTGACTCATTACTGCCCCTCCCTGATCCAGGGCTATAACAGACTGTTGCTCTGCCTCTGCCGCAGGGCCTGAGCCATTAACTCATTGGTACCCGCTGACCACTGGCCGGGCATGAATAACTGTTGGTGTTGCTTCTATTGCCGCCATGGCGACAAACTCCCATGGCCAGACTGATTCCCCAGCCAGCAACTGTGAGGACATAATGAGGTGATGTGGCTCCCCGCTGCCCTGGAGAGGAATGAGCCCCAGCTAAACCGCTCTACATCATGTCAAACCAACCTGGTAGCTTTTTTTTTGACAGGGTAATAAGCCTTTTGGATAGGGGGAAGTGGTAGACGTGGCATATCTTGTCTTTAGTAAAGCTTTTGACACTGTCTTCCATGACCTTCTCATAAAAAAACTAGGGAAATGCAAGAGCTTTACCAACTTTCNGCCCTTCTGAGCCAAGAGCCTGGGCTTGCTATTAACCTGCCTCTGCTCAGCCACTGCCTGAGGGCCTGAGCCATTTACTCATTACTGCCCTGCCCTGATCCAGGGCCTGGGCCTGCAAATTGTATAAACTGTTTGCTCAGCCCCTGCCTGAGGGCCTGAGCCAATGACTCCTTCTTGCCCCACTCTGATCCAGGGCTATAACAGACTGTTGCTCTGCCTCTGCCGCAGGGCCTGAGCCATTAA
>QXTE01000209.1:269587-286572 GCA_003942145.1 Platysternon megacephalum | reverse complement strand
AGATTTGGATGACCTTGTAAACTGGAGTAATAGTAATAGGATGAAATTTAATAGTGAGAAGTGTAAGGTTATGCATTTAGGGATGATTAACAAGAATTTTAGTTATAAGCTGGGGACGCACCAGTTGGAAGTAACGGAAGAGGAGAANATGCAGGAGGTCAGACTAGATGATCATAATGGTCCCTTCTGATCTTAAGTTCTATGATTCTATGATTCTATGATTATTGAATGTTATTTACGTAACTTCAGGCATTTCAGCAGTAGAAAGAATAATTGATCTTTGCTCCTCAGCTGGTTCAACCTCCCCTCATATTCTGACCCCCTGTCTATGCTCTCCTTTCCCATCCTAGGCTGGCCCGATTCCAACAGCACCCTGGTAACTGTGGTTAGATGATTGGCTGTATGTGTTTTATTCTCTCTGTATGTTATCCCAGCTCTGCACACACAATTGGCACAGTAGACCTCGAGTGAACTCCCCAATAACCAAGACAGGTTTGTTGTCGATGAAGCTCGGTACTAGTATCCTGCAGACTCTAGCGGACGACTCACACATGTATGCCCGTAACAATGGACCAGCTCAGTGAACAGCGGGAATTTTCGTTTTTCCCTAGACTAGGCAAAGACCCTCCCTCTGAGATACATCTTTATATTCCGACACAAACAAGTTAGGTACTGCCCCTCTGACATCATTGGTTACTGTCCCCTGATGGGCTAGTTATGACCCATCTTCTTGTACATGTTGTTTCGATAAAAACATCTGTATTACGTATTGTCATTCTGACCTTATCTTTTCAGAGGGGTCAGTGTGTTCCTGTTACTCTTGGGGAATGTTTTTGTACCATCCTTGATATTGGAATGTTCTGGTACCACTTGACATTGGGATGTGTTTGCGTGAACACTCTGTGCCTAGCACTTCTTAGGAATGTGTATTTCTGCAGTATCAGCCCTGTTCTTGGCAGATTCTCTGAGCAGGTCCTATCTCTTCCTCACAGTTTGTCTGTGGTTTATATAAGTAAAGCTTTGTCTACTGTAGCTCAGGACTCAAGCTTCATACCAGGCCTCTGATACAAGGTCTTATATCTTAGGCTCTTTTCCGACTACATTCCCCACTTTTTGCCTTTTTAAGGGGAGGGTGTTTACCCATCATCCCAGAAAAGCATAATGCACGGACTGAAGATGATCCAATGGGATAAACTGTGTTATGTGGTCATTTTACTTTCCCATATGCACATATATGCCCCATCTGTCCCATAGACTGCACATTCCCTCATACGACCGATGGACAGATTTTATTTTCCAATTGTTCTTAGTCCCTTATAGTAAACGTGGGAATGTTAGGCCCAGGACCATGACTGAGAAATGTAGGTTTAAAATTGAGCTTTGGGGACAATTTTAGATCATTAATATGTATGGATAATATAGATATGGTGTATATATTGGAATGTTACAGATGGGTATGTATGCATAGTATGTATGCGTACATATGACAGCACTTTATATCCAGGCATAACAATCCTTTTCCAGTCTCGGTGGTGAGGTTTGGCCCTTGTGGCAAATTCCTATTAGGGTAATTATGGTTACCCCCTGTGTTATTATTGGCAGTAGGTTGAGTGTTCTGAAATAGTGGGATTGGCATTATTACAGTGTGTGTCACAGTGCTGTGTGTATGAGAAGTAAAACAGAAATTCGAAGTAATGGCATTACAAATGAGGCCTTTACATACAAATGTCTTTACTTATAAATGTAATGAGTTACTGCACAGGACTGTTCATTCATGTTACAGGCTACCCATACTGCTGCTTGTCACCCTTTGGTAAACTTTACTGGGCAGGAAACAGGGATGACTAGCTTCTCTGATCCATTGGTTGTATTGCTCTGTGATGCACCGGTAGCTTTCCTGTGTCAGGATTTAATATTGATAATCAGACACTGAACAAGATTTTTTTGACTAACATGTGCCTTACTTTGGCGGCAGTGATACTGACCCCAGAGTGTGACTGATACTGTCAGAGAATTTATTCACCCAATTTATAGTTACCTTGTAACTAATTCTTTTTTACCTATTTCCCACCCAAAACCTTTATGTTATTTTTGCCATTCATTTCTTGATTGTTACCTAATTCCTAACAGGTAGAGATTGACTTTTGCCCTGAAGCACGTGGCCATATAGGCTTTTGAAAATATTTATTTAGCTGAAAATTATTGTAACTGGCTAGTCTTCTCATAAATGTAACCTCATGTGGAAATGCGTTTATCAGTCTAATTCTGACTTAGAACAATGCTTCCTCAGCTCTCATCCCCCAGCACCCCTCCTCTACTTGCGCTACACTGATGACATCTTCATCATCTGGACCCTGGGGAAGGGGACCCTTGAAGAATTCCACTGGGATTTCAACGATTTCCACCCTGCTATCAAACTCAGCTTGGACCAGTCCACACAAGAGCTCCACTTCCTGGACACCACAGTGCAAATAAGTGATGGTCACATAAACACCACCCTATACCGGAAACCTACTGACCGCTACACTGACCTACATGCCTCCAGCTTCCATCCAGGACACATCGCACGATCCATTGTCTACAGCTGAGCTCTAAGATACAACTGCATTTGGACCCATCCCTCAGACAGAGACAAATAACTAGGATCTCTAAGCGTTCTTAAAACTACAATACCGACCTGGGGAAATTAAGGGCTGGGCTGCACTTGCAGATGTAGAGCACTGGGAATTAAACCAGCCTTCGGAGACCGCAGCAGGGAATTCGCTGCCGTGTGTTTGCACTGTCAGATGCAAGCACACTGACGTGGCCACATTAGCAGCTCTTGCAACGCCACAAAGAGCAGTGCATTGTAGAAACTATCCCAGTGTGCAAGTGGCTGCAACATGCTTATCAAATGGGTGGGGTGGGGTGTGACAAGGAGTGTGTTGTGTGTAGGGGGGGGGAGAAACAGTGTGTTCTGGGGGGCAGAGAGTGTGTCAGCATGCTGTCTTGTAAGTTCAGACAGCAGCAGACCCCCCTTCACCCCCCTGCCTCTCTCTCTCACACACTCTCACAGCAGCAGTAATGGTTTGCTTTGTCCCGGAGGAGATAAGCATGCCAGCTGTCAGAAACGGAGCTTTGAAAGGGGATATCCGCATGCCTGCAGCTGAGTTCAAAACAATGACAAGAGTGGCCACTTGACTTCAGCGGATTATGGGATGTTTCCAGAGGTCAATCACAGCGCAGTAATGCAACACATTATCCACACTGATGCCCGGGAATTTCAGCCGGAGCATAGCAAGCTTTATGCTTCTCAAGGAGGTGGATTACCAGGAGCGCTCCAGCTGCAGAGTCCAGGCCCTCTAAGTGCCTTGCCAGTGTGGACACCTCAGGAGTTAGGGTGCCCGGGGCTGCTTTAATGCGCTCTAACTTGCAAGTGTAGCCAAGCACTAAGAAACAGATTGACAGAGCCAGACGGGTACCCAGAAGTCACCTACTACAGGACAGGCCCAACAAAGAAAGTAACAGAACACCACTGGCCATCACCTACAACCTCCAGCCAAAACCTCTCCAGCACATCAATGATCTACAACCTATTGTGGAAAACGATCTCTCACTCTCACAAACCTTGGGAGGCAGATCAGTCTTCTTGTACAGGCAGCCCCCCAACCTGAAGCAAATACTCACCAGCAACACACAACAGAAACACTAACCCAGGAACCAATCCCTGTAACACACCCCATTGCCAACTCTGTCCACATATCTACTCAAGGGACACCATCATAGGACCTAACCACATCAGCCACACCATCAGGGACTTGTTCACCTGCATATCTACCAATGTGATGTATGCCATCATGTGTCAGAAATGCCCCTCACCATTTACATTGGCCAAACCGGACAGTCTCTATGGAAAAGAATAAATGGACACAAATCAGACATCAAGAATGGTAACATTCAAAAACCATTCAATCTCCCTGGACACTCAGTAACAAACTTAAAAATGGCCATTCTTCAACAAAAAGACTTCAAAAACAGACTTCAATGAGAAACTGCAGAGCTGGAATTAACTTGCAAACTTGACATTATCAGGCTGGGTCTGAAAAGAGATGGAATGCCTGGCACACTATAACAAGTAATTTCCCCTACTTTTTGGTATTCACACCCTCTCATCAACTGTTGGGATTGGGCCACATCCACCTTGATTGAATTGGCCTCGTTAGCACTGGTCCTCCACTTGGTAAAGTAACTCCCAATTTTTCATGTGTTAGCATATTTATACCAGCCTACTGTAATTTCCACTCCATGCCTCTGATGAAGTGGGTTATAGCCCAGGAAAGTGTATGCCCAAATAAATGTGTTAGTCTTTAAGGTGCCATTGGACACTTCATTGTTTTTTCAGTCTAATTCCACATTTTTCATGATCTGAATATGCCACATTTCAGTTTAATTGAATGTCCTCTTTATCTTGTGTTATGAGATGGGGAAAGACATTTCGATATACTCTCTGCCAGTCAGTAATTGACAGACTTTTCTCGTATCCCCTCTTATTCATCTCTTTTCTAAGGCAAAAATCAGTCTTTTCAACCTCTCTCCATATGAGAGTTCCCCCAGGCCCTTGATCATTCTCATTGCCCTTCCCTGATCCACCTCTAGTTCTGTAATATCATGTCTCAGAAGGGTGTCCAGTATGACACAGAGGAGTCCAGAGGAGGGTGAAGCTTTGACTGATATAATGGCATTGTATTTTCTGTATGATTCTCCATCCTATTCCTCCTGGATCCCAGTGTTTTGCTTCATTTCTGTCCAGAGTTCATACAATTAAATTAGAACCTTTTTAGGTGTTTGAGGAGTTCAAGCTTTTCACTCCAATGGGCAAACACATCACAGTTTATTGACATCAAAATTCATCTGCCATCATGCTGCCCATTCACCGGCTTGGTTAGCGCCCTCGGAAAACTTCTTTGGACTTGACTGATCTAAATATTCTGGTATCATTTGTAAATGTTGGCAACTCACTGCCCAATCCATATTTTTAATAATTATAAATATTAACCATAGTATTTGTTATAAAGCATGTAAACTCCCTCACTCTGCTTTTCTCCCTTCACAGACACCTTGACCGTTTCTGAGCCCAATTGATGCATCAATCACCTCATGGCTGCTTTCAACTTCACCCCCTCTGACTCTTCATTATTCATCCTAATGGGTATCCCTGGCCTGGAAGCTGTCCACATCTGGATTTCCATCCCTTTCTTTACGTTCTACATTATCAGCCTGTTGGGAAATTTCACAATTCTGTTTGTTGTAGGCAAAGAACAGAGCCTGCACAAGCCGATGTACCTGCTGCTCTGCATGTTGGCACTCACAGATATTGGCATGTCTACCTCCATTGTGCCAAAGGCACTGTGTATATTTTGGTTCAATTTGAAAGGCATTACTGTGAATGGGTGCCTTGCCCAGATGTTCTTCCTTCATGCGGTTTCTATTATGCAGTCAGCCGTCCTCGTGACAATGGCCTTCGATCGCTATGTCGCCATATGTAACCCTCTGAGATACACCACCATCCTCACCAACACACGAATAGCTAAGCTGGGGCTAGTGGGTTTGACAAGAGCTGTTTTCTTCATTCTGCCCGAGCCCCTGTTCTTGAGCAGGCTGCCATTCTGTGTGAACCAGATTATCCCCCATACGTACTGTGAGCACATAGCTGTAGCAAAGATGTCATGTGGGGACATCACATACAGCAGGATGTATGGCTTGGTGATAGCATTTATAGTCATTGGGTTCGACCTGATGCTCATTACCCTGTCCTACGGTTTGATCATCAGGACTGTCCTCAGAATCTCCTCCAAGAAAGCCAACCTGAAAACTCTCAAAACCTGCACAGCCCACATCTGTGTCATGCTGACATCGTATACGCCCTTCCTCTTCTCCGTTCTGACACATCGGTTTGGTCAGGGCATCGCTCCGCACGTTCACATCATCTTGGCCAACCTCTCTTTCATCGTACCACCCATGCTCAATCCTATCATTTACGGGGTCAAAACCAAAGAGCTTCGTGACAAAGTGGGCAAATGCACCTGCAGAAGGTGATCGCTGGGGGCCACTGACTTTAAACCTGCATGACAATAGGAGGAAGGATATCTCCTCATCAGTCAAGGATACTCTTTTTCATTTTGGCTGAGCCCAACATTGTGGGAGTTTACAGTCTGAGAACTTCCTCATATCTATGGTCTTTCACTCCATGATCGAGCACTGTTGTAGTTTGTGAAACAGGACAACCAAGTTTAGCAGTTTGGGGTTGAATATCTTGAACATATGGCCACCCCTGAAGTGATCCATCCCCTGTCGCTCATTCCCAGCTTCTGGCAAACAGAATCTAGTGACACCATCCATGCTCATCCTGGCTAATAACCATTGATGGACCTATCCTCATTGAATTTATCTAGTTCTTTTTTAAATCTTTTTAAAGTCTTGGCCTTCATAACATCCTCTGGAAAGGAGTTCCATGGGTTGACTGTGTGTTGTGTGAAGAAATATTTCCTTTTATTTGTTTTAAACCTGCTGCCTATTAAGGATCATCTTCAATGATCTAAAAATCAAAAAAGAGTCCTACAAAAAGTGGAAACTAGGTCAAATTAAAAAGGATGAATATAAACAAATAATACAAGCATGTAGCGACAAAATTAGAAAAGCCAAGGCACAAAACATAATCAGACTAGATAGAGACATAAAGGGCAACAAGAAAACATTCTACAAATACATTGGAAGCAAGAGGAAGATCAAGGACAGGGTAGCCCCATTACTCAATCTGTGTGGGGGGAAATAATAACAGAAAATGTGGATTTGGCAGAGGTGCATAATTACTTCTTTGTTTCAGTTTTCAGCAAGAAGGTTGTGGTGAATGCCAGTGAAAATGAGTTGCCATCAGAAGCTAAAATAGGGAAATAGCAAGTTAAAAATTACTTAGACAAGATAGATATCTTCAAGTCACCAGGGCCTGATGAAATGTATCCTAAAATACTCAAGAAGCTGACTGAGGCGATATCTGAGCCACTAACGATTATCTTTGAAAAGTCATGGAAGATGGGTGAGATTCCAGAAGCCTGGAAAACGGCAAATATAGCACCATTCTATAAAGGGGAAAATAAGGACCACCTGGGGAATAACAGATGAACCAGCTTAACATCTGTACCCGGAAAGATAATGGAGCAAATAATTAAGCAATCCATTGACAAACATAAGGTGATAAGTAACAATCAGCAAGGATTTGTGAAAAACAATTCATGTGTAACAAGGCGGTGTTGTGCCCCATCGCCCCGGAGAGGGATGAGCCCCTGTGGACACCAGAGTGGGCGGAGCCAGAGAGCTCTGAACCCACCCCTCAGAGGGTCAGGCGCAGGACAGGAAGTATAAAAGCCCAACCACAGAGCTCACTCATGGAGCAGCCGCCAGAGAAGCCAGATGCCTCTGGCCTAGCTCCCAGTTGGGAGACTCTGGCGACCTGTGGCGGAACTGAGGACTGGCCTGACCTGTCGACACCTGATGCTAACCAGAGCCCGGAGGAGCTGCCGGGCCTGCCCCTAGCCAGTTACCCGTAGGACCCCATGGTGCTTGACTCCCCCAGAGGACACTGTCCGGACCCAGGTACCTCCAGAGGGGGAGTCAGGAAGTAGCCCGGGGGCAGCCGACCCTAGTCTGGCTGCAGAACTGCCAGAGCCAATGCCAGTGTGTTGCGGCCGGGATCCCCACTGACACAGCAGCGGGTCTTCTCCCACTGCTAGGGCCCTGGGCTGGGATGCAGTGGAGTGGGAGGGCCTGCGTCCCCCCTGCCACCCAACTTGTGGATGGCCGTCTCCCCCTCTCCCAGGCCCTTCTGAGCCAAGAGCCTGGGCTTGCTATTTATCTGTCTCTGCTCAGCCCGTGCCGGAGGGCCGTAGCCGTTGGCTGATTGCCGTCCTGCCCTGAACCAAGGCCTGGGCCTGTTAGTTATATAAACTGCTGTTCAGCCCTTGCGTAAGGCCTGAGCCACTGACGCATTACTGCCCCGCCCTGATCCAGGGCTATAACAGACTGTTGCTCTGCCTCTGCCGCAGGGCCTGAGCCATTAACTCATTGGTTCCCGCTGACCACTGGCCGGGCATGAATAACTGTTGGTGTTGCCTCTATTGCCGCCATGGTGACAAACTCCCATGGCTAGACTGATTCCCCGCCAGCAACTGTGAGGACATAATGAGGTGATGTGGCTCCCCGCTGCCCTGGAGAGGAACAAGCTCCAGCCAAACCCCTCTACATCATGTCAAACCAACCTGGTAGCTTTTTTTTGACAGGGTAACAAGCCTTTTGGATAGGGGGAAGCGGTAGACGTGGCATATCTTGTCTTTAGTAAAGCTTTTGACACTGTCTTGCATGACCTTCTCATAAAAAAACTAGGGAAATGCAAGAGCTTTACCAACTTTCTACTGACAAAAAACTGAGCACCCTAGCCCTCCCCTTCCCCTAGGCCCTGCCCACTACATTCCTCTTCCCTCGGTGGCTCACTGTCCCCCACCCTCACTCATTTTCACTGGGCTGGTGCAGGAGGTTGAGGTACAGGAGAGGGTGAGGGCTCTCAATGGTGGTGTGGGCAACAGGGTGGTGCCAGGAATGAGGAGTTCTGGTGGTGGGAGGGGGTTCCAGGCTGGGGCAGACTCTGGGGTGGGGGGTGGGGATGAGGGATTCGGAGTTCAGGAGTGGGCTGGGGGTTGAGGCAGGCAGTTGGGGTGCAGGAGGGGGTGAGAGCCCTGGAGGACAGGGTCATAATTCAAAATGATCTCGACAAATTGGAGAAATGGTCTGAGGTAAACAGGATGAAGTTTAATAAAGACAAATGCAAAGTGCTCCACTTAGGAAGGAACAATCAGTTTCACACATTCAGAATGGGAAGAGACTGTCTAGGAAGGAGTACGGCAGAAAGGGATCTAGGGGTTATAGTGGACCACAAGCTAAATATGAGTCAACAGTATGATGCTGTTACAAAAAAAGCAAACGTGATTCTGGGATGCATCAACAGGTGTGTTGTGAGCAAGACATGAGAAGTCATTCTTCCGCTCTACTCTGCGCTGGTTAAGCTTCAAGAGGGGTATTGTGTCCAGTTCTGGGCACCGCATTTCAAGAAAGATGTGGAGAAATTGGAGAGGGTGCAGAGAAGAGCAACAAGAATGATAAAAGGTTTAGAGAACATGACCTATGAAGGAAGGCGAAATAATTGGGTTTGTTTAGTTTGGAAAAGAGAAGACTGAGAGGGGACATGATAGCAGTTTTCAGGTATCTAAAAGGGTGTCATAAGGAGGAGGGAGAAAACTTGTTCATCTTAGCCTCTAAGGATAGAACGAGAAGCAATGGGCTTAAACTGCAGCAAGGGAGGTTTAAGTTGGACATTAGGAAAAAAGTTCCTAACTGTCAGGGTAGTAAAACATGGGAATAAATTGCCTAGGGAGGTTGTGGAATCTCCATCTCTGGAGATATTTAAGAGTAGGTTAGATAAGTGTCTATCAGGGATGGTCTAGACAGTATTTGGTCCTGCCATGAGGGCAGGGGACTGGACTCGATGACCTCTCGAGGTCCCTTCGAGTCCTAGAGTCTATGAATCTATGAATCTATGAAAAACAGTGGATCTTCATCAGCTTTATGCTGAGTACTGTATCATCAAAGACATCAACTCCAAGATGGGGCCTGGCAAATACTCGACTCTGGTCTCAAGTGCTGAGAAACAAGGATAGTACCACTGAATTACTGAACATGACAAAGCTGGTTCAATGTGTGCTCAGTATACCAGTCAGCAATGCATACACAGAGCATGTGATTTTCAATCATAAAAGGTGCATGGACTAATGTCCGGAATCGAAGGAGCATAGATTTGGTGCGGTGTGCAGCCCTTGTAAAAATGAATTTCTGGATGAGTTGCAAGGACTTCTATAGCTTTGTGATTAATCAGAAGCACGTCTTGACTATGGCGAAGTCATCAAACAAGAATGAGACTGCTGGCACATCCGACATGTATGCACATTGTGAAGTTGATTTATTGACAGAATAAAAAAACCGCTCCCTTTACCTGTGTTATTTGTTTGGTGTACAAACAAATCTGTATGTTTAAATATGGATTATAACTACTCAGCATTAATTACCATTTTATCTGAGTTTTAATGTGTAATTATGCCTTGGTGCGTTATCAAATGAAAACGAGATAATAAGGATAATAAGATCAAACCGGTTTTTAATTAATACTATGGATTAATTATAAATTTATGTCTACAATATATTGTGTTGGCGATGTTATATTGTAATGATATATTATCTTGTCATTATATTGTAATTCTTGATGTTATGGATATTATAATAATAATATAATATATGGAGATATACCTATCTCATAGAGCTGGAAGAGACCCCGAAGGGTCATGGAGTCCAGCCCCCTGCCTTCACTAGCAGGACCAATTTTGCCCCAGATCCCTAAGTGGCCCCCTCAAGGATTGAACTCACAACCCTGGGTTTAGCAGGCCAATGCTCAAACCACTGAGCTATCCCTCCCCCCAAATATTGCATGCCCTGGACATCAGGAGGGCACTTGCCTTCTACATTGACAGCGCCAAGCCATTTCGTAAGTCAACGCAATTGTTCGTTGAAGTGGTAGACAGGATGAGAGGTCACCCAGGGTCTGTGCAGAGGATTTCGTCCTGGATCACGGCCTACAACTGTTACTGCTATGACCTGGCAAAGGTGCCTCCACCGGCGATTGTGACTGCCCACTCGACTACGGCTCAGGCTTCATCGGCAGTCTTCCTGGCCCAGGTGCCAATTCAAGATATCTGCAGGGCCGATAACTGGTTGTCTATCCACAAGTTTACATTTCATTGTGCGCTCACCCAGCAAGCCCAAGATGATGCTGGCTTTGGCAGAGCAGTGTTGCAATCCGCATGACCATGAACTCTGAGCCTGCCACAGTGATACTGCCTGTGAGTCACGTAGAATGGAACAGACATGAGCAGGTACTTGAATAAGGAAAAACGGTTACCTACTTTGCGTAACTGTTGTTCTTCGAGATGTGTTGCTCATGTCCTTTCCATTACCTGTCCTTCTGCCCCTCTGTCAGAGTTGCCAGCAGGAAGGAACTGGGAGGGCATGGGGCCGGTGGCGCCTGATGTACTGTCGCATGGGTGCTGCACTCAAGGGGGCGCCGTTGCCGGCCCTACAAATGCCGCTAGGGCAGAAGTGTCCGGCTGCGCGTGTGTGGGTGCACACACACCTAGAATGGAATCGACACGAGTAACACATCTTGAAGGATTAGGTCCTGCTTTGAGCAGGGGGTGGGACTAGATGACCTCCTGAGGTCCCTTCCAACCCTGAGATTCTATGATTCTATGATTCTAAGAACAATGGTTACGCAACGTAGGTAACGGTTTTATGTAAATCCATGGTACGCCCACACCTTGAATACTGCATGCAGTTCTGGTCACCCCATCTCAAAAAAGATATATTAGAATTGGAAAAGGTGCAGAGAAGGGCATCAAAAATGATTAAGGATATGGAACAGCTTCCGAATGAGGTGAGATTAATAAAACTGGAACTTTTCAGCTTGGAGAAGAGACGACTAAGGGGGTATGACAGAGGTCTATCAAATCTTGACTGATATGGAGAGCCTAAATAAGAAAGTGTTATTTACTCCTTTACATAACACAAGAACCTAATGAAATTAATAGACAGCAGGTTTAAAACAAACAAAAGCCATGGTAGAGACTGTTGCTGAGCTCAGAGTTTACCATTTAAACAGAATCCAGGGTTATAACAACTCCTGTCTTCAGAGGGGCTGTGCAGCTTGGAATGAACCCAAAGCCAGAATTGTTCTGCCCTTTGTTGCCTGGTCCAGACTGTTTTACTGGACGGACAGAGTGCTGTCCTGGGCTTAAATATCTCCACATGCACACACTCAAACAGATTCAGAGAACTGCACACCCAGGGGAGAGGTAACTGGTGACAGTGTAAATGTAAATTGGTGACATTTCATTTACTACTGTAAACTGCATGTATTAATTGACTGTAAACTGCATCTATTAATTGATTGATTGAAGTGCATTTTATCATTTTCCATCCTCCCGTCCTTACCAGGACTTAAAGATTCTCTATTAATAGATCCTCTCCTAAGGGATATCCGAACCATGTGCTCCTCCACACCTGTTCGCTTTCCCCCAGCCCTTAGTTTAAAAACTGCTCTATGACCTTTTCAATGTTAAGTTCCAGCAATCTGGTTCCATTTTGGTTCATCAACAATAAACCTGGCCAAGTGCCTTCGCCTCTGAACCGAACCTTTGGTCTGTCTTTATGAGTAACAGTGAAGTCTGCTGAATTGGCAAGCTGTGTCCTCTGCTCAGGCAGCTAACGCTGGAGCTCCAAGAACAGCAGAACTAAGCAGCTGTAACAAATTAGCAGCCTTAACAACTCTCCACAGCACTGACAACAAGGGTAAGAAGGAAGGTAAAAGATTACACACATTCCATTATTGAGTTCATTTTCCCTTCACCTATTAGTTTCACTGAAGGACAAAGATTTTTTTTTGTTTCAATATATATAGGGCAACAAATATGTAGATACCCAAAATAAAAAGGCTTTTGGTTAGTAACTTTTTATGATTTTTGTATGTTAAGCTTTCATACTTCTTCTAGATACCAACACACCTAAGCTGGGCAGAGAAAAGGAACCAGGAGTCTGGGGGACCAGACACTCAACCATTGTGGGAGAAGGAAAAGGGCAAAATGCTTGCAGGACGATGTGGCCAAGGCAGAGGAACAGCTGGAGTTCCAGATAGAGACAGAGGGAGGAGAGGCAGCTGCAGAGTAAGGGGAGGTAGCCCAGATGGAGGACAGAATGAGGGCATGGTTCCTGGAACATGACTGGAGTTTGAAGGAGGAGGACAGAGTGTAGCAGAAGGACTTCTTGGCAAGGGGTTACACTAGATTACCCTTGCAGTCCCTACTAACTCTGTGATTCTATGAGTTTTTTGAGAGGCTGGCCAAAAAGGTACAGGCCCCAGCTATAAGCCCATGGGATGATTCAGTCTGACCCCCAAACTATTTTAAGCTCTCTGCATTCCCTGAGGGCACGCTTTTGGCGCTGCTGCAATCGATGCAGCAGCATTGATTTTGCAGGTCTGATGAAGACATGCTCAATCAATGGGAGAGAGCGCGCCTGTCAATTTCTGTACTCCACTTCCCCGAGAAGCATAAGGTAAGCCATAGCATGGTGTAGCTCCGCAATAATTGTGGCATGCTCTGAGCAGAACTCTGCATTGTGTTTATTGTGGCATTTACTTTCTGGATTTTACACCTGCCACATTAAAATGTGGTGCAACAGTAATCTAAACTAACGGTGTGATGGGTTGGATCACAGAAACCCCCCTTGGTACTGCCAACTGATGTGCTGAAACTACCTCTGAGCCCATTTTCCTTGGCAGCTCGGGACTCCAGAACCTTGCATAGCTTGAGCCAGACACGCTCGCCTGCTGCAAACTTAGACCCCAGTCTGAACCACGTCCCCCACAAGCTGCAGGCTTAACTGAAAACAGCTTAAGAAGTGTTCCTGTCTACAACATCCAGCTCCCCATGGTGTCCAAACCCCAAATAAATCCATTTTACCCTGTACAAAGCTTATACAGGGTAAATTCATAAATTGTTCGCCCTCTATAACACTGATAGAGAGATATGCACAGCTGTCCCCCCACCCCACCGAGCATTAATACGTACTCTGGGTTAATTAATAAGTAAAAAGTGATTTTATTAAATATAAAAAGTAGGATTTAAGTGGTTTCAAGTCATAACAGACAGAACAAAGTGAATTACCAAGCAAAATAAAATAAAACACGCAAGTCTGTGCCTAATACAGTAAGAAAGTGATTACAGACAAAACCTCACCCTCAGAGATGTTCCAGTAAGCTTCTTTTGCAGACTAACCTCCTTCTAGTCTGGGTCCAGCGATCACTCACCCCCCCCCCGTGGTTACTGTCCTTTGTTCCAGTTTCTTTCAGGTATCGTTGGGGGTGGAGAGGCTATCTCTTTAGCCAGCTGAAGACAAAATGGGGGGGGGGGTGTCTCCCAGGGGCTTAGATAGACTTTCTCTTGTGGGTGGAGACCCCCTCCTCTTTCTTATGCAAAATCCAGCTCCAAGATGGAGTTTCGGAGTCACATGGGCAAGTCACATGTCCATGAATGATTCAGTTTTTACAGGCAGCAGCCATTGCCCACATGCTATCTTGAATGTCTCCAGGAAGACTTCTTATGTGGATTGGAGTCTTCCAAGATCCACTGTCAGTTAAGTGTTTTTTGATTGGGCACTTCATTTGCACATTCCTTTCTCAAGAAGCTTTACTGAGGCTACTTAAACTCAAACAAGTACACAGCCAATGTTCATAACTTCGAATACAAAAATGACACATGCATACAAATAGGATGAATATATTCAGCAGATCATAACCTTTACAGAGATATGTTACATGGCATATAAAGCGTAAAACATATTCCAGTTATGTCATATATACATTCATAAGCATATTTCCATAAATCATTATGAGGTGCAACATCACAAAAGGGTTCAAGTAACAGCAAGTGTGAAGAAAGTTATGTGTTCACTGAAAGTAATGGACAACCTTGTTTGCCTATGATAGCTGTGTCAAAGGAGTACAATAACAGCTGAAATCACACCACACTCCAAAAACCAAAATAAAATGTGCTGTGTAACAGTAATCTAAGTGCAAGAGTGCAAGTAATGGCAATGGCTGCTGTTAGGAAAAGAAAAGCTGATGCAGAGAACAGAGCATTTCAAACTAAGTGAGAAGAAGGTTACGTGTTCACTGAAAGTATTGGATATTCACAGAACCTTGTGTGGCTACAATAGTTGTGTCAAAACAGTACAATGTCAGCCAACATAACATGATCCATGGGGCAAAATACAAGCAGTATCCCAGAGAGTCATGTATCGCTCTTGTCAAGGTTCCCTCCCCACTCTGAACTTTAGGGTACAGATGTGGAGACCTGCATGAAAGACCCCCTAAGCTTATTTTTACCAGCTTAGGTTAACAGTACGCTGCCACCACCAAGTGTTAACCAAATATTTAGGGAGAGCCACTTGGAACTCTGCCTTCCCCCAAATATCTCCCAAGTCCCTAACCCCCCTTTCCTGGGCAGGCTTGAGAATAATTTCCCCTCCAAAACCCTACACCCCTTTTCCTGGATAGACTTAAGAATAATCCTCCCCAAACCCCTAAACCCCTTTCCCTGGGAAGGCTTGAGAATGTCCCCTCACCACTTAGTCCTGGTGAACACAGATCCAAACCCTTGGATCTTAAAACAATTAAAAATCAGTCAGGTTCTTAAAAGAAGAATTTTATTTAAAGAAAAAAGGTGAAAGGAGTACCTCTGTAAGATTAGAATGCAAGGTAATCTCACAGACAATCAGATTCAAAACACAGAGGGTTTCCCTCTGGGAAAAAAATTAAAGTTACACAAAGAACCCAAATTTTATTTTCCCTCTTATTTGCAAAAGAACTCACAAACAAGAAAATAAAAGTAATCTAACCATTCCTTCTCTAAATACTTACTACCCCATAGGAGTGGGATGGCTCCTTCTTTCTCTGTCTCCGGCAAAAGCCCACACAGCACAGACAAAAGACTTTTCTCCCCTTCCAGAGTTTTAAAGTATCTTGTCCCCTTATTGGTCCTTCTGGTCAGGTGTCAGCTAGGTTAAGTGAGCTTCTTAACTCTTTACAGGTAAAAGAGGAATTAACCCTTAACTGTATGTTTATGACAGCTCTCGTTAAGGACTGGAAAAACAAACTTCAAAAGCAGAGAAACATACCGATAGAACTGTGAACTGCACAAACTGCAAGACTGGCTGCATCTGACAAGGCCTCCCTTGAGCTAGTGAAATGTCAAAAGGCTTTTGGGGACGGGGATGTGGTCAAAAGGTGTCTAGTCAATGGCTCAGGCATTTGGTGATGAAAAATGGCAACAAATAGAATCATAGAATATCAGGGTTAGAAGGGACCTCAGGAGGTATCTAGTCCAACCCCCTGCTCAAAGCAGGACCTAATCCCAACTAAATCATCCCAGCCAGGGCTTTGTCAAGCCTGACCTTAAAAACCTCTAAGGAAGGAGATTCCACCACCTCCCTAGGTAACCCATTCCAGTGCTTCACCACCCTCCTAGTGAAAAAGTTTTTCCTAATATCCAATCTAAACCTCCCCCACTGCAACTTGAGACCATTACTCCTTGTTCTGTCATCTGGTACCACTGAGAACAGTCTAGATCCATCCTCTTTGGAACCCCCTTTCAGGTAGTTGAAAGCAGCTATCAAATCCCCCCTCATTCTTCTCTTCTGCAGACTAAACAATCCCAGTTCCCTCAGCCTCTCCTCATAACTCATGTGCTCCAGCCCCCTAATCATTTTTGTTGCCCTCCGCTGGACTCTTTCCAATTTTTCCACATCCTTCTTGTAGTGTGGGGCCCAAAACTGGACACAGTACTCCAGGTGAGGCCTCACCAATGTCGAATAGAGGGGAACGATCACGTCCCTCGATCTGCTGGCAATGCCCCTACTTATACAGCCCAAAATGCCGTTAGCCTTCTTGGCAACAAGGGCACACTGTTGACTCATATCCAGCTTCTCGTCCACCGTAACCCCTAGGTCCTTTTCTGCAGAACTGCTGCCTAGCCACTCGGTCCCTAGTCTGTAACAGTGCATGGGATTCTTCCGTCCTAAGTGCAGGACTCTGCACTTGTCCTTGTTGAACCTCATCAGGTTTCTTTTGGCCCAATCCTCTAATTTGTCTAGGTCCCTCTGTATCCTATCCCTACCCTCCAGCGTATCTACCACTCCTCCCAGTTTAGTGTCATCTGCAAATTTGCTGAGAGTGCAGTCCACGCCATCCTCCAGATCATTAATGAAGATATTGAACAAAACCGGCCCCAGGACCGACC
>QXTE01000209.1:217685-266784 GCA_003942145.1 Platysternon megacephalum | reverse complement strand
TCTAGTCCAACCCCCTGCTCAAAGCAGGACCTAATCCCAACTAAATCATCACAGCCAGGGCTTTGTCAAGCCTGACCTTAAAAACCTCTAAGGAAGGAGATTCCACCACCTCCCTAGGTAACCCATTCCAGTGCTTCACCACCCTCCTAGTGAAAAAGTTTTTCCTAATATCCAATCTAAACCTCCCCCACTGCAACTTGAGACCATTACTCCTTGTTCTGTCATCTGGTACCACTGTGAACAGTCTAGATCCATCCTCTTTGGAACCCCCTTTCAGGTAGTTGAAAGCAGCTATCAAATCCCCCCTCATTCTTCTCTTCTGCAGACTAAACAATCCCAGTTCCCTCAGCCTCTCCTCATAACTCATGTGCTCCAGCCCCCTAATCATTTTTGTTGCCCTCTGCTGGACTCTTTCCAATTTTTTCACATCCTTCTTGTAGTGTGGGGCCCAAAACTGGACACAGTACTCCAGGTGAGGCCTCACCAATGTTGAATAGAGGGGAAATAGCCCCAGACCAGCATGGCAGTGACTGAGGAGCTGCTTTGGGCTGGAGCAGCCTTGCCCCACCCCATGCACAAATCATGCCAGAATTGGAGGAAGAGTTAAAAGGAGGGAACACATAGCAGGCAAGCAGAGAGGAGGCTGCAGGACTGTATTCCAGTTCCATGTTCTTTACAGAATAAAGTCTTGTTCCTGTGGTTTGTCTGAGTGGGTCTGGTCTGAGGTAAGCACACACTGACACACAACACAGAGCACACAAAAAAGCCTCAGGCCCAGTTTCCCAAAGTTATGTACAAAGTCTCAAGTCAGGCTTCCTATAACTTGAACAACCTCCTACTGGGCCAGTGAACAGGAGAGGGGACTACACACCTACCATCACAAATGAGCTTATGAAATTCTTCCCCCAGGTGGAAATACCCTGAGAAATCCTTACTGATCAAGGACCTAACTTTACTTTACAACTAATGAAAGGAACTGTGCAATCTACTGAGGGTAATGACACTCAGCACATCGACTTACCATCCCCAAACTGATGGGTGGGTTTCACAGAACGTTCATGGTGATGTTAAAGAAGTTTGTAGCATGGGATCCCAAACACAAACACTGGGACCAACTCTTCCCCTGCCTCATTTTTGCTATCAGGAAACGTCCACAAAAAAAGAAGTCCAGCTGTGAGTATTCAAACTGGGTGATTGAGTGTTCTTGTTACTACCAAGTTGCAGTGCCAACTACTGGTTCAATGGCAGGGACCATTTGAGGTACTGAGGCACGTGGGACTCATTGACGGTGAGGTGCAGCACCCAGAGAAGAAAAAGGAGACTTAGATAAGAACATAAGACTGGCCACATTGGATCAGACCAATGGTCCATTTAGTCCAGTACCCTGTCTTCTGACAGTGTCCAAGTGCTTCAGCGGGAAAGACCAGAACAGGGCAATTATTGAGGGATCCACCTCCTGTTATCAAGTCCCAGCATCTGGTGATCGGAGGCTAGGACACCCAGAGCATGAGGTTATGTCCCTGAACAAACTAGCTAATAGACATTGATGCACCTTGTTGCCAAGAAGGCCAATGGCTTAGTGGGATGCATTAGTAGGAGCATTGAATGAGGGGGGGATTTGATAGCAGCCTTCAACTACCTGATGGGGTGGTTCCAAAGAGGATGGAGCTCGGCTGTTCTCAGTGGTGGCAGATGACAGAATAAGAAGCAATGGTCTCAAGTTGCAGTGCGGGAGGTCTAGGTCGGATATTAGGAAACACTATTTCACTAGGAGGGTGGTGAAGCACTGGAATGGGTTACCTAGGGAGGTGGTGGAATCTCCATCCTTAGAGGTTTTTATGGCCCGGATTGACAAAGTCCTGGCTGGGATAATTTAGTTGGGGTTGGTCCTGCTTTGAGCAGGGGGTTGGACTAGATAACCTCCAGAGGTCTCTTTCAACCCTAATCTTCTATGATTCTATGAACTATTCTCCATTCATTTTCTAATTCTTTTGTGAACCCTGTTACAGTCTTGGCCTTCACAACATCCTCTGGCAAAGAGTTCCACAGGTTGACTGTGCATTGTGTGAAGAAATGTTTCCTTTTGTTTGTTTTAAACCTGCTATCTTTAGCACAAGAACTAGGCGGCACCAAATGAAATTATGTGAAGGAGTAAACAACACTTCTCCACACCAGTCAGTTTTATAGATCGATATTGTGACAGCGTATCCCATAAAGCTTTATGGGGGGGGGGGGCTCATAAATGTAAGTATAATATAACTGGAATAGGGTTTTGCTACATAGGCCATATAACATATCTATGTAAAGGTTATGATCTACTGGTTATGTTAATCCTAGTTGTATGCACGCACCATTTGTGTGTTCAAAGTTATGAACATTGGCTATATAATTGCTTGATTTCTAAGTGGCCTCAGTTAGAACATTTGATCACTTCTTGGAAATGAATGTGCAAATTAAGTGCTCTATCAAAGAGCACTTAACAGACAAAAGAGCTTGGAAGACTCCAATCCACATAAGAAGTCTACCTGAGGACGTTCAAGGTAGCACGTGGGTAATGGCTGCTACCTGCAAGTCCTGAGTCATGCATGGGCATGTGACCTGCCCCTGTGATTCCGAATCTCCATTTTGTGACTGGATTCTACAGAGGGTGAGGAGGGGGTCTCCACCCACAAGAGACAGTCTATTTAAACCTGTGGGAGACCCCTCCATTTTCTCTTCAGCTGGCTAAAGAAGGAGCCTCTTCACCCCCCCCCCCAGGATACTTGAAGGAAACTGGAACAAAGGACAGTAACTACAGGGGGTGTGAGTAACTGCTGGACCCAGGCTAAAAGGAGATTAGCCTGTAAAAGGGAACATTTTGGAACTGGTGAGGATCTTATCTGTATTTAGTTTGATTAGACATAGATTTGCACATTTTATTTTATTTTGCTTGGTAACTTACTTTGTTCTGTCTGTTACTACTTGGAATCACTTAAATCCTACTTTCTGTATTTAATAAAATCACTTTCTACTTATTCATTAACTCAGAGTATGTATTAATACCTGGGGGAGCAAACAGCTGTGCATATCTCTCTATCAGTGTTATAGAGGGCAAACAATTTATGAGTTTACCCTGTATAAGCTTTATACAGGGTAAAATTGATTTATTTGGGTTTAGACCCCATTGGGAGTTGGGCATCTGAGAGCTAAAGACAAGCACACTTCTGTGAGCTGTTTTCAGGTAAACCTGCAGCTTTGGGGCAGGTAATTCAGACCCTGGGTCTGTGTTGGAGCAGACGGGTGTGTCTGGCTTCAGCAAGGAGGGGTGCTGCAGCCACTGAGCTGGCAGGGAAATCAGGAACAGAGGTCGCCTTTGCACATCGGGCGGCAGCTCCCAAGGGGGTTTCTGTGATCCAACCCGTCACAGATATCTTATCCTGTCTTAGTCATAAGAATGGCCAGACTGGGTCAGACTGAAGGTCCATCTAGCCCAGTATCCTGTCTTCCAAGAGTGGCCAATGTCAGGTGCTTCAGAGGGAATGAACTGAACAGGTAAACATCAAGTGATCCATCCCTGTCACCCACTCCCAGCTTCTGGCAAGTAGAGGCTAGGGACACCATCCCTGCTCATCCTGGCTAATAGCCATTGATGGTCTCTTTACCAGAGGATGTTGTGAAGACCAAGACTATAATTGGTGCCTACTGCCTTTGTGCCTTAACAACATGAGTCCCACTGAATGTGGATGGAGACTGGGCACTTAATTCACATCTGTGCCTCTGAACAACTCCTTCCACCCTCCCTATGCTAATTATAGCCTGTGCAGTTTCTCTAGCAGTCCACAGGCTTCAGGGCACATGCTGATCACTGAAGGGACCCAGGAAACTGTTTCTGCCCATGGCACGATATTGCCCTATGGGGGGTTTATGACTAAGCAGGGGCAATCTCTGCTGTCCTCGGTCAGACAGAGGCTATCAGATGGGAGGGGCTATTACTCTGTGTTTGAAACAAGGATGTGCGAGAGCAGTTCCATTGCACGTCACGTTCTTGGGGATTCAAAGCAGGGCTTGTTAGACAGGAGGGGAGGAGAAGATGCTCAGATTCTATGACCATGAGCAGCAGCATAGAAATGCTGATAGATAAAAGAGTACGTCTAAGCTTTGGCTCTTCCTTTTCTCTCCGGTGTTATGGTAATGCTGGACCGCTCTATCAAGTCTGCAAGATTCAGTTTGTTCTGACAATCTGAGTGTCTACTATTGGAGAATCATTTCTTCACTCCCGGGGGAGGCACTTGAGCTGTAGTTCTCCAGGATTAATTTTCTGCTCATCCCACGGCTTATGGAGCCGAGGGAATTTTCCGGGAGTCCCGGCCAACCCGAAAGTCCTCAGGGACTGTACAAGGGAATCATAAAGGTTGCTGTCCAACACAGAGAGTGTCAGACATGTGGGATTCATACGCTGATACTCAGGGCTCTGCCTTCCTGTCGCAATAAGGAAATTTCCACGCTCTGCTGAGCGGGATTTTGGTGAGTTGCCTGTTTCTGCATTAAAGTTAGTGCTGAGGGCTCAAGACGTGTTCAAGGGTTGAAGTCAAAAACCATCTGGGCTGGAATTCACCAGCACAGTTAATTGAACTTTTTAGTATTGTCAGATACACCAAGGGATTTAGCTGGTAAAATTGGAACTACAAAATTATTGTAAATAGATTAGACAAATATTTGTTTTTAAGATCAGTTCCTTCAGACTCTTTCAGAGCTCTACACAATAGTACTCTCTGTAGCAGGATGTGAAGCTGTGATTTTTACAGCTGAGAGCCAAAAGTTAATCACTAAGGTTGAAATCTTGATCCCATTCAGTTCAATGGCAGAACTCTCAACAGGACCCTAAATCAAAACGTAGGGGCTTAAATAAATGGCCTGATTCACACCAGCCACGAGCCTCTAGTGACTTTAACTGGAGTCGTCCCGTGGCCTCTAAGGATGGGTGAGCTTGTTTGGACAAAAGAAGAACCGAGAGGAGAGTTGCTGAAATCTCAAGCTCGCAGGCTTAGAAGTTCAGAAAAATGAGGACAACAAGTTGTTTTTGGTTTTTTTCGGTGGGAGGAGAGGGGTCTGCTCTCTCCGTGCCCCTGCATCTCTGGTTCTGGAGAGGATGAGAAGCACCAAAAGGCAATAAAACAAAAAGCAATTTTCTGGGTCAGAGAAAACCAGCTGTGGTTGTAACTCTGACTGGGAAGCTCCAGGAATCCACAGTGTGTGTGTGTGGGCCGGGGTGGAGACATGTAGTATCCAAATCACAATGGCATGGAGTTCTGAAATGGAGCAAAATTAGGAATACACATCCTGCCTAATGCACAGACCAAAGAGGCGTAATGAGGCCTCCTGGATTGGCAGCTGTCTCAGACTGTAATGGAATGTGGATCACACTGTAGCAGATGGTTTCTGACACCGTCCCCATTCTGGACCATTCCCCTTGAGTAACCCCACTATAGCCTTGTGACAATGTCAGCAATTGCCAAAACGGAAAAGTAGCTTCAGGAAGGTCTCTCTGGGTTTCTAACCGGCTTCAATACGTTAAAGCTTTGTGTGACTAATTCTTCTTCAAAACAACACTGTCTCCATGTGGCACGCCAGGAAGTTGTGGGGGTTGGGGACCTACATGGGCAGGTGGGCAGTATTGGGAGTTGTGGGGCAGGGAGTGGCATGTGCCCAGTCAGGCTGTGCTCTTGACATTGAATTTGTATTTGTGATTGTTGGTCCAAGGCCAGCGCTGAGACGTTTCCTGGCCCCAAGTGAGTTTGGGCAGGTCTCAGGGTCTCTTTGCCCTGGCAAGCCCTAGAACTGCAGGCTGGGTGACACGACCTTTACCCAGTTTTGTTTCCAACTGTTGTTGTTGTTATGTAACTTCAGGCATTTCCTCGGTGGAAAGAACCATTGATTTTTTGGTGACACTGCACATCTTATTCTTCATAGTGTTATTATTATCATATAATTATAACATAATTATTATACATTTTATGCAAGGTGGGTCATGTAAGATGTCATTGGAAAAGTTATGATTTTCTGAATATCATTATCCTCTACGTGTGCACGTATCATTTTTCTATCTGAAGTTATGAATATTGAGTACAGGTCTGTCGCATCTTAGGCGCATTTAACATGTGCGATTTCAGCTTTATGCAGTCGGCAAAAACAAGAAAAAAACAAAAAGAGAAAAATTACAATTTAAATACTGTTTCTGTAGTGCGGGCGATTCTGCCCGCCATTACACTCAATGTAATTTTGACTATACGCGGTTTTCATGACCCCAGCGTAAGATGAGACAGACCTGTACGTATCTATTTCAAATGTAGTTACACCTGGGTAACGCCCACTAAGCAAGATGCTCTCAGTCTAGACACCTAGGTTGTGAAGGGGGGCAATGGTCCATTAGGGAAAACAAGAGGCCTTAGGAAAAACGTCTCTCCCTCCTGGTGAGCCTTCCTGAGAGCCCTTCAGACAGAAAATAAGTAATGCATGTTGTGACTCTATAAGAACATGTGACCAGGCCACATAAATCTGGACTCCAACTTGGGATGTTTGTACTTTTCCCACAAACTGGCGTGAGAAGCAAGTTTTGAAACAAAGGGTTCCTATCATATACTAAAGCTGAATAAGGCTGTGGGTGACATCATTGGTGGTTCTTAACTCCCCACACAAGAGGCCTCCTGGTAACACCTGTAGAAAAAAGACTGAACTGGGGGGAGTGCTGGACCCAGGCTAAAGGGATTTCTAACCTTGTATGGGAACCTGAGAAACCCAAGCTCCAAAGCAAATGCAGGTTGTGCCTTGAGAATCTGCCAGATGGCTTGTATCATCAATCAGGTTGAGAAAATACTTATTCATAGTCAATCTAACTGGGAACCCATCACACTTTGTTATCAGCTGCTTCAATCTCCCATCACACTCTGACCCCTCTGTCCATACTCTCCTTCCACAACCCAGCTTGCCCCAATTCCAACAGAACGCTGGTCTCCAATATCTCCTCCATGCTCCCCAGTCATTCCTGGCTCCATCCAAGTCTCAGCCTCCCCACAGCTCTTCCTCTGCAGGGGGTGAGGTGCCTCCTGTCACACCTGCTTCCTTGGCTAGGAGGTAATCAGTGACTGTGTCTCACCGGTGAGGAATCTCACACATGAGTGGCAAAAGCCAAGGCACTTGTGTGGCTTCTCTTGTTACACCCATACACAAGGCATGGTGTTTCAAGGACTGTTACACAGGAACAACTCACAATCTGAGAAGTATGCACATTATATAATGAGAGTGGTCAGCTCTGGGACATGGTAATGTGAGGGCCTAGATAAATACAGCTGCAATATGGAGAAACTACTGGGACACAGATGTTAAACCCAGGAAGCTCTGGGACCATTTGCTAGCCAGCCCAACTAGCCATTCATGGTGATTGTTGTACTTTCATTCCTCACTGCAGACACTTTATAGGGTCAAATCATTAATTTTCTCACCCAAAATGTTCATCCATGCAGTGTGTGACAGGTTGGATCACACAGTGCCTCATGGTATCCCTCAGCCTCATGAAATACACACATAGTGTAACGTTTTTAAGTCACCACGGACACATGAGAATTTCTCCTTATAGGGCTACATTCAACATGGTCATGAATAGAAAATTTGCCTTCGGTAAGCTGAGACATGAGCTTGCAGGCAAAACGCCTCCAGCTGACTTCAGATAACATGTTAGGAGATTCAAAAGCCAGAAGGGACCATAATGATCATCTTGTTTGTATAACATAGGCCTGTACAACACAAGCCTGAGAATTTCCCCAAAATTATTCCCAGAGCAGATCTTATAGAGAAACATCCAACCTTGATTTCAAAATTCTCAGTGATGAAGAATCTGCGAAGACCCTTGGGAAATAGTTCCAATGGTTAATTACGCTCACCGATAAAAAACGTGTGCTTCACTGTTTAAAAATGTCATCTTATTTCAAGTCAGAATTTGTTCAACTTCAACTTCTAGCCATTGGATCCTCTTACACCTCTGTATACTAGGCTGAAAAGCCTATTATAAAATATTGTGTTCCCCGTGTAGGTACTTACAGACGGTTATCAAGTTAGCCCTTGACCATCTTTGTTCAACAATATAGACTGAGCTCTTTAAGTCTATTACTGTAAGGCAGGTTTTCTCATCTTGTACTAATTCTTATCACAATTATCTGAACCCTCTTCAATGTACCGACATCAGTCTTTAATCCTGGACACCAGAACTGGACACAGGATTCCAGCTGCAGTTCGAGCAGTGTAAAATACAGAGGTAAAATAAGTTCTCTGTCTCTCCTTGAGATTCCTTTATCAGCCAAAGATCATATTGGCTGTTTTGGCCACAGGGTCACAATGGGAGCTCATGTTTAGCTAATTATCAATTCAGGCTACCTAATCTTTTTCAGAGTCATTGCACTTCCTATGATAGTTCCCCATTGTCTAAGCATCATCTGCATTCTTTGTTCCTAGATGTAGATATCTACATAGCTATATTAGAATGCATATTATTTGCTACGACCCTGTTTACCAACCAATCCAGGTTTCTCTGAACCAGTGACCTGTCCTCTTCATTATCTACGATCCCCCAATTTTTGTGTCATCTGCAAACTTTAGGTATGAGAAGGGCTAGAAGCTGAGTTGCTGACACATTTCTCTTCTTACACTTGTCAGTTAACACCTGTAACTTATGTCTCAGACAAAGCTGGGTGCCTGCAAGAAAGTGTCTCACCAAAAGAAACAAGGGAAGTAACAGAGATGCAGGCCTGTAACCCTGAATATCAAGACCCTTGTGCTCTTTGTGCCCATTCTGCTGAGCACAGAGTCATGCCCCAGCATGATAACCTCTGTTTCCCTGAGGGAAACTTGGCTCCTTTGCAATATATGAATGGCATCGTGGACTAGACCTATGGTCTATCTAGACCAGTGTCCTCTCTCTGACAGTGACAGCCCTAGGAGCTGCAGAAGAAGGTGTAAGAAACCCAGCAGTAGGTGGATGGGGGCGGATAACCTGACAGTACTGAGAGCATCACCCTAATGCCTAACAGCTAGAGATTGGCTTGTGCCCTGAAACACATCGACGTACAGGCTTTCCAAAATGTTTATTTAGCTGTAACTATTCTAACTGGCTAATCTCACTATCTATGTAAATGTCCAAACCCTTCTTCATTCTTACTTAGCTCATCGCCTCAACAACCTCTTGTGGCAATAAGTTCCTTAGTCAAATTAGGCACTGAGTGAAGAGCACATTCTATTTTTATCTGTTTTGAATTGGCCATGGTTCAGTTTAATTGAATATCCTTTTGATCTTGTGTTATGAGACAGGGAGAACACATTCTCGATCAGCTCTCTACCAGTGAGTATTTTATGGACTTTTCTCATATCCCCTCTTATTCATGTCCTTTCTAAGGTAACAATCCCAGTCTTTTCCACCTATCTTCATATGAGTTTCCCCCAGGCCCTTAATCATTCTCGTTGCCCTTCCCTAAATCTCTCTGGTCCTGCAATATCCTGTATGAGAAGGGTGCCCGGTACTACACAGAGGAGTCCAGTGAATGGTGAAACATTGACTGATCTCAGGGCATTGTTTTTCTGTATGATTTTCCACCCCACTCCTTCTGGATCCCAATATTTTGCTCAGTTTCTGTCCCTGCTTGCACTGTTAGCAGGGTTTCACAGAGCTGTATACCATGATGCCCAGGTCCCTGTAAGGATTTTGAGGAATTCAGGTTTTTCCCTCCAATGGGCACACACGCTGCAGTTACTGACATTGAAATTCATCTGCCAGCATACTGGCCATGCACCTGGCTTTGTTAGCTTCCTCTGAGGAGTTCTCTGGACTTGACTATGACTGAAATATTCTGGTGCCATCTGTAAATATTGGCAGCTCGCTGCTCACCCCCTTTCTAAATTGGTAATATCTATAAAAAATATTTACTGTAATAATTGTTATAAAGTGTGTAATCCCCCTCGCTGTGCTTCTCTCCCTTCACAGACACCTGGAGCATCTCTGAGCCTGATCGACACATCCACCACCTCATGGCAGTTTTCAACCTCACCCCCTCTGACCCTTCAACGTTCATCCTAATGGGCATCCCTGGCCTGGAAGCTTCTCACATCTGGATTTCCATCCCTTTCTCTATGTTCTACGTTATTGGCCTGTTGGGAAATTTCATGGTTCTGTTTATTGTAGGCAAAGAACAGACCCTGCACAAGCCAATGTACCTTCTTCTCTGCATGCTGGCGCTCACAGACATTGGCATGTCTACATCTACCGTGCCAAACACACTGTGTATATTTTGGTTCAATTTGAAAAGCATTACTGTGGGTGGCTGCCTCACCCAGACGTTCTTCCTACACACGGTTTATACAATGCACTCAGCTGTCCTAGTGACAATGGCCTTCGATCGATACGTTGCCATATGTAACCCTCTGAGATATGCCACCATCCTCACCAATGCACGAATAGCTAATCTAGGGCTCGTGGGTTTGGTAAGAGCTGTTCTTTTCATTCTGCCTATGCCCCTGCTCCTGAGCAGGCTGCCATTCTGTGCCAACCGCATTATCCCCCACACGTACTGCGAGCACATGGCTGTGGCAAAGACGTCGTGTGGGGACATCACAGTCAACAGGATGTATGGCTTGGTGATAGTGTTTTTAGTCATCGGATTAGACCTGACACTCATTGTCCTGTCGTATGGCCTGATTATCAAGGCTGTCCTCAGAATCTCCTCTAAGAAAACCCATCAGAAAGCCCTCAACACCTGCACAGCCCATATCTCTGTGATGCTGATTTCTTATATTTCTGTCCTCTTCACCACTCTGACACACCGGTTTGGTCAGGGCATCGCTCCCCATGTTCACATCATCTTGGCAAACCTCTATGTCCTCCTCCCAACCATGCTGAACCCTATCATTTATGGGGTCAAAATCAAAGAGCTTCGTGACAAAGTGGGCAAATACATCTGCAGAATATGATCACTGGCGGCCGCTGACTTTAAACCTGTGTGACAAGAGGGCGAAAGGATATCTCCTTGTTAATCACGGGTGCTCTCTCCTAGTTTGGCTGAGCTCAGCATTGTGGAAGTTCACTGTCTGAGAAATTCCTCACACCTAATGTCTTATCACTCCATCACCAAGCTCTGCTCTCTCCCTTGCTGAGTTCCCTCTCTCTGACCATCTCCTGATCTTTCAGTGTCACCCATCAGCTTCCATCCTCTATCCCTCTGTCACTCGGCCTTTCCGTGAGTTCCAGACTACCGAAGATACTGCAACTTTCTGAAACAAAATGGCTTCCCTTTGTGAACAGGGTCCTTGTCCGTTTGACTCAATGAAGCCACAATTTCTGATAGCCAAAGACAAATAAAGCAACTACAGTACTGCAGCTCTTTATCATATGTACAGTGATAAATAGATAAATCTAGTCCTTAAAGAATCCTGGAGGGGAAACCAAATGTTTCAGTTGGAAAGTGCTAATACAGGAAAGCTGCTGCAGGGATTGAGGACATTCTACTAGAGCTTATTAGTGGGAGTTGTGAAACTATGTGTTTTTGAGAAATGGACTGTGTTACCCTGGATTTGTTGGGGGGGGAGGTGTACACCAAAGCTAACTGTAGCCATACCAGAGTATACTCTCTGCCACTATGAATTAATAAAATAGACCACCACATGGTATAGGGTTAATTGGAAAGCAGGCTTTTAGATTTTTTGTGGGGGGGGAGGGATAGCTCAGTGGTTTGAGCATTGGCCTGCTAAATCAAGGGTGGTGAGTTCAATCCTTGAGGGGGCCATTTAGGGATCTGGGGCAAAAAATTGGTCCTGCTAGTGAAGGCAGGGGACTGGACTCAATGACCTTTCAAGGTCCCTTCCAGTTCTATGAGATAGGTATATCTCCATATATTATTATTATTATTATAGTATGCAAGGTTAAAATCTAGCTGGCAGGTTCTGGTAATCAGAATGGGAAGAGTGGACAGACATGTAAATAAGTGAGAATGAAAGGAGGTAAATGGATGAAAACCTTGAGTCTGGATGCCTCTGATATTAGACATTTATTGAAAGTTAGGAAAAGTGATAATCCAGTAGGGGTCATTACGTGCTATGTGTGTTGTACAAGGTATAAGAGATTAGCCAATACAGTGTCCTTTGGAGCAGTCCTCTGAAGGTATCTTGAGAGACATTTTTCCTAACACCATTTCTCTCCAGTGGGTGAACAACTGTTCTCTGTGAACCTGCTGTTAATTACCATTCCAGATGTTAGACATAAGTAGTAGGTTTAGAGCAGGGGTCTCAAACTCAAATGACCACGAGGGCCACATGAGGACGAGTACATTGGGCCGAGGGCCGCATTTGCTGACACCTCCCCCCCGCCGCCCTCGGCCCAGCCACCTCTCCACGAGGACCCGCCCCTGCCCCGCCTCTTCCCACCCCTTCCCTGCCCCCATTCCAACCCCTTCCCCGAAATCCCCACCCCAACTCTGCCCCCTCCCTGCCCCCAGGGGGTGCAGGAGGGGTGTGGGGTGTGGCGGGGGCTCAGGGCAGGGAGTTGGGGTGAGGGGTGCAGGAGGGGGTCAGGGTGCAGGGTGCGGTGGGGGTTCAGGGCAGGGGTTCAGGGTGCAGCAGGGGGCTCAGGGCAGGGGGTTGGGGTGCAGGGTGCACCAGGAGGCTCAGGGCAGGGTGGCAGGGGCTCAGGGCAGGGGGTCGGGGTGCGGGGTGTGGAGGGGGTAGAGGGCAGGGGGTCGGGGCGCGGGGTGTGGATGGGGTTCAGGGCAGGGGGTCGGGGGGCGGGGTGTGGAGGGGGCTCAGGGCAGGGTGTCGGGGTGTGGGGTGTGGCGGGGCTCAGGGCAGGGTGTCGGGGGGCGGCAGGGGGCCCAGGGGCGGGGGGGGGGGGGGCGGAGGGGGGGGGGGGTGCAGGAGGAGGGCGGGGGTGGGCTCCGGCCCGACCCATACCGGGGGCAGGGCAGGCAGCCGCTCTAGGTAAACGTTGGGGGAGGGCGGGGGGGCCGAGAGGAGCTCGTGGGCCGCATGCAATAACCCTGCAGGCCACGTGTTTGAGACCCCTGTTTTGGAGCATCCCAGATATTTTCCTATGTGTTGATAGTATATAGGTTTGTTTGTCAGCCTGAGATAGAATTTTGGGTTTGACTTTTAGATATTCTCATATCTTACATTAATATGTGTGAAGAAGAATAAACAAAGACTCTGTGTGTTGCATTTCCCACAACCAGATGGGGCTTTTAGTACAATGAGAAAAGATAAGGGTAGAGCTAAAGTGCTACAGGGTCTGGGGGGAGTATAATATATGAGCATACACTGGAAGGCTGCCTGGCTCTTCTCTCGAGGCAAGGTCAAACAGTAAAAGGCCAACAAATGCCTGTTCCTGACCATAGCACAGCCTGATTCCTCACCCTTCCCACGGAACACAAAAGATGTGGAACTCAGACCCTAGATTCATGGCTTTCCAAAATGGAACATGACCATAAGTTGCCGAGCGCGTGCATTGCAGGTATATTTGAGGCTGCTAAGGAAGAGGAAATGGAAGTGGGGAATGGGGACACAGGACAAGGCTCTGCAGCATCAGAGCTGGGAATGGGACGGTGGGAAACAAGGCTCTGTGGTATACATGCTCCCTGGAAACTAACCCCAACATCACATTGTCTGCACTTCAGACTTCTGGTCTTCTGCTTTCTGTCTGTGTGACAAGAACTAGGGGTGGGGGTGAAGGGAAAGCCCTCTACCATATGTGCTTAAATCTAATAAATTGCAGTGTTAGACAACAGCATGCTCACTTTCAATTGATCCTTGATCAGAGAGAATTGCTGTTTTCCTACTGATTTATTCCTGATACCACATGGAGTGAAATAGTTAAATTGCCCCTTCTGGGGGTTCTGAAAAACCTGGGTAACAGTCTGCTGTGTTAAACTATGACATCGCCTTGGAATCAAATAACTTACTGCTTTGCATAGCTGATGTTCCCATTGCTGTTGTCAAAGATGTCAAAAGTAGGTATTGAGATTGTTAGAGATGGATAGAAGGAGCAGGAGGATCCGGACATGGATTGAGTAAACGGACTCCTTTATTGCAGAAGTTGTTCCCCTCAACCCAACCTGTCGAGTAAGCAACGGGGTTAACTACATTACACACTTTTATTTAAATTAATATGCAAATATTCAGATTTACTACAACATCCCTAACACCCTTATTTAGTAATATGAACACCCGTATGATGAATATTAATAACTATAGTCTGAATATAATGATACCCACCCCTGTTTACAGCATTATGCATATTGTGCAGGCGCAGTTAAAATACTTATAGTTACAAATTCCCTTAATCTGCAGCCTATGGGCGGTGGGGAGGGGGGAGACCATGATGTCATGACCCTGTACACTTTTATGTAGCTAGGAAGAAAAAGGGAGAAAAGAGCTAACATTTAGAGAAGCACATTCTTTATGCAGAAAAAAAGGGGAGGGATAGCAAACTCTTATTAATCACAAGGAATTGGGCCTTGCCTATGCCATCCTCCCCTGTTTTCATGGTAGTGGATACCCAGCTCACTATTTAACCCTTACATAGCCCAACACTCCCCCACTCTCTTCAAAGAAGGGACCAGGCATCCTTCCTTCCCGCACACTAGCCGGTGGGGCACTCATACCGGAGGCCCTGGCTCCAGTTAGCCCGTTACCTTTCTCCACCGGTCATGCTATGGAGAGAGAGGGAAGGCGGGTCACAAAAGGGGTACGCTGCTGAATTTACAAATATGGCTTTCAGGGAGAGGCTAAGGAAGCACATAATGTTAAGCACCCCAGGAATATGATTAGTAATACAATTAATATGAATAACACCTCTACAACATGAGTAATAGGACCAAGAAGTGAATGAGTGTCCATTAGGCCTGTCCGAAGGGCACAGGCTACATCAGTCCAAGTACAATCAGTAGGCAGTTCAGTAGCCAGTTGGAATGCTTCATTCCTTGGAGGGCTTGGGCTTCCAAAATCTATGTCCGATGTTACTTGGCCTGGAGCTGCCTTAGCAACTGTGTTAAAAGGTCCCAGTTTATCCAGGTGGGTCCCAGTACGGCCTTAGTCCAGTTAATTGGCAGCATTGGGCGTCCGGTTATGTTAAGCTGTTGCACGCTGGTATACGGATTTGATAAGTGAAGTTTCCCAGCTGCAAGGAGAAGTGTCCTGGTCCAAACCCTAGCCACTCCACACACTTCCCACGCTCCAGAACCTGGCCATTGAGCACAGCTGATCCCTCCCAGCAAATTTTATTTCCCTGTTCCACCCAATGCTGAGGGGGTACCAGTTCTATACACTGTTGGGCTGACAGTTCGTGACCACCCCTCTCATGTGTTACTAAGCCTACACATGGATAATATACCTCAAACCTCATTAGAAACTGTGTGTTCTTTGCTTTGACCTGTACTTGTCATACCGGTTTGGGGGATTATTTACTTTTACACTCAACCCCTGCCCACTTTTTTTTTCGTTTGGAATTCTCCTGCCTAGGTATTCCTGGAAAATCACAGGACATACGGTGACACATTTCCTGATAGCGCCAGGCATTAAGGTGGAAGGTCTTAATATTCTATTTGTCCCATTGCTCCTTGTGCAGTATAGTGCCCCTCAGTAATATGTACATTCTCAGCAAAACACCCCATACACATTACACTCAATTGTTTACCCCTTCCCATAGGGTATTGGGTGTGCTCGTACATCGCTATTGGGGAGGGGCACAATCAACCAAACATCATTTATACCATTTTACCTCCCCTCCATTGATTCCTTAGCAGTTCCCAGCAAGCTCTTTTCCTTCTCGTTATTTGTATAGGCTTGTGGCGACCACCTTAGTTGCCGTTTCATTTTAAGGTACCACGGGAACTATTACACAGGTGCTAGCCCTCTAGTTGAACATTTTGCATTTTCATCATATTTCCCCCCAAGGTCAGCCTTTTTGAAGCCATTTCCCACGCATGTTATGGGTTTTTCGTTTATTAAAACACAACAATGCTAGCAAGAAGACAAACACTACAGACAAACAATACCAAAGACATAAAACATAAAATACAAAACACAATTTTTTGTTGCAACAGTAGATTTATGATATTCTGGATTATTCTTTCGCTGGTGCCAGTTTGCTTGTGGAGTGTCCGAAAAACAAAAGAAACATTTTCCCACCCCTCTGGTGGGAAAGATTATTTCTTAATAATAAAAATAATAATACTATTCTCTTTTACAATTTTTTTAATTGCAAGAAAAACAGCAGAACTACTTTTGTGCTGTTTTTATTTTGTTTTATAATTAGGCTACTGGTCATTTATGAGGTGGTTTACCTCAGTTTCCACTCTTGTACAACAGACCAGGTTTACAATGGTTTCTCTGCTGTGTCAAGCTTTGAATTTATTTTCAGGTGATAGCTGAGAGATAGCTTCAGATTTTAGCATTGTGCGTGCACGCGCACACACACACACACACACACGCACACACACACACACTATTTAGGGTTAAGCTGTACTCCTTATTTTTAGGCTTGACTTGTTTTTTTTCCCCTTCCCATATGGAGGGTTATAATTTGAGCTTTTTGGTTTTAGGTAGTTTGTTGCTGACCAGATATGTTCAATATCTACAGCTTGTTTGTGCTGCCACTTATGGGCAGTTCTGTTCTTAACCCATTAGCTATGTAATTTGCATTTACACAGATGCATGCTTTCTGGCTTGCTTTTGGATCCAAAGCTATCAGCAGCTTAGAGACTTTGTTTTAAAAGGGACACATTTCACTTGTGTACTGTTGTTCACGGAGTCCCTGGGAGATGCTCTGGAACTGCTCCCCCCCAAGCCAATCAGGACTTTGGGGAGCCTCCTCTCCCATGGAGCAGACTGTCTGCAGGGCAAGAAGCTCACACGGCTTCACCTCCTGGATCTCTCCTGGGAGCATTCAGCATATGCCCCTCTGTGCGCTTCCCACAGCAAGTCCGCCCACGCGGGGTCCTGGGGAAGCCAGAGGTCCGGCACGCACCCCCCACTTCGCAGTCAGACGTGACTCTCAGCCAGCCAGTAAAACAGAGGTTTATTAGATGACAGGAACACGGTCTAAAACAGAGCTTGTCGGTCCAGCGAACGGGACCCCTCCGCCGGGTCCATTCTGGGGCCCAGCGAGGCAGACACCTCCGTCTGCCCTCACTCCTAGTCCCCAGCCAGCCCAAACTGAAAACCCCCTCCACCCCCTCCCTCTCTGGGCTTTGTCTCTTTCCCAGGCCAGGAGGTCACCTGATCTCTTTGTTCAGCTTTAGCTATTCCCTTTCAGGGGGGAAGGGCCCTGGCCAGTTGTTGCCAGGGAGACAGAGTGTCAGAGATTTATGCACACTGGCCACCACCTAGAGACTTAAGAAATGCATAGGGGAAACTGAGGCACCCACACAGTATTCAGAGGAAACATTAAGAACAGTCCCACTTCGTCACCCTGGGTTGTCGCCCGGACTGCCCATGACACACACTGGGTATGACCCGCAGTCTCGTTGTGATCACTTAGGACAGGGGTTAGGGTGCCCACACTTTGGGGCTCTCTCTCTGCACCAGCACTTCCCTGACCTGCACATCACTTCATGACATTCAAACCACATACAATTTATTAAACAGCAACGGTAAGAAAAATAAGGAACAAATGGAAAAAAAGTTCAGGGAAACAAGGAACCCACTCTATGGGCAAGGGAAACACCCAAAACACCCATCTTTGGGATGTAAGAAAAGTCTCAGTCTGTTCCTCACACATCCCAGGCCTCCCTCCCATCCCTGGATGCACTGTGCTGATACCATGGGTAAAACACTTGCTCTGGAGGTGGCCACAGGCCCTAGGTGGCAGGCACCTTCCCTCTAGCATCTTAACTACATACATAGATATGGAGATATACCTATCTCATAGAGCTGTAAAGGATCTTGAAAGGTCATCGAGTCCAGCCCCCTGCCTTCACTAGCAGGACCAATTTTTCCCCAGATCTCTAAGTGGCCCCCTCAAGGATTGAACTCACAACCCTGGGTTTAGCAGGCCAATGCTCAAACCACTGAGCTATCCCTCCTCCCCATCACCTCCCCTCAAGTTCACATCCCCCTCTCTGAGTCCAGCCTTCAAAGCCCTCCTGTCTAGCAACGTCTTCCTGTGCTGGGCTCTCTGCCCATGGCCCCACCTTGCTCTCCCCAGCCACTCATCACGCTCAGCTGCTCTGTTACTTGTGCCAGGGCCGGCACCCACTATCCTGACTCTGGCCCTGCAGCTGCCTGCTGTAGCTCAGCCCTGATTCCCCATAGGTGCAGCTGCTCTGTGCTGCCCCAGCTCCTGGCTCTGGTCTGCTTCAGGCCCCCCACCTCTGCCTCAGTTCTGATGTTCTGCCTCTGGCACATCTCTGGGCTTGTGGTTGCCAGATTTATACACAGACATGCAGACTGCATTAATGGCCCAGAGTCACCTAAAAACTAACCCTAAAGAAGCCCGATCTATTTATTGAAACAAAGATTCTTTGTTTTTTGGTTTGTTTTTTTTATTAACACATTGGTCTATACATCAAATAGCAAAGGGATTTTTTTTCTTAGATAGATAGTACAGATCTGATTTTCCAAAAAAAAAAAAAAAAAAGCTACAAGCCCCAGCAGGAGTTCACTCACATTAGCAACAAAGTGAGATGAAAATCAAATTAACATTCAAAACCCTAGTACTGGTACTTGTATCGTGATAGAGGGTTGGCAGATGGTTGAAACATTTTAGTTGGGATTAGGTCCTGCTTTGAGCAGGGGGTTGGACTAGATGACCTCCTGAGGTCCCTTCCAACCCTGATAGTCTATGATTCTATGATTCTATGAAACAAAAAATGGTGAATGACATTGTTAAAAAAACACAGATGTAGCCCAAAACATATGTAGTGCAAAAACAACAATAAGAGTACTATATTATTTTTTTCTCATGCATTGAAGCATGGTAGCCAAAGTCCATATTTTGAGTTGAATTAATTTGTTTCTGTTAGCCTCTAAAAGGTAACATTTCATCTTTGCGGTCTTCGTCAGAAGTAGAATATTTCTGCTGCTGGTTATACATCAGTAGTGACAAGTGCAATCATTTCTTTCGTTGATGTAAACTCTTCACAACAGATTTTGTATCATTGCATATACACCCTAACATTAAGAATCTTTTTTATAGTTCCTCCTGCATCTTGTTGTGCACTTTTGTTTTTATTCAGTTCATCTGAGAAAACAATCGTTCTGCTTCAGCATTGCTAAAAGGTAGCAACAGTAATGAAAGAGCAAACAAGCCAAGTTCACTAAAGTCTTTCTCCTCAGTGGCATCCATGTGTTTGAGATCTTCAATCCAAAACTGCTAAACTTGGTTGTCCTGTTTCACAAACTCCAACATGAAATCTCAACACCTATTTTGAGAAATGGCTAGTGTGTATTGTAAATATTCCATCTGAAAAGCAACTCCAAAAACATCTGTGCAAAGCAGTACATTTTGATTTAATTGGGTATGATTTGGGAATGATTTAATTGGGGTTGGTCTTGCTTTGAGCAGGGGGTTGTAGTAGATGGCCTTCTGAGGTCTCTTCCAACCCTAATCTTGTATGATTCTAAGTTATTTGACTCAAAGGCGATATCATAGTTTCACACAGCAGTCCTGTTCTCAAAAACACAGTTTCAAAACTCTCAACAACAAACTCCAGTAGAATGTCCTCAATTGCTGCAGCAGATTCTTGTATTAGCACTTCCCAAATGAAACATTTGGTTGATCATCCAGGCTTCCTGAAGGATTGGATATAGAAAAAATAGGTACATGTTGTGCACGTATGATAAAGAAGTTCAGCTTTGTAGTTTCTTTCTTTGACTCTGGCTATCTGAAAACATAGCTTCTGTTTGTCCGAACTGATCCAGAACCCTGTTCACACAGGGACTAATGGAAAGCCACCTTGTGTCAGAAAGTTTCAGTATCTTTTAGAGTTCTTGAAGTCATGGAAAGGCCGAATAGCAGGGTGTGTGGGGTGGGGGCTGATGAGTGATGCTGAAATAAATCAGGTGATGGTCAGAGAGAGGGAACTCAGCAATGGACAGAACAGTGCTTGGTCATGGAGTTATAAGACCTTAGGTGTGAGGAAGTTCTCACACTGTACTCCCACAATGTTGCACTCAGCCAAACTGGAACAGATTATCCTTGACTGATGAGGAGATATCCTTCCTCCTCTTGTCATGCAGGTTTAAAGTCAGTGGCACCCAGTGATCACGTCCTGCATGTGTATTTGCCCACTTTGTCACGAAGCTCTTTGGTTTTGACCCCATAAATGATAGGGTTGAACACGGGGGGGATGAAGAAATAGATGTTGGCCAAGATGATGTGAACATGGGGAGCAATTCCCTGACCGAACTGCTGTGTCAGAATGGAGAAGAGGGAGGGAGTATAAGACGTCAGCATCACACAGATGTGGGCTGTGCAGGTGTTGAGGGCTTTCAGGTGGGCTTTCCTAGAGGAGATTCTGAGAATGGCCCTAATGATCAGACCATAGGATAAGGCAATGAGTGTCAGGTCAAACCCGATGAATATAAACGCTGTCACTGAGCTATACGTCCTGTTGACTGTAATGTCCCCACACGACATCTTTGCCACAGTCATATGCGTGCAATACGTGTGGGGGATAATGTGGTTGGCACAGAATGGCTGCCTGCTCAAGAACAGGGGCTCGGGCAGAATGAAGAGTACAGCTCTTGTCAAACCCACAAGCCCTAGCTTAGCTATTCGTGCGTTGGTGAGGATGGTGGTGTATCTGAGAGGGTTACATATGGCAATGTAGCGATCAAAGGCCATTGTCACAAGAACAGCTGAGTGCATAACAGAAATCGCGTGAAGGAAGAACATCTGGGTGAGGCAGCCATCCATAGTAATTCCTTTCAAATTGAACCAAAATATAAGCAGTGCCTTAGGTACTACAGAGGTAGACATGCCAATGTCTGTGAGTGCCAGCATGCAGAGCAGCAGGTACATTGGCTTGTGCAGGGTCTGCTCTTTGCCTACAACAAATAGAACTATGAAATTTCCCAACAGGCTGATAATGTAGAACGTAAAGAAAGGGACGGACATCCAGACGTGAGCAGCTTCCAGGCCAGGGATACCCACTAGGATGAATATTGAAGAGTCAGAGGGGGTGAGGTTGAAAGCTGACATGAGGTGGTTGATGCATAGATCGGGCTCAGAAAAGGTCAAGGTGCCTGTGAAGGGAGAAAAGCAGAGTGAAGGGGGTTACATGCTTTATAACAAATACTACTGTAAATATTTTATAGTTATTAACAATCTAAAAAGGGGGAGAGCAGTGCGTTGCCAACATTTAAAGATGGCACCAGAATATTTAGATGATAGTCAAGTCCAGATGGCACTAACCAAGCCAGGTGAATGGGTAATACGTTGGCAGATGAACTTCAATGTCAATAACTGCAATGTGTATTCCCATCGTAGGGAAAAGCTTGAACTCCTCAAAGGCCTAACAAGGTCCTAATTTAACTGCATGAGCTCAGGACAGAGAACTGGGCGTCATGGTGCACAGCTCTGTGAAATCCTACTTACACTGCAAACCCAGACAGAAACTGAGAAAAACATTGGGATCCAGGAAGAGTGGAATGGGGAATCCTACAGAAAATACAATGCCATGTTATTGGTCAGTCAATGTTTCACCCTCCTCTGGACTCCTCTGTGTAGTACTGGGCACCCTTCCCACCCAGGATATTGCAGAACTAGAAGGGTTCAGGGAAGGGCAACGAGAATGATCAAGCGCTTGGAGAAACTCTCATAGGGAGAGAGGTTGAAAAGACTGGGATTGTTATTTTACAAAGGAGATGAATAAGAGGGGACATGAGAAAAGTCTATACATTACTGACTGGTAGAGAGTACATTGAGAATGTATTTCCCCTGTCTCATAATACAATATCAAGAGGACATTCAATTAAACTGAAATGTGGCAAATTCAAACCATGTAAAATGTGGAATTAGCTGAGAAACTTATTTCCACAAGAGGTTGCATTTATGATGAGACTATCCAGTTACAATCATTTCAGCTAAATAAATATTTTGGAAAGCCTATATGGTCACATGTTTCAGGGCACAAGCCAATCTCTAGCTGTTAGGAATTAAGTGACCCCTCAGGTCATCCACCTGCTGCTCAGTTTTGTTACACCTCCTTCTGCAGCATCTAGGGCTGTCACTGTCAGAGGGAGGACACTGGATTAGATGGACCATAAGTCTGATCCACAATGCAATTCCTACATTGGAAAAGAGCCAAATTTTCCCCATGGAAACAGACATTATCCTGCTGAACTTTGACTTTGTGCTCAACAAAATGGGCATGACGGCCACACGGGTCTTGGTATTTAAGGCTACAGGCCTCAGAGCTGTCCCGTCCATAGGACAGATGGGGTCGGTCGCCCCGGGCCCCACACTTTGGGTGGCCCTGCTCCTCCACTCTGCCCCCACTTCAGGGGGATGCGTCGGGGTCCGGGCAGGATGGGGCTGGGTAGCAGTGCTACTGGCCTGGCCTGGCGAACCCAGGCTTCTCCGCCCCACCCCCACTTTAGGGGGATGGGTAGGGGCCAGGCCGGTGCAGGGCCAGGGGATGGCAGCAGGGCTACTGGCCCAGCCCTGCTCTGGCCCATCGGCTCCTGGAATCGCTCGGGGAGGGGTGGAACGGGGCGGAGCAAGGACAGAAAGAGGCGGGGGTTGGGAGAATAAGAGGAGTGGGGTCAGGGCCTGGGGTGGAGTGGAGTGGGGGGGGGTGTCCCGGGCTGCACAACCCTCCTAGGAACTACCTTTTTTTCTTTTGGTGAGACACTTTCATGCAGGCACCCAGCTTTGTCTGAGACATCAGTGGGACACTCTATACCTCAGGGGAGCACTCTGGAACCCCCATATTCCTCATTTATATAGAATTGTGATATTGCATATAAAGCACGACATGTGAGATCAGGGGCAAGATTATGATCTGCTGAAAGTCATTGTTCTAGCTGACTATGTATATTGTTAGTGCAACTGAAGTTATGAGATCACGTTGTCATCTAAATCATGCTTTTAAGTTGGGATTCAGCAGCTCCCCAGAGACAACAGCAAGGAAATGTTTCCAAAGCTTGGGGGAGTGTCAAACAACCACCAACAGCTATTGTCCAGCAAGGGAGTTACACTGCAATGACTCACCTGAACAAGGCCACACCAGGAGAATTTCTCAACCTTGGCTTATGCAATGCCCACCAGGTATGCTGGACTTGTGTCCTCCAAGCACATGAACTGAGGGTATAAAACAGAACACAGGGGCCCCATGCTTGGCATTCAATCTTCTGAGCATCCTTGTTGTTTGCCGCATAGGTGGGGGAGAAGAGAAAAGACTCCAACAGAGGAGTCTGGGCGATGTTTCAAGGGTGAAAACACTATAATATGAACTGCAATATGTAGTGAGGTGAGAAAAAACTGCTTACTCTAGATGTTGTCCAGTCTCATAGGGTTGAGAGTTTAGACTGCGTGCTTATAGATATATATATATATTTTTTTTTGGTAACTCACTTTTTTCCTATTGCTTATACTCACTTAAAATCTATCTTTTGTAATCAATAAACTTGTTTTACTGTTTATCTTTATCAGTGAGTTTTCCTGAACTGTTTGGTAAATCTGTTCAAGTTTGCAAAGGCTGGTGTATGTCCACTTTCCATTGATGGTGTGGTGAAACAATTAATAAATGTGCACTGCTCATCTTGACCAGTGCAAGATGGTATATTCCTGAGGTACTGTGCTGGGGGGATGTGACGGGCTGGATCACAGAAACCCCCCTTGGGAGCTGCCAACTGATGCGCCAAGACTACTTCTGCCCCTGCTTTCCTACCCTGGCGGCTTGGGACTTCAGTGCCCTGCCTGGTTTGAGCCAGACCCGCCTGCTGCAAACCCAGACCCAGGGTCTGAACCACATCCCCTAACAGCTGTAGGATTAATTGAAAGCAGCTTAAGAAGTGTTCCTGTCTTTAACACTCAGATGCCCAACTCCCAATGGGGTCCAAACCCCAAATAAATCCACTTTACCCTGTATAAAGCTTTATACAGGGTAAACTCATAAATTGTTCTCCCTCTATAAGATTGATAAAGAGATATGCACAGCTGTTTGCTCCCCCTCAGATATGAATTCATACTCTGGGTTAATTAATAAGTACAAAGTGATTTTATTAAATACAGAAAGTAGGATTTAAGTGGCTCCAAGTAATAGCAGACAGAATAAAGTGAATTACCAAGCAAAATAAAATAGAACACGCAAGTCTATGTCTAATACAGTAAAAAAACTGAATACAGATAAAACCTCACCCTCAGAAGTGTTCCAGTAAACTTCTTTTTACAGACTAGTCTTCTTGTAGTCTGGGTCCAGCAATCACTCACACCCCCTGTAGTTACTGTCCTTTGTTCCAGTTTCTTTCAAGTACCCTTTGGGGTGGAGAGGCTATCTCTTGAGCCAGCTGAAGACAAAATGGAGGGGTCTCTGAGGGGTTTAAATAGACTTTCTCGTGTGGGTGGATACGTCTCCCTCCCCCTATGTATAATTCTAGCTACAAGATGGAGTTTTGGAGTCACATGGGCAAGTCACATGTCCATGCATGACGCAGAACTTACAGGTAGCAGCCATAGTTCACATGCTACCTTGAACGTCCTCATGTAGACTTCTTATGTGGATCGGAGCCTTCCAAGATCTATTGTCCATTAAGTGCTTCTTAACTTGCAAATTCCTTTCTAAAGAAGCTGACCAAATGCCTTACTAAGGGTATTTAAAATCAAACAAGTACACAGCCAATATTCATAACTTCGAATACAACAATGACACATGCATACAAATAGGATGAATATATTCAATAGATCCTAACCTTTACAGATATGTTACATGGCATATGTAGCATAAAACATATTCCAGTTGTGTCATATATACATTCATAAGCATATTTCCATAAAGTCTTATTGGGTGCAACGTCACAGGGGATTTGGCTGGTAACTTTCCCTGTGTAATTCGTAAGTGGCTCTGGAGCATTCATGCAATCTAGCTAGGTGTGGAGCTCCACATTTGTTTGTGCTGTGTGATAACAGCACCTGGAGGGGTTTCCTGCTCTTCACCAGCAAAGCATTGTGAGAGACGGCCCAGGCTGGAGATTTAAGGGGGCACAGCGGTCCCAGAGTCCCAGGCTACGCCCCGGGGATCCCATCACAATAAGTTAGTTGTTAACTGACAAGTGTAAGCAGCGACACGTGTCAGCAACTCAGCTGCTTACCCTTCTCATGCCTGAATACTGGTCAAATTTGCAGATGACACAAAAATTGTAAATAATGAAGAAGACATATCACTGATTGGTTGGTCACTCTGGATTGGTTGGTAACCTGAGTCAAAGGAAACAATATGTGTTAAGCATTGCCAACTTTCACGCTGTATATAAGCACCCCAACTTTCACAATAAGCTAAAAATCAAAGCTAATCCCATTTCAAAACAAGGCCAGAAGAAGCCAATCCCTAAAAGAACCACAATACTCGGTGACCGGACCCCCGGCATGCAGTTGGGACTATGGTGGGACGCTGTACACCTCTGAACCCTCTCCTCCCCTTTCCCCTGCTTGCCCCCTCCTTGTCTGACCTTCCCAACACCCAGGTAACAATAAAAAAATGAATGGCAACAAAGAATATAAAGGTTTGGAAAAAACAAATTGTTAAAAACAAATTGTTACATAATAACTATAAATTGGGTGAGGTGAATAAATTCCCTGATAGTATCAGTCACACTTTGAGGTCAGTAATGCTACATTCTAGGTAAGGCACATGTTATTCAAAACAATCTTGTTCAGTGTCTGACTATCAATATTAAATCCTGACACAGGAAAGCTACGGTTGCATCACAGAGCAATACAACCAATGGATCAGAGAAGCTAGTCATCCCTGTTTCCTGCTCAGTAAAGTTTACCAAAGGGTGACAACCAGCAGCATGGGTAACCTCTAATATGAATGAACAGTCCTGTGCAGTAACTCATTACATTTATAAATAAAGACATTTGTATGTAAAGGCCTCATTTGTAATGCCATTACTCCGAATTTCTGTTTTACTTCACATACACACAGCACTGTGGCACACACTGTAATAATGCCAATCCCACTATTTCAGAACACTCAACCTACTGCCAATAATAACACAGGGGGTAACCATAATTGCCCTAATAGGAATTTGCCAAACCTCACCACCGAGATTAGAAAAGGATTGTTATGCCTGGATATAAAGTGCTGTCATATATACACGTGCTTTCTATGCATACATACCCATCTGTAACATTCCAATATATACACCATATCTATATTATCCATACATATTAATTATCTAAAATTGCCCCCAAAGCTCAATTATAAACCTACATTTCTCAGTCATGGTCCTGGGTCTAACATTCCCACATTTACTATAAGGGACTAAGAACAATTGGAAAATAAAATCTGTCCATCGGTCGTATGAGGGAATGTGCAGTCTATGGGACAGATGGGGCATAAATGTGTAGATGGGAAAGTAAGCTGGTCACATAACACTCTTTAGCCCAGTGGGCCATCTTCAGTCCAGGCATTATGCTTCTCTGGAACAATGGGTAAACATCCTCCCCATAAAAAGACAAAAAGTGGACGATTGTAGTAGGAAAAGAGCCTGAGTCATAAGACCTTGTATCAGAGGCCTGGTATGAAGCTTGAGTCCTGAGCTACAGTAGACAAAGCTTTACTTATATAAACCACAGACAAACTGTGAGGAAGAGATAGGACCCGCTGAGAGAATCTGACAAGAACAGGGCTGATACTGCAGAAATACACATTCCTAAGGAGTGCTAGGCACAGAGTGTTCACGTAAACAAATCCCAATGTCAAGTGGTACCAGAACATCCGAATATCAAAGATGGTACAAAAATAATCCCCAAGGATAACAGGAACACACTGACCCCTCTGAAAAGATAAGGTCAGAATGACAATACGTAATACAGATGTTTTTATCGAGCCAACATCTAGAAGGAGATCGGTGATAACTAGCCCCGTCAGGGGACAGTAACTAATTATGTCAGAGGGGCAGTACGTAACCTGTTTGTGTCGGAATATAAAGATGTATCTCAGAGGGAGTGTCTTTGTCTAGACTAGGGGGGAACGTGAAGTCCTGCAATTTACTGAGCTGGTCCATTGTTACAGGCATACATGTATTAGTCATCCAGTAGAGTCTGCAGGATACTAATACCGAGCTTCATCGACAACAAACCTGTCTTCGTTATTGGGGAGTTCACTCGAGGTCTATTGTGCCAATTGTGTGTGCAGAGCTGGGATAACACGCAGAGAGAACACACACATACAGCCAATCATCTAACCACAGTTACCAGGGTGCTGCTGGAATGGGGCCAGCCTAGGATGGGGAAGGAGAGATTATACACGGGGTCAAAATATGAGGGGAGGTTGAACCAACTGAGGAGCAAAGATCAATGATTCTTTCCACTGCTGAAATGTCTGAAGTTATGTAAATAATATTCAACAACAACAATTGGAAACCAAACTGAGTAAAGGTTGTGACACCCAGGCTGCAGTTCTGTGGCTTTGCAGGGCCAAAGAGGCCCTGAGATGCACCCACACGTCCTTGGGGCCAGGAAAGGTCCCAGCACTGGACTTGGACCAACAACCAAAATGAAAATATGAATTTCAGCACTGCTGCCCACCTGTCTGTGTACCCCCTCTGCCTGCCCCACAACCCCAGTGCTCCCCACCTATTCATCTACATACCCCTGCCTCCCCACATGCTCCAGCGCTTCCTGCCTGTCCGTGTACTCCCTGCTTGCCCCAACAACACCCAGCGCTGCCTTCCTGCCCATATACACCCCATGCCTACTTCTGCAAAGTCCAGAACAGCCCACCTCTCCATTTACAACCCCAGCCTGCGCCCACAACCCCCAACACTGCCAGCCTGTGTATACCCCCTGGCTGCTCCACAACCCCCAGAGCTGCTGCTTCTCTGTGTACACTGTGCTGTTCGCTCCCGCAACCAACAGCGCTGCCCGTCTGTCCATGAACCCTCCTGCCTCCCCGCCAAGCCCCAGCACTGCCCGCTTTTCCCTGTACCTCCTGCATGCCCCAACAACCCTGAGTGCTGCCTGCTTGTCTGTGTACCTGCCCCTACTTGCCCCCACAGCCCCAAGCATTGTGCACCTATTCATGTGGGTCCTCCACACCCACAACTTCCAGCCCTGTCACCCAGTGACACCCTTCACCCAGGACCAAAACCAGGTACCAGACCCCACAGTGACAGGCACAGAAATACCTTCTCAGACTAGGTTAAACTCAGTGTCTGCCGGCACCGGTGAAAGAGGGGAGATCAGCCTGAACAGCCTCTCTGGGGGCGAAGGGAACCCCAGAATCTGCTCAGCCTGTGCAGGGTGTTGGGGGTAGAAATTGAGAGAGCGGGAAGGATTGACTCCAGAGGCAGGACCATTCACTCTATTATCACGGTTTATTGCATCAGAGTTGCCATGGATATTACACTCTCCCCCCCCCCCCCCCCCCCCCCCCCCCGCAAACACACACTCTGCATTCCTGCACCTCCTCTGCTGAGATTTACAACCCGGCCTGGTTTCCTCCATGCCAGAAACACGCTTTTCTTTTGACTGTTTTTTGGTGCTTCTCATCCACTCCAGAACCAGAGATGCAGGGGCACAGAGAAAGGAGACCTCCTTCCTGAAAAATTTACTATCCTTCTTGTTCTGAACCTTTAAGCCTGTGAGTTTGAGATTTCAGCAATTCTCCTCTCAGATCTTCTTTCGGCCAAACAAGCTCACCCATTCTTAGAGGCCACGGGACTACTCCAGTTGAAGTCACTGGAGGCTCATGACCGGTGTAAATCAGGCCATTTATTTAAGTCCCTACATGTGGATTTAGAGTGAATTCCTGCCCCTGTTTGGAGTTTTGCCATTGAAATCAGTGGGAGCAGATTCACCACTGCTTAACTTTCAGCTCTGAGAAGTGAAAATCACAGCTTCAGGTCCTGCTCCAGAGAGTGCTATTCTCTTAGCATTAGGGTTAGGGTCAGGGTGCTCAAAGAGTCTGAAGGAAACCCCCAGTTTATGTGGTGTTCTTAGACCACGTATGAAAGATGGGGATTTCAAACATGTGGGCCCTGATTTAGCTCTCAGGGAGGCCAGGGTCAAACGGGAGTGACCCACTGAAGGCAGAATGTGTGAGCAGAATCTGGTCAGTGTGTGACCCATTCTTGTTGTGAACCCTCTGGTAACACAGATATTCACTGCAGAGGCTTTGGCAGCACTTCCCAACAGGGCAGTGGAGTCACTGAACTGGAAAACTTGAGCGAACCAGCGGAAAAAGCAGACAGACCACAAAAAGGCAGCTAATGAATCTTGGAACCCTTCCTGTTTCCTTCTATCTGTTTCGTATTGTCAGAAAGACCAAGGAGTTTACCTGGTAAACTGGAACTACAATATACTAGAAATCATTTAGACAAATTCTTGTTTTTAAGATGAGCTCCTTGTCTCTGACTGAGCCCTGAGCACTAACTTTAATGCAGAAACAAGCAACTCACCAAAATCCTGCTCAGCAGAGAGAGGAAATCTCCTTACAGTGACAGGAAGGCAGAGCCCTGTGAATCAACATATGAATCTCGAATGTCTGAGACTCAGCGTGCCGGCCAACGACCTTTATGATTCACCTGTACAGTCCCTGAGGAGTCTCCGGTTGGCCAGGACTCCCGGAGAATTCCCTGAGCTCCGCGAAGAGCAGAAAATAGACCCTGAAAAAATTAATCCTGAGAGCCGCCCCAGGGAGTGAGGAAATGATTTGCAGGTACCAGGAGCTCAGGTTTTCAGGGCAAACTGAATCTTACAGAACGTTCAGCATAGCAATTGATGATGGCTTTCTTTTCTGTGTGTAGCCTCTGAAAAGTCACTGCCACACTGTGAGATGACATGATCCTGAATTGATGCAAGCCAAAGGGCCTGGAAAAGGCTTTCTTCCCCCACGATTCTAGCATCAAAGGTATTTGCCAGTGTCCCTTTGTGAGATCTAAAATTGACTATATATCTGGCAGCTCCCAGTGTTCATCTACTCTTTGCAGCAGGTATTTATTTCAATATTGTGTTGATCTTTCAGAAATCCATGAAGAAATGGGTTAGAATCATAGAATCATAGAGTATCAGGGTTGGAAGGGACCTCAGGAGGTATCTACTCCAACCCCCTGCTCAAAGCAGGACCTAATCCCAACTAAATCATCACAGCCAGAGCTTTGTCAAGCCTGACCTTAAAAACCTCTAAAGAAGGAGATTCCACCACCTCCCTAGGTAACCCATTCCAGTGCTTCACCACCCTCCTAGTGAAATAGTTTTTCCTAATATCCAATCTAAACCTCCCCCACTGCAACTTGAGACCATTACTCCTTGTTCTGTCATCTGGTACCACTGTGAACAGTCTAGATCCATCCTCTTTGGAACCCCCTTTCAGGTAGTTGTGCTAACCTGTGTCAGAACTAATACAATAGGACTTCTCCACTCACTCTGTGAGTCCTTCACCACTCCGAAGTCCAGAATCACCTGGAATTCTTTGAGATTCCCAAATCTGTTGCCCAGAGGCCATTTTTATTTTATTATTTTATTTTATGTAGGCGTGCCCTGCTGGGGCGAGAACACAGTGGTAAAGGAATCAAACAACTGCTATATCTGGATCTTTTCTTCGGGCTACAGTCCCTCTCCTGTGCTTGCATCACAGATGCCTGGGGGCCTAATCTGCGCTCCAGAGGGTATGAGTGTTAGGGGATGTGACTGCTGGGGAGCACTCTGGGAGCCGTGCAAACTGCTGTGCCCCTCTAATCACCCAACTGGACTGGCCCTTGTTCACACTGCTTTGCTGGTGATTAAGCCTCTCCAGGCCCTGTTATCACCCAACGTGACAGCAGAGGGCGACAACACACCCAAACTGAGCTACTCGAGGGCTTACCTAAGCCACACAAGTGCAAACAGAGGACATCAGCCAATTTCCTAACTCCGGAGGCTCACAACCCCCACTGGAGTGTAAACCCACATTTATACTGTCTTGCCCTGCACAGGGATCTGTACAATGTGAGCTCATTAATAGAGTTTGCCCTCCCCTTGATGTTGGAAACATAGGCAACAAGTCTGTGTTAATCAAGCTGAGATTTTCTCCAGACACGCAAAGGCACACTGATTTCGATAAAAGAAAAAATATGTTTACTATCAATTTTAATCGCTTAAAATCCATCTTTTTGTAGTTAAACAGGTCAAAGCAGATTACCTAGCAAATAACAAAACCCACAAACTAAGCCTAAAATACTAGATAGATTGGATATGAAGTAGCAGTTTTTCATCATGGCTGGTGATACAAGCAGTCCACCGAGTTTCCATACACAGGCTAGAAATGCTTTTAGCCTAGGACCAGCACTTCCCCTAATTCAGTCTTTTTTTCTCAGGTGACAAGTATCAGAGGGGTAGCTGTGTTAGTCTTAAGGTGCCACAGACTCCTCCTTGTTTTTCTCTGGTGTTTCCAGGAGTTCTTTTCTGTGGGGAGTGAGGCCACTAGATGATGTCACACCCAACCTTATATAGCTTTAACATATGGAGGGAATCCTTTGTTTCCACAAACTAGTTCCCCGTCTAGTTTGTGGAAAAATACAGGTACCCATAATGGAGTTCCATGTCATGTGGTCTGGTCACATGACCCTGTATACCCTGCTGAGTCATAGCAGCCATTATCCAAAGGCTCTCTGAAGCAGCAATCAGAGGAGAGGCAAACACAAGGAATTTGCCTGGGGGGAGTTCCCACAGAGTTTTCAGGTTTCTGTGAGCAGTAAATACAACATTTGAAGAGGCTTTTAGAGGGAAGACAATATGGATAGTGAGCGATCAGCTGTTGTGACCTGCACAGGATGTGCCATGTTTGTCTTTCTCCCAGAGGATAGAAGCGACTTTGTCTGTCTGAAGTGCAAGCTGGTCTCCATATTGGAAGAGAAGGTTAAAGGACTAGAGACCCAAGTGTCAATCCTGCATTGCATCAGAGAAAATGAAGACTTTCTTCATTTGGTTCTGTTGCCGGCCCCAAAAGGCCCGAGGGGGCAATAGGGGGTTCGTTGCCCGGTGTGCTTAGCACCAATGAAGACACCGAGGTGGAGAAACAAAGCAAGTTTATTCAAGAGCTCTGAATAGGCACTAGGCGACCAGCATGCCTCAAATCAAGCGCACAAATACAAACAAGTTTTCCATTTTATACTCCAAGCTGTTTTGAGTAAGCCTTTGTTTCATTTCACTCTTACCCCTCCCTTCCTGACAGTAGTTACAGTAAGCAGTACAACTGTTACATGTGAGAAGACTTTTAGTTCTCACTAGTTCTCATGCTTATCTGTGACCTTGCTGGCTTAGACGCAGGCAACCTACTCCTCCTTCTTCCCCCATTCTTATCTCTACTGCCTTAGCTAGAACAGTGCAACCCTACAGCTGTGCTAGAAAAGGGCTGACTTCCATATTTTGCTTTATTCTCAGGGCAATTAGAATGGAAGTAGGTGACAGTTCACAAGATGGAGTAACTGTGGCTTCACATAGACCCAGAGCAAGAGAGCTTTATCGGCCCTTAGTTACCTAGGGTGATGTCTAGTGACACCAACAGTTCTGCAGGCAAAACATGCTGAAGAATCAGAGAGGGCAGTGCAAAAGGGGGAAGAAAATTCGCAGCATGTGACCTCCAGAAGAAGAAAGAGGAGACTCCATGTACCCCCAATGCACATAGAGGTCAGAAACCATTTTCAGGTTCTCTGCACAGGTACTATGGCAGAGAATGGTTAGTACACTAGAAAGAGAGCCTGAAACAAGACCCTTCACAAGAGGCCCAGTATGGGGCCTTCAGCCTGAGCAAGAGTTGTGGCTAGAAGCAAGCACTGCTCACAGGTGCAGCATAGCTCAGCCAGCCTCTCGGTCAGACTGTGTGTGTGGAAAAGTACAGCCACGGGCAGGAAAAGAGCTGAGGCTGGAAAATAAACACATATACAATAGAATCATAGGCTCCTGTACCTAGCACTAGGAGCACCTGGTACATGAAGCTGTGAGACATCCTGACACCAGAGAGATAACTAAAACCTTCTGATCTCCAAGGTGTCATGACACGATGAACAGAGATGTTTTGGTTATACCACCCCATGCATGGAGATGGGTAGGCTTAGGTGACATCACAGGGTGGTACAGGACCTCATAAGAGGGTGATGAGCAAAAGCATCAGGGGGGCAGTACAAGCCCTATTCACAATATGGTATAAATAACGGTGTACAATAAAGCAACTTGTTCGGCCCAGGGGATGCTGGCAGGTCCGTCCAGTGATCCAGCCGTTCCATTGTATCGGAGTGCTCATATTTGAAGGGTCCTCTAAGATATAGGATGCTTCTCATTGTGCTTCACTACAATAAACCAGGACTTGGGTGCCTTCGTTGCTCAGCTAATCCATGTTTGTGTCAATTTCTTCGAGCATGGAGTGTTGTGTGGGTTACCTGCAGAAACTGAGACAGCACACACACAGGGGTACGCACACAGCCAAACATCTGTCAGCACTCTCAATGAATACTGACAGCAGTTTGGACGAGCCATCTGTGGGAAGGTATCATAAGGGGACCCCATTGACTGGAAGGTATGTGATGCATTGTTCTAGGGATGGGGGTTCCACAACCATCACTCCAAGAAGAGGCGACAGGTGGTGGTGGTCATGGACTCTGTCCGAAACCCAAAACTGGATGCAATACTCCAATTATGGCCTCCCCAGTGCTTAATAGAGGGGAATAATCACTTCCCTTGATCTGCTGGCAATTCTCATACTAATGCAGCCAATATGCAGTTAGCCTTCTTGAAACAAGGGCACACTGCACTTAGGACGGAAAAATCCCAGGCACTGCTACAGGCTGGGGACTGATTGGCTAAGCGGCAGTTCTGAAGAAAAGGACCTGGGGATTACAGTGGACAAGAAGCTGGATATAAGTCAGCAGCGTGCAACTCACCCCTGGATTCAAAGTGTCAGCTGGCTGTTGTTAAGTGCTAAAGGCTGGAATGTCTTTGCCTCAGAAACACTGTTCAGTACTTCTGGCCTTGGAGCTCCAGTGTTATCAGTATTCACAGGTAAGGCAACCTGCTAATTGAGAGCAGACCTCGATGTTATTCATAAAGAAAAACCACAGGAATGTTTCCGTGACAAAGGCACCCAACCAGCTTTATTGCCCTTTAGACATAGTCCTAGCACCCTAGCTGTGAGCCAAATGAGGAAATGAGCTTATGAAATTCCTTTTCCCGGGTGGTAATTGTGGGGGGCTGTTACAATTTACCAGACAGGGCTGATGTCTGACAAAGTGCAAACACAGCATATGGGGGCCTATCTCTGTCTGGTGAGCTGCCGGCAGAAGGTGCATCACAGGAAACCCCAAAACAGCTAGCTTGCAGGTGTTCCACTGATAAAGTATAGCCAAGTGCTCAAAAACAACCCCCGTAAGGCAGCAAAAGGTCATGGTAGAGGTAACAAACAGGGGCGGAGAATTTAGCAGGGTAATTAGAGGATAAATATTGGGCCAAGACCAAGAGCAGAACTGCTCACCTGGGTAGGGGGAGGGCTAATGCTTACAATAAAGGGGAAACAAAAACAAACCTCCAGGTTCACTCCCTGGGATGTGTGAGGGGGTGTGCGAATGAGTGGTACATCTACGCTTCTGCAGGGTGTAGTCAAGCTCCTGTTACAATAAACCGAGCCGTAACCAAAGACTCCAATCTCCATGTGTTCCTGTGTGGCCATTGATCATGTTTGAAGACAAAGGATGTCCCAACATTTGGCATCACAAACAGGATCCAGAGATAGATCAGCAGCTGATCACCGCTGTTCACCATGGACCATTGTAAGTTCAATGGACCATTTAGATGTAGTCAGGAGCTGATGGTGGGTTTTTTGGAAACCCAGGGTAACTGTCCTTTTGGATAAAAGGACACAGAAGAATCAGGGCCCATTCCAGGTATGAGGTTCCAACCAATGAGATATTAAGGGACCCAAAGGGATGGGGGATGGCTGAGTAGCCTACCCTCTTTGGTAAATGGTTAGCAGAACGAGGTCCATGTCCATGGGGACAGGACACCTTCAAAAAGGCAACAGACATGGGAAGACCCTTGGGACTGGCCTGTGGTGACTAAGTGAATTTGGCAGGAATTAAGACTACAGAGTATGGAGGGAAGTTAACAGGGGGGAGCTGTGTAAATGTAAAAAAGTAACAGTTGTGGGAGGGGAATTCATGGTTTATGACAGGCAAAAGAGAATTAATTTTTGTGTGTGTGTGTAAATAATTTTGTGTAGTTATGTATGGTTTTAAGGACCTAAACCAATGCTTATGGTTTGTAAAATCTTGTTTGGGGGTTTGAGATAAATTGGGTTGGTTTTGTGACGTTTTAGTGGCATTGTTTTTTTAAGGGAGCAGTGCGACTGAATTCTCCATTTAACTCCATCTGAGCCTCTCATTCAAGGCTGCAGCACTGACAGACCCTTGTGCCCAGACATGGGCAGCCAGTGTGTTGTGACTTTAGCATCTAGCATTTAACCCTTTGGGTACTTACATGCTTTAATGTGACCCTGGCTAGGGCAGTCAGAACTGGGAAAATTGGGAGAGATTCTGGATACTTTTGGTAATAAATAGCAGCTAAGAAGTGCAGGAGGGGTACAAACATTAAAACAGTTTACCTCTGAAGGAAGGGCAGGGGTAAAGTGTAAAAGAAGCAATGTCAGAAACACTGGGTTCTTAAGGTGGATCTCAGTAATCAGACTGCCACAATGTTAAATCTTGGAATAATTGCAAGTAGGTAACCCTGTGACAATGATAATGTGTATTATTTTGAGGGGAAATATTGTAAGCATGCTAAACTTGGTAACTGAAAACATATCTCATGTCTCATAGTAAAATTGCTTGTCAGCTATTACCTGTGAATAACGTTAAAGCTGGCATCACAGAGAAACTATTGCACACCGGGTCTGTTGTACAAAAGGGGAAACTGCGGTGCACCACCCCATAAATTAAAATAATTACCTTTACTATTTTTTGTTTGTTGTTTCTTTTCCTGCAATCTGCAAGGAGATTTGTAAAAGGAAGGGTATCTTTAAGCAATAATCTGTCCCCATTTGTGGGGGGCGGGGGCAGGGAAATGTTTCTTTGTTTTTCTGACACTCTACAGGCAAGCTGGTGCCAGCAGAAAAGCAGCCCAAAACACCATGGGTCTACTGTCACAACAAAAATTGTGTTGTGTGTTTTGTGTTGTTTGTCCTCTTATCACTGTTATTTCAGTGAATATTGTAAGTACGGTCTACCTAAGTTGAGAAATACCAATTGGGAATTAAGGCCTAGCCTGCTGCTATTTGGCACAAAGAATGCAGGGTAAAAATGGGTTCATTGCACACACATAAGAGCTATAGATGGGAGGGGGTGTTTAAAAAGAGGGCATATAAATTATGTTACATGCATTTTGCAGGTGGACCTACAAAGGGAAAACCAAGGATCCCCGACCTTGAATGAAATGCAACCTCAGACGGAAGAGGCTGGGGAGGTGGGAGCGGTACCGTGCATTCTGCCCACTCAGGAAAAGACTGAGATTATTTTAGTGACTGTCAACCTTCGTCCGATGTCTCAAATCTGGTGAAGAGCAATCAAGTGACCTTCCGTGTTCTGCTACCTTACGTGGGACTCAAAGGACATTTTCTGGGCCAACTCACAGACTCTAGTGGGACAAAGGACAGTGACACTACTGGTACTCTGCCTGGAAATGGGACTAGGGCATTGGTCTTTCAGAAGAACAGCACAGTGGCATGGCAAACAAAGCAACAATGGCTACAGGAAAAGCAAAAATGGGGGGAGGTTCCGCTGGATGGGGAGGAGGAGGAATAAAAACAATATCAATGGGAGAACTGGGTGGATCATTGGGATCAGGTGAAAGGTGATTTTAACTTTACCCAAAATCAGAGGGGAATCATCTGGGTTAGGAAGGGAGAAAACATTTCCATCCTATGCATGGAGGCAGAGCAGCAGAGACTAGGTTCACATTAGTCCCCAAACCCCAACAAGGGAACTGGACATTTATCAACATTGGCCAGGTTCTTCTCTCACATTCTGCCTTCAGTGGGTCACTCCAAATTGACACTTGCCCCTGTGTTTTGGAATCCACATCTTTAATACCTGGTGTCAAAGCACCACATAAACTGGGTGTTTCCTTCAGACACTTTCACACCCTAACAGAATAGTCCTCTCTGTAGCAGGACCAGAAACCATGATTTTCGCAGCTCAGAGCCAACATTTAAACACTAAGGTGAATCTGGTCCCATTGAGATCAATGGCAAAACTCCCAGCACAGCCAGGAGTTCACTCTAAATCAACATGTAGGGACTTAAATAAATGGCCTGATTTACCCTGACCATGAGCCTCCAGTGACTTTAACTGGAGTTGTCTTGTGGTGTCTAAGGATGGGTAAGCTCGTTTGGACCAAAGAAGAACTGATAGGAGAGGAGAGTTGCTGCATTAGAGTTTCAGAACAATCAGGATAACAATTTTTTTTTAATGGGGAGAGGCTTCTACTCTCTCTGAGCCTCTGATTCTCTGGTTTTGGAGAGGACGAGAAGCATCAAAAGGCTGTAAAAAGAAAATCGTGTTTCTAACAGAGGAAACCAGGTGATATCTCACCGGGAGAGGTCCAGGAATGCACAGTGTGTGCGAGCGCACGTGCAGGAGGGAACATTCAGTATCCAGATCACAGTGGCCCAGATTCCTGGATGAACGTTGAAGGGTCAGAGGGGGTGAGGTTGAAAACTGCCATGAGATGGTTGATGCGTTGATCAGGCTCAGAGATGCCCAAGGGGGCTGTGAAGGGAGAGAAGCACAGCAAGGGGGATTACACACTTTATAACAATTATTACAGTAAATATTTTTTATAGATATTACCAATTTAGAAATGGGGTGAGCAGCGAGTTGCCAATATTTACAGATGGCACCAGAATATTTCAGTCATAGTCAAGTCCAGAGAACTCCTCAGAGGAAGCTAACAAAGCCAGGTGCATGGCCAGCATGCTGGCAGATGAATTTCAATGTCAGTAACTGCAGTGTGTATGCCCATTGGAGGTAAAAACCTGAATTCCTCAAAATCCTTACAGGGACCTGGGCATCATGGTATACAGCTCTGTGAAACCCTGCTCACAGTGCAAGCAGGGACAGAAACTGAGCAAAACATTGGGATCCAGAAGGAGTGGGGTGGAAAATCATACAGAAAATACAATGCCCTGAGATCAGACAATGTTTCACCATTCTCTGGACTCCTCTGTGTAGTACTGGGCACTCTTCTCATACAGGATATTGCAGGACCAGAGATGTTTAGGGAAGGGCAACGAGAATGATTAATGACCTGGGGAGAAACTCATATGCAGATAGGTTGAAAAGACTGAGATTGTTACCTTACAAAGGAGATGAATAAGATGGGACATGAGAAAAGTCCATAAAGTACTCAATGGTAGAGAGCTGATTGAGAATGTGTTCTCCCTGTCTCATAACACAAGTAAATAGAACTGAAACACGGCCAATTCAAAACAGATCAAAATAGAATGCATTCTTCACTCAGTTCCTAATTAGACTGAGGAACTTATTGCCACAAGAGGTTGTTGAGGCCGTAAGCTAAGCAAGAATCAAGAAAGGTTTGGACATTTACATATATACTGAGATTATCCAGTTAGAATAGTTACAGCTAAATAAACAGTTTGGAAAGCCTGTACGTCGATGTGTTTCAGGGCACAAGCCAATTTCTAGCTGTTAGGCATTAGGGTGATGCTCTCAGGACTGTCAGGTCAGTCACCTACTTCTGGGAGAGATCTGTGCCTGCAGAAAGTGCTGGTGTCTCCCCTCAGGCATCTTTCTATAGATGTGTCTGTCTACTATCTACCCATACTGCCTGGGACTTTACAGGGTATCAGACCCTATGGAGTTTTAAGCATTATCTCTAGTTTTCCTACTAATCAACTATAATTTATAAATATACACAAATGCACAGAGCAGCCAATTCCTCTCTGACTCAGCACAGAGCCCAAGAGTTCTCATCTCCCTTTGGGACGGTCCCTTAATTACTGTTTACTCCTAAAGCTGGATAAAGAGCACAGAAGCCCAGACAGGCTTGTCTCCAGCCTGTTTACATTCAGATGCTGCTTCTCTGCTAGAGGCTGAGCGAAGCCCACTGGGATTGCACAGAGCTATATTATAAATGCTGCACATCCCTGTGTCAGCTTTCCGCATGGGATATTGCTGCAGATGCTGGGGTGATAGAGGTGTGGGACACGGCTACCTGAGGGGGATTCCCAGGGAAGACACTTCTGTTTAAGGATTCACAGGTACCCACTTCTTGCTGAGGAGCTCACCTGCTCGACAAACCCAGTGCAACGTGGACGTGATGGGACAGAGAATAGGTCTGTGGTCCTTTCCGCTCTGCAAAGCCATTAAACATCCAAGGGCCCTTGCCACAGGGGATGAGTTTGCTTCAGTATCATGGGTTAAAATGTCCCTCTTTGCTGGGCCCTCCCGGGCTGATGGCCTCCAGCCCAAGGTGGCTGCATTTCAGTGGCACAGTGGATTCTTCAGGATGAAAGGTGTCAGTAGATGGACAATACAAGGCCAAATTCTGAGGCTCTGGCCCATAGTTTGCCCAGGCCCCACTGAGGCAAAACTCCCTTTGGAGTAAGAACAGAGTAAAGACCTCAGGAGCCAGCTGTGTGTTAATGCAGAGACACTGCCACCTCTGCCTCTTGCATGTCAGGGCTCTGGTTGTTAACGGGGGAGCGGGAGCTGTTACCTGACTTTTATGTCCATGGAGCTGCTAGGGCTCCTCACTCGAACAATTCTAAGAATGTTTCAGCATGGGCAACACATCTTTTCTCCTAGCTTCATTTGAGAAGTTGGCTCCAACGTTATGCTGGAAATTCAAAAAACAATTTAGCCGGAAGCAGACACACGGCATGTGTTGCAAACACTTTCTTGAGGCAGGCACCATGGCTTAGCTGGCTAAAGCACCTGCCTAGTAAAGAGGAAACCCTGGATTCAATGCCCAGTGGTGTCTGGTATAGCTTTGGGGAGGATTAGCTCAGTGGTTTGAGCATTGGCCTGCTAAACCCAGGGTTGTGAGTTAAATCCTTGAGGGGGCTATTCAGGGACCTGGGGCAAAAATCTGTTTGGGCTTTGGTCCTGATTTCAGCAGGGGGTTGGACTAGATAACCTTCTGAGGTCCCTTCCAACCCTAATCTTCTATGTGAAATTTCAGTCCAAATGCTTAAAGTTTGGCAAACTTATAATCAACTGAAAATGAGGTCTCCTAATTGAAGGTGTCAGAAAGCCTTAACCCAGGGGTAGGCAACCTATGGCACACGTGTGGAAGGCAGCACGCGAGCTGATTTTCAGTGGCACTCACACTGCCCGGGTCCTGGCCACCGGTCCGGGGAGCTCTGCATTTTAATTTAATTTTAAATGAAGCTTCTTAAACATTTTAAAAACCTTATTTACTTTACATACAACAATAGTTTAGGTATATATTATAGACTTATAGAAAGAGACCTTCTAAAACATTAAAATGTATTACTAGCACACGAAACCTTAAATTAGAGTGAATAAATGAAGTCAGCACAGCATTTCTGAAAGGTTGCCGACCCCTGCCTTAACTAATGGTGGTGCCACCAGCACTACCTCCAATAGCCAATCCATTAGTGATCCCTTGTGTTTGACTAAGGCTTGGTCTACACCTGGATTTTATATCATAGATTCATAGAGCCACCGGATGAGAAGGAACCGCCAGGGTTAGAAAACCTGCAGTAAAGGAGCCTCCATGATTTCCCGAAGCGTCTGTTCTATTGTCTTCCTGTGCCTACATTTAGGCAGTTTATTCTGAGATTTAATCTAAACCTGCTATGCTGTAGTTTGAACCCACTGCCTCTTGTCCTGTCCTGTGTGGCAAGAGTGAACAACTTTTCTCCATCTTTTTTATTTCAGAGCGGTAGCCGTGTTAGTCTGTATTATCAAAAACAATGAGGAGTTGTTGTGGCACCTTAGAGATAAACAAATGTATTTGGGCATAAGCTTTCATGTGCTAGAACCCACGTCATCAGATGCACAGAGTAAAAAATACAGTAAGCAGAATATATATTCTAGCACATGAATAGATGGGAGTTGCCTTACCAAGTGGGGGGTCAGTACTAACGAGCCAATTCAAATAAGTTGGATGTGACCTATTCTCAACAGTTGACAAGAAGGGGTGAATACCAAGCAAGGGAAAATTACTTTTGTAGTGCTAACAAGGCCAATGCAATCAAGGTGGCCCATTTCCAACAGTTGACAAGAAGGTGTGAGTATAAGCAGAGGGAAAATTACTTTTGATAGTGATCCATCCACTCCCAATCTTTATTCAGGCCTAATTTGATGTTGTCCAGTTTGCAAATTAATTCCAGTTCTGCAGTTTCTCGGAGTCTGTTTTAATTTTTGTTGGTGAAGAATTGCCACTTTTAAGTCTGTTATTGAGTGTCCAGGGAGATTGGAGTGCTCTACAACTAGTTTTTGAATGTTACAATCCTTGATGTCTGATTTGTGTCCATTTATTCTTTTGCGTAGAGACTTTTGATCCGGTTTGGCCAATGTACATGGCAGAGGGGCATTGCTGGCACATGATGGCATATATCACATTGGTACATGTGCAGGTGAACGAGCCCCTAATGGTTTGGCTGATGTGGTTAAGTCCTATGATGGTGTCCCTTGAATAGATATGCGGACAGAGTTGGCAACGGGTTTTGTTGCAGAGATTGGTTCCTGGGTTAGTGTTTTTCTTGTGTCATTGTAGTTGCTGGTGAGTTGGGGGGCTGTCTGTAAGCAAGGACTGGCCTGTCCCCCAAAGTCTGTGAGAGTGAGGGATCGTCCTTCAGCATCGGTTGTAGATCTTTGATGATGCCCTGGAGAAATTTTAGTTGGGGGCTGTAGGTGATGGCTAGTTGTGTTCTGTTACTTTTTTGTTGGGCCTGTCCTGTAGTAGGTGACTTCTGGGTACCCTTCTGGCTCTGTCAATCTCTTTCTTCACTTCCACAGGTGGGTATTATAGTTTTAAGAATGTTTGATAGAGATCCTGTAGGTGTTTGTCTCTGTTTGAGGGATTGGAGCAAATGTTGTTGTATCTTAGAGCTTGGCTGTAGACAATGGATCGTCTGGTGTGTTCTGGATGGAAGCTAATGGCATGTAGGTAAGTATAGCAGTTAGTAGGTTTCCGGTATAGGGTGGTGTTTATGTGGCCATCACTTATTTGCACTGTAGTGTCCAGGAAGTGCATCTCTTGTGTGGACTGGTCCAGACTGAGCTTGAGGGTGGGGTGGAAATTGTTTAAATCCTGGAAGACTGCTGCCATGTCCCCCTCAGTCTCCTCTTTGCCAAACTAAACATACCCACTTCCTTCAGCCTTTGCTCATATGGCTTGAATTCTCTACCTTTCATCATTTTTGTCGCTTGCGTCTGGTCATTTCCGGTTTCTCTACATCCTTCCTATACACTGGTGACCAAAATTAGACACAGTACTCCAGCTGAGGCCGAACCAGCACCCAGTGCAGCGGCACTATCACCTCCTTTGACTTGCATGCTATGCCTCTGCTAATGCATCCAAAAATTACATTTGCTTTTTTTTGCAACAGCAAAACAATCCATACCCCTGAGAGCTGTAGCTATATCAACCTAATCCTGATATAGTTGGCAGGGGGTCAACGGAAGAATTTTTCTATCCACTTAGCTACCACCTCTTGGGGAGATGGATTACCTACACCAATGCGACAACCCCTGCAATTGGTGTAAGTAGTGTCTACACTGAAGCGCTACAGCAGCGCCACTGTAGCATTTTAAGTGTAGACAAGCCCTTAAGCAGATCTTCCAGAAAAAACGTCCAGTCTGGATCTACAGACATGCGGAGCTGGAGAATTCACCACTTCCCTTTGCAGTTTGTTCCAAATGTTAATCACCCTCATTGCTAAAAATTTGGCCCTTACTTGCAGCTGGTATTTGTCTTGCTTCATCTTCCAGCCATTGGGCCTTGCTCTGCTTTTCTCCCCTAGATTACAGAGCCAATTATCTGTGTGTGTGTGTGTGCACGCGCACATATGTATATTGCTTTTTCCCCCCTAACTCCTGTCTTCACCTTGCCACTGAACACAATTTTTAGCCAAAGTTGTCTACACTCTTGACTGCGGAATTGTGGCTTCTGAGCTATCTAATAAACTCTTCGTAAAGAACACCCAATTCTCATTCACATTTTCCTCTCAAAATTTTTTCCTCCCAATCAGTTTTGTTGATAATTTGCTTCAGCTTTGGGGAATTAGCCCTTTTGAAACACGAAGAGTCCATAGATGTTACTGGTTGGGAACTGTTCTCTATTTGTCCATTTGAATGTAATCCGTTCCATTCTTTATTTTCTTCTGCTCTATCATAAGCCCCCTTCTTTGTCTCTTCTCTAAACTAAACAGTCCAAGACTTTTCAGTCCGCATATGGCAGCCTCCCTCATTCTCATAGCCTGTCTCAGAAATCCCCTTTCTATCTGCTATATCATTTATAGAGACAGGGTGACCAAAACGGAGCGCATGTCCAGAGTAAGGTATTCTCCATCCCATTCCTTAGGCATGTGATCATTGTCTTTGTTTTAGCCAATTCTGCAAATGAGCAGTTGTTTCCGTCGACCTGCTATCAATGATGACCCCTGAGGTGTCTTCTAGTTGGGATGTTACTCTCTGGTACTTGTTTAGTCAAAGCTTTGTTCTTTTATTCCCTCTCTCAGATTTTGAGCAACTGGGTGAATGGGGAACTCCCTTCAGCATGGAATCTCTAGCCTGGGTTGCGTTGCATTAAGGAACAATGGTGGATAACCAGTATTCACAATCTTGTTTCCTTCTGGTGCCTATTAAGGTTTCCCACACCATGATGTATAGGAATTATTGAGGCCGGGTGACCATAAAATATGGAATTGGCATTAGTAGGTCATGTGTTCACAATTAATTTACCTGAATAATGAAAATGTCATTTTTCAGTGTATGAAGAGCAACCAATCTGCTTCACCCATTAGAACAGCCTCCGGTAGTACATTTAATGTCTCAAATTAACATTGTCTCTGCATACAGGCATTTCTACTGCGACCATCACCCTAGAGCCTGGGCACATACAGGAAGTCAGGGGAACATATGGTACATGCAGGAGACGCCGTTCTGTCTCAGAGTTGGACACCTTCTCCCCAACTGCATGACAGATTCCAACACAACTGCTTTCAAGAACCCCTCCACCTTCATCCTGCAGGGCATTCCTGGCCTGGAGGCGGCCCACGTCTGGATCTCCATCCCCTTCTGCACCATGTACGTCATAGCCATCCTGGGGAACTTCACCATTCTGTTCATCGTGAAGACAGAGCCGAGCCTCCATGGGCCCATGTACTATTTCCTCTGCATGCTGGCCGTCACCGACCTGGTCCTGACTACATCTACCCTGCCCAAATCGCTGAGCATCTTCTGGTTCAATTCCAGGGAGATCGATTTCAGTGCCTGCCTCACCCAGATGTACTTCATTCACTGCTTCTTAGAGATGGAGTCTGGGATCTTCCTGGCCATGGCTTTTGATCGCTACGTGGCCATCTGCGTCCCCCTGAGACATTCCGCCATCCTGACAAACCCAGTTGTGGCCAAGATCGGCCTGGCCGTGATGCTGCGCAGCTGCATGGTCATACTGCCCTTTCCCTTCCTGGCGAGGCAGTGGCCATATTGCAGAACCAACATCATCCCCCAGCCGTTCTGCGTGCACATGGCCGTGGTGAATCTGGCCTGCACCGATACCCGTGCCAGTAGTTACTACGGCCTCTTTGTGCTATTCTGTGTGAAGGGTCTGGATATGATTTTTATCGCCATGTCCTATACCCAGATCCTCAGGGCCATCTTCAGCCTCCCCACAAAGGACGCCCGGCTCAAGACTTTTGGGACCTGCAGCTCCCACCTCTTTGTCATTTTAGCCTTTTATATACCAGGTCTCTTCTCCTCCCTCACATACCGGTTTGGTCAGGATGTGCCTGGGCATTTCCACATTCTCATTGCCAGCGTGTACCACTCGATGCCCCCCGCGCTAAATCCCGTCATCTACGGGGTGAGGACCAAACAGATCCGGGGCAGGCTGCTCCGGCTCTTTACTCATCAAGGGGCCTAAAGTTTTCTCCTGGTGCTCTGGCTCTCAGACCGAGCTCCATGCAGAGCTGGCTGGTGACATGGTGCTGGGCCCTCTTCCCTGAATCCCTGACTGGACAGTCAAAGTGACATTAATCCCTTTCCTGGCCTTACTGTGCCGTGTCAGCGTGACAAACTGAAAAATCGGTTTGTGTACAACTCACTAACTTACAGGATTGCCACCTTTCTAATTGCTGATAACTGGACCGCTGAGGCCACGTGCCCTTCCCCGCCTATTCCCCAAGGTCCAGGCCCCTGCCCCACCTCTTTCCACAAGGCCTCTCCCCTTCTCCCAAGTATTCCCACAAGGCCCCACTTCCTTCTCCACCTCTTCCCCCAATGATACACCTCTGTTCTGCCCCTTTCCCCAAAGCCACAGCCCTGTTGCTCACTCCTTTCCTCCCAACCCCATAAACTTTCTGGATCATCCCGACCTCCCTCCTTGCCCAGGTGCGCTCCCCCTGCTTCGGGGCTGGGACAGGAGCAGTTGCAGGCTGACAAGGAGCCTGCAGTGAGTGCACAAAGGACGCAGTGCTGGGGGCGACAGGCGGATGAGAAGTGGAGAGGGAAGCCAGGAATCCGTATAAAAGAAGCTGGGGGTCGGGATCAGGGTTGTGTTGCAGGCGGGTGAGACTGTGCATCATGCAGCTTGTGGGCCTTAAAGCTCAGCTATACTTTGTCTTTGACTCCTGACAGGACATACTTTGCACAAGATTTGTTGCAATTGTATAACAGTGGTAACAACAATGATAAAAATGGTCATATTCAATCATACGGCATCACACCATGTTCTTGTTCCACGATGGGGCGACAGCTGCTAGCCACCTGAGGAAGGGGCATTGCCCAGGTTCTACCAGAGCAAGCAACTGGACACTAGAGCCACTGGGGGATGGGAAGAGCAGATTAAAACATGTTTTGATGCAGGGAGCCTGGTCCTTGTTCAAAGAAAGGAGGAAAGAGTACTTTAAAAGTAAGAGGTGGACCTCCACGAACTTAGCTGTTTCTTCCAGGCATCACCAGCCAGCCCCCTTGGCTTCAAACAACTTGCCCAGAGAGAGGATCATGTGAGAGTCCCTGTGTTTTCTGGGACTCGCCCAAAGGACAGGCCTCCTGTGATGGGATCCCCGGGGTGCAACCAGGACTGTAGGACATCTGAGTCCTCTGTCCCACCAACCTGGGGTATCCCTCTCGCACTGTGATCCTGTGTCAAGCCACAAAACTCTGGCAGGTATTGCACTTACACAGCCATCCACAGGCAGGGACATACCTGGGTGAACTAGAGTGCCTCGCATTAAATGAGGATATTGATATAATAGGCATCGCATAAACTTGGTGGAATGAGTATAATCAATGGGACACAGTAATACAAAATATATTGAAAGGACAGAAAAGTTCATGGTGGAGGGGGAGTGGCACTATATGTGAAAGAAAGAATAGCCTCAAATGAATTAAAAAACTGAAATGAACCAAACCGTACCATAGACTCTCTATGGATAGCAATTCCGTGATGGAGTCACAGTTCTGAAGCTCTGGAATTGCTCTGTATGAAGCCAGTGAGGACTTTGGGTACCACAACTACACTCAGAACACACTGTCGAGGGCAAACACCTCCTTGGCTATGGCCATCCTGGTCTGGCCTCGGAGGATTCAGCATCCCCGTTCACACTGTACACTTCCCCTAGGCGGGTCCACCTGGATGGGACCCCTGGGGAAGCCAGAGGGTCCTGCACCCCAACTTCATAGTCAGCCGTGACTCTCAGCCAGCGTTGTAAAACTGAATGGTTTATTAGTTGACAGGAACACAGAGTAGAACAGAGCTTGTTAGCACAGAACTCAGTGACTTTCAGCAAAGTCCATTTTGGGGGGAGCCTGGGCTGGATGCCCTAGACTCTCCCCTCTGAGTCCCCCACAGCAGACTGTCCAGCTTCCAGTGATCAGACCTCTGACACACCCGCTGCCTCGCCTCCTGGTCTTTGTCTCGCTTTCCGGGCAAAGTGTTACCTGGTCGTATCCCCCTCCTGGGTCTCAGGTTACGAAGGGCAATGGCCATCGTTTACATGCAGGTAGCTTGAGCCTCCTCACCTGCCCTCGAGGGTCTCAGCAAAAGTCACACACCCTTATTCCCACCGCCAAGCATTGGTGCAATACATAAGGAAAATGAGGTACACCCAGTATTCAAGCAAAACAGTAAGACTCCCACTTTGTCACAAACTCCATGCTCAAATAATAACAATATAGCAGTAAGGATACACTACCAACCGTGTCACCAGGATCGCGATAATAACTGTGAAATGTTCAGGGAGGTTAGAGAGGCTATAAAAATAAAAAACTCAATAATAATGAGGGATTTCAACTATCCCCATATTGACTGGTTACATATCACCTCAGGACAGGATGCAGAGATAAAGTTTCTTGACACCTTAAATAACTGCTTCTTGGAGTAGCTTGTCCTGCAACCCACAAGAGGAGAGGCAATTTTTGATTTAGTCCCAAGTGGAGCACAGGATCTGGTCCAAGAGGTGAATAGAGCTGGGCCGCTTGGTAATAGTGACCATAATATAATGCGTCTGACGAAGTGGGTATTCACCCACGAAAGCTTATGCTCCAATACAACTGTTAGTCTTAAAGGTGCCACAGGACTCTCTGTTGCTTTTTGCAGATCCAGACTAACATGGCTACCCCTCTGATACTTGACATAATATAATTAAATGTAGCATCCCTGTGGCGGGGAAAACACAACAGCTGCCCAACACAGTAGCGTTTAAATTCAGAAAGGGGGACTACACAAAATTGAGGAAGTTAGTTAAACAAAAATTAAAACATACAGTGCCAAAGGTGAAATCCCTGCAAGCTGCATGGGAACTTTTTAAAGACACCATAAGAGATACTCAATTTAAATGTATATCCCAAATTAAAAAACATAGTAAGAGAACCAAAAAAGTGCCAACATGACTAAACAACCAAGTAAAAGCAGCAGTGAGAGACAAAGAGGCATCATTTAAACAGTAGACGTTAAATACTATTGCAGAAAATAGAAAGGAGCATAAACTCTGCCAAGTAAAGTGCAAAAATGTAATTAGGAAGGCAAAAAAAAAAGGCTATGAAGAACAGCCAGCAAAGATTCAAAAAGTAATAGCAAAAAATGTACATCAGAAACAGGAAGTCTGCTAAACAACCAGTGGGGCCACTGGACTAGCGAGATGCTAAAGGAGCACTCAAGGACAATAAGGACATTGCGGAGAAACTAAATAAGAACATAAGAACATAAGAAAAGTCGTACCGGGTCAGACCAAAGGTCCATCTAGCCCAGTATCTGTTTACCGACAGTGGCCAATGCCAGGTGCCCCAGAGGGAGTGAACCTAACAGGCAATGATCAAGTGATCTCTCTCCTGCCATCCATCTCCATCCTCTGACGAACAGAGGCTAGGGACACCATTCTTACCCATCCTGGCTAATAGCCATTTATGGACTTAGCCACCATGAATTTATCCAGTCCCCTTTTAAACATTGTTATAGTCCTAGCCTTCACAACCTCCTCAGGTAAGGAGTTCCACAAGTTGACTGTGCGCTGCGTGAAGAAGAACTTCCTTTTATTTGTTTTAAACCTGCTGCCTATTAATTTCATTTGGTGACCCCTAGTTCTTGTATTATGGGAATAAGTAAATAACTTTTCCTTATCCACTTTCTCAACATCACTCATGATTTTATATACCTCTATCATGTCCCCCCTTAGTCTTCTCTTTTCCAAGC